>CM042846.1:59874314-60444767 GCA_023653725.1 Bungarus multicinctus
TGGTACACTTATGCATACCCCCTACAGACCTCTTAGGAAAGGGGTGAGGTCAATAGTAGAAAGTCTATGGTTAAAGTTTTTGGGGTTTGGGGAAGAAACCACAGAGTCAGGTAGAGTATTCCAGACATTAACCACTCTGTTGCTAAAATCATATTTCCTACAATCAAGTTTGGTGCAATTAACCTTGAGTTTGTCTGACAGGCACAAAAATATAGAATTTGGGATTAAACTTTGTTTTATAAATTGAGAATTACAAACTATTTCTGTTCATCATTAAAGTAATCTTATATCTATCTGTCAGTCATATAAATCTTGTTTTTTTTCCCTATTTTTCCTTTCCCCCTCACCATTGCCATGGATGGGAGGCTTTCAGATTGTGGAATCCAATGTAAAGTAAATTTTAGAAACGTATGTCCCAGATTGTTTCATATTAATAAAATATCTGTGTGTTTAAGCTCCACATACATTCCTTACGAGCCATTTTGGTGTAGTGGTTAAGGCATCAGGCTTGAAACAAGGAGGCTGAATTGTAGTCCCACCTTACCCTAGTGCCTAGTCCCACCTTAGGCCCAAAGCCAGCTGGGTGACTTTGGGCCACTCACTGTTTCACTAGCCCTAGGAAGAAGGCAGTGGCAAATCCTTTCTGAAATCTTGCCAAGAAAACTGCAGGGATGTTTCCAGGAAGATGTCAGGATTGACTTGAAGGCACACACAAAAAATAAAGTTTGCATTACATGGCCTTAAAGAATAAAGAGCCCTGGAATATGTTTTTTGCAATAATAAAGAAAAAAGTAAATGAAATTGCCTGTCCAATGAATAAGTGGCATACATATTTAATAAATGAATATGCAGCTTCCTGAAATTCCCAGCCATTGCAATCATTGTTTAAAAGTTGCTCTTTTTTAATATAAAAATCAATATTTACATAAATATTTATAATGTTTACATACAAGCCATGCCCAACCAGTCACGTGACCACCAAGCCACCCCCAGTCAGCAAGCCATGCTCACCCAGTCACATGACCACCAAGCCACACCCACAAATTAGGCCACATCTACAGAACCAGTTGTTAAGAAATTTTCAATCCCACCCCTGGTTATAAGTCACTTTTTTTAGTGCTATTTTATCTTTGAACAGTCACTAAACAAATGGTTGCAAGTCAAAGACTACCCATATGCTTATGATGTCACATTGTTAGCCAAATGCTAAGACTTAGAACAGTTAATAATTATGAAACTAAAAAATGGGGAAAAATGGACTAGGGCAGTGGTGGCTAACCTTTTTCGGTTCCCGTGCTGATAATTTCAAGCGCTCTCGCTTGCTCATGTGCCAGCCCTCAGAAAGTAGTGTGTGGTGGGGCCCTTTTTGCCCCCTGCGCATGTGCGCCAGATACCCGACAATCAGCTGTCAGGCAGTGGCACACAAGTGCATGCGCAGTGGGGGTCTTCCGGGTGACCTCTCGCATGCCGGGCAAAATGGCTCTTCATGCCACTTCCGGCACATGTGGCATAGGTTCGCCAATACGGTAGTAGGAGAAAAACAGGTTTGGCAAGATAGAGAAAGCAGAAGCACAAGTTATTGGATAAAGTGAAAGAATGTGACCAAATAGATCATTGGAATATCCTTTGAAGACATAGGCCAAGATGGGTGTTACCATGGTTGTCCATATACAGTAGTCACCAAGGATCGGGAATGACTCAATTACATATAATTAATTTTGTGTTCTTAATATCTCAATAGCTATATAGCCAATTTGGTCTAATGGCTGTGGCACTAGGCTCGAAATCAGGATATGGTGAATTCTAATACCGCATGAAAGCCAGCTGGGTGGCTTTCAACCAGACACTCTCTCTTCAACACTCAACACTCTCCCTGTTCACCTCACAAGGTTGTTGTGGTGATAGGAAAAATAGGGGGAAGAAGGAATATTAGAACTGTTTGCCACCTTGAGTTATCTGCAAATGTAATACAAGTGGGATTAAAAAAAATATCTAAAATAAATAAATATTGTCCTAAGTTCCATAATTTATTCAAACTGATTTGTCATCAGCAAAGAACTGCAGTTCCTCAAGCAAATGTTGTTTTTTAGCACTAGGCCAGCCTCACTGATGATAAGGTAATACAATAATAAGAGAGAGGTATCAGCTACTATTCCTGCACAAAATGAGTAGCTCTCATCATGTGACATCATACAGGTGGGAGAAAGACTTGTTAAATTCAAATGGCACCCTTGATTGTTACCTTAGAGACTTTTATCCAAGACTGACAATGTTTCAAAGATCATGAGACATAGCAGTAAAAATTTGTTCCATGTTACAGAGATTTAGTGGAAGAAAAGGACACCTGAACTATTTCATGTTTATATAATCATTTTGAAAATCTAAGATGTCCCCAAATATAATATTTGTTACCAAGAATGATTAACCATCATTCATTCATTCAGTTAATAGCCATGATTAACTGTATTTAATGAATACAGAAAAATCAAGTGAAAGCATATTAAAAATTGATGTCCAAAATTCTCAGCACATTTTTTTATATTTTCCCTATTTTAACACATTAATAACTTAAAAACACAATAATGAAAATCTGGTAAGTATTCCATACTATAGAGTTGACAATAACCATTCATAATAATTTTTTCTGCTTCAAGTCTACATAACAAAAAGCCTTAGATGCAGACTAGAGCTACCAGATCTAGCCTGCTAAAATCCACATGATTCCTGTATATTGTTGTGGCCATGCAGTATGTGTCTGGATTTCATGCAGGCAAGATCTTGTGGCTATAGGGCAAATCCTAGGAAATGATTAAATATGTAGGAAATATTTAATCTAATTTTCATTATATTTAATTTCATCCTAGCTATTCCTCTTCTTTGTCCTAATTCTGTGTTTTGGAATAGTCACATGCTAAAATGGACCAGGAAGCCCTCATCAAGACTAGGTTTACAAACTTATGCTCTGTTTCAAAGACTAGCACTTAACACTCTGTCATTCATTAGTAACATAGTGTGCTTGTGTTCCTATGCAATGAGTAGTAACCTATTTCATATAAATAGTACTGTTACTCTACCCATACTGGTTCTAGATATTCATAATCTAAAACAGTATTTCTCAACCTCAGCAGTTTTAAGATGTATTTCAACATCTGATGTTTTTAACCAGCATGCTGGTGGAGAATTCTGGGAGTTGAAGTCCAAGTACCTTCAAGCTGACATGATTGAGAAACACTGGTATATAATGACCATAGCAATTTAGTCATCCAAAAGTGGCTATTAGTACCTGTAAATGTTTTTTTTTTTTAAAGAAAACATGTTAAGAAATTTACTTGTGTTTGACTGGAGCCTAAATTACACTTTTCTTACAGTCTACTCAAACTATGTTTTGGCAACTTTGCTAGACCTGAAAATAGAAGCTAGTTCAAGTACATATTTCCAGACATTAATAAATTAGTATTCACTAAAGTTTCTAGGGAGTCTTGAGTCTCTAATCTTGATGAGATATAGTAGACTCCCTCATTTGAAGATTATGGTATTTAATGGTAAAGCCATCATTTTCCTTATCACTCTTTTACACCTTGATTTATCTCAAAACTACCTTATTATTCACACTGGCTTTTAAAATCCATTGTACTGATATAAGAGCAATCAATCAGTAATTAAAAGAAGGCACAGTTCATTTTTAGCCATACTGTGTCTATACAGTATCTCAACTAACTATCCCACAGTATGATCCAGACAACAAATATTTATAACTAAATAAAGTAGGAATATGGTGAGATTTTCCAGCCTGGATATGAAGATTATATCATATTTAAATGCTTGGTTCACTAACATCCTGCAGATACAATTAAAAACCTCTGCCACATACAACTAATGCAAACAAATTCAGATTATGCTGGGGATATGATATACCTGGTTAAAGATCTTTAACAAGCCTGTAAACGTGTACTTGGTTTCTGAAGTTCCTGGAAGATAGTGATTTCATTATGAAGGCTTCATAAATAATTCATAAACAATCCCTAGTTAAAATAAGTTTGAATCTGAAGAGTTGGCATCATGAAATTGGTAGAATCCTGTAGGGCAGCAGAATGCCAATGCCAATAACTGTTTTAGAATCAACAGTGCTGTCATGAATCTTTTGTAAAGGACATGAAGTACTTAAGTAGATTCCATCTATTTGGGTAGAATGAATAGGTTCTCTGATCTCAAAAGTTAAAGCATATGAGCTCTTCCTGACTAGCTATTCATCTTTAAGGCATCACCCAGCATCATTTAGGTAATAGAAACCCTGATGTCAGCGTTATTATATTAGTACCATGATGACTGGATGATTCAAGAAGGCATTATAAATAATTGATGAGAAATCATAGATAGTCACTTCCCTATGTCTCATTAGATGCTCTTAACTAGGTGTCGTCTTTGCTAGATGGGCCACTAATCCTAGTAGGAAAGTTAGCTTTAGTTTCATTCTAGGGAAATCTGCGACCAACATCCAATGAGATGAGTGAGGCATGGGGGAGGGGGAGGAGGGGAATGAATACCTCCATATGGCAGTCAGCAAACTATTATTTTGACAGCAAGTAAACCAGCCATAACATTGAAAATCATAATATTGAGAAGAGCTTCAACTTCATTCTTGATGTGTAAAACCTCTTCAGTTAAAGGATCTAGTCCCATTTAATAGTCATTGGCCTGGAATATAAGGAGGCTTTCTGAGCTGGAATTGTAAATATATAGGATGTGGATATTAGTTATACACTAACACATTTCTCAGGCAAGATACCAAGATGGCTGAACTTCACAGGATACTAGAGACATCACACAGGCTAGTTCTGAGAACACTTCCCTCTTTTTTGCAAACAGGAACCACACATTCTAGTTTTAAAAATATCAACCAATGAAGGTCACAAGCATGACAGAGGACACAATGCCATCATTCGGATACCTGGACAGCCTGTTTTGGGAGCAGAGAAGTTAAAATGTGTCTTTCTGTTCCCTCAAAACATGAAAAAATACACTGCCATGAATGGATGATTTTACTATCAAAGTGCAGTGTTGAAATCTGGGCCTGCTAATAGAGTCACAGAAATTGATAGGGTATGGGGTGTAGCTGATTGGTTCTGCTCCTTCCCTTTAACATTCTTTTTTTCTCGTATAAATATATAGGAGATATCTAGTCTAATGAGATGTAGCTTCAAGGGTCTCAGAAAGAAGGATTTCTTAAACAAAAATAGTGGGGGGTTCTTCTAAAATCTATGGCACAGTGGCAAAGATCTAAAATGATGTAACATTTGAAAAAAAGGCATATTATTAAAGTGAGTCTGACAGCTTAATGCAATTTCTATATAATTGTGGTCATTGAACAAACTCCACCCTTTTGTAAAGCTTTTTATTAAACATATTTTCTAAGACATTTTAAGCTTAAAAAAATGGTTGTGCAGCTGTAACCGAGCGTGTGTATGTAGTGAAACCAACGATAGCTTTGGCCATTTCAGGAGCAGATTAAATTCATATTGTTACAGCAAGATCCAGTTCCAACAGAGTCTAATCACAGCAGGGTGCTGATTTGCAGCTCTAATTTCATTTTGATAAGCAATTAGTTCTGCAGAGAGAGAAAGGGACACAGTGTCAGTCCTTAGGGCAGGAAGAGGTCATACTGGCAGGATACCAAGTATTAAATAACTCTATTCTACTCCATAGAGTATTTTGAATATTCCAACTTAAATGCCTTGAAATTGGAACAAAACAAACCATTTTTGAATTATGCTGCATATTTTTTATTCCTTGCCTCCAGCCTCTCAAGTGAAATGGTTAGAAATTCATAGCACACTTTCTTCACTAGGTTAGCAAAATTTCCCAACAAGTATAGCACTCTGCTTCCCTAAAGGTAAAAATCAGCCCATCAGTTTCTTCCTGAGTTACTGCTTGGCCATCTACTGGAAATCTGTTCGGTGGCTAATTCGTTGTCATTGTGGTCCAACAAAAATTATTTTTTATTGGCAGGTGCAGGCAAAGTTTGTGAAAACTAGAAATGTGCGCAAGAAGACTCCATAAAAAAGAAAGATGGCATTGCTGAGATGGCTGTTCTCTGTGATTTTCAGTAATAGACTTCAGTTTGCCATGAAATTAAATTTATAGTATACCTGCTAGACATGAAGGGACTGATTTATCCTCTGTATAATTCCATTGAACTCACTGGACTTATACCAGAATTTGGAACAGAGGCTTCAGCTAAGCTTTACTATTCCTTGATTTGACATTAAAGGCACCAATTTCATGGGAGGCGTATCAAGGAAACAAAAAGGATATGTGGGTGATTTACAGAATGCCTTTTTATGAAAAAGGAAAATGATGAATATGCAATCCATATAAATGAAAACACACACACAACCTCAATACAATATTTTCACTTTGAACTGAAAGACACATAACATCAAATACCCATACAGTCTCTATGGGTATGATACAGTTCATTATTTATTTATTTTATTTATTTATTTATTAATTACATTTATATACCGCCCTTCTCCCAAGGGACTCAGGGCGGTGAACAGCTCGTCTAAAAACCCCACAAATACAAAAGTTAAAAAGTAATTAAATATTAGAATCAGCTGCAGACTAAAATTAGAAACCCCCCCCCCACCCTTAAAACCCAATTTAAAGTTAAAAATGGAGATCAAATTTAAAATCATTATCTCAGCCCAGGCCGGCCTGCTCAAAGAGCCAGGTCTTTAACGCGCGCCTGAAGGCCCTCAGGTCCGTGCCGGTACGAAGTTCCGGTGGCAGAGTATTCCAGAGGGCGGGGGCACCCACAGAGAAGGCCCTACCCCTTGGCGCCGCCAGACGACACATAGCGGCCGACGGCACCCGGAGCAGACCCTCCCTGTGGGAACGCACCGGCCTGTTGGAGAACGTTGGTAGAATGCGGTCCTGAAGGTAACCTGGTCCCATGCCATGGGTCGCCCTAAAGGTCAAAACTAGAACCTTAAAGCGAACCCGGAGAGCCATCGGCAACCAATGCAGCTCGCGCAGGAGAGGCGTCACATGGGCGCTACGCGACGCCCCCATAATCACCCTCGCGGCTGCATTTTGCACCAACTGGAGTCTCCGGATGCTCCCCGCAGGGAGCCCCATGTAGAGGGCATTACAATAGTCCAGGCGAGAGGTGACAAGGGCCTGAGTGACCGTGCGCAAGGCGTCCCGATCCAGGAAGGGCCGCAACCGGTAGATCCGACGGATCTGATGAAACGCCCCCCTGGAGACGGCCGCGATGTGATGTTCAAGCGACAGCCGTACATCCAGGAGGACTCCCAGGTTGCGAGCCCTCTCTGTGGGGGGCAGAACCTCCCCCCCAATAGCCAGCGAAGGTGTCAGCTGGCTATATCGGGGCGCCGGAAACCACAGCCACTCGGTCTTGGATGGGTTGAGCCGAAGCCTGTTCCCGCCCATCCAGTCCCGCACGGCCTCCAGGCACCTAGACATAGTCCCCACAGCATCGTTGGGGTGGTCCGGAGTGGAGATGTACAGCTGGGTGTCATCTGCATACAGATGACACCTCACTCCAAGACCACGGATGATCTCGCCCAGCGGCTTCATGTAAATGTTGAACAGGAGGGGAGAAAGGACCGACCCCTGAGGCACCCCACAAACCAGGGGCCTAGAGGTGGACCTCTCCCCCCCCGCCAACACGAATTGCGAACGGTCAGAGAGGAAGGAGGAGAACCATCGGAGGACGGTTCCACCAATCCCCAACCCCTCCAACCGTCGCAATAAGATACTATGGTCGATAGTATCAAAAGCCGCCGAGAGATCTAATAGGACCAGGACAGAGGAGAACCCTCTGTCACGAGCCCTCCAGAGATCATCAACCAACGCGACCAATGCCGTCTCAGTGCTATGTCCAGGCCTGAAGCCCGATTGGAACGGATCGAGGTAAGTTGCTTCCTCCAGGTACTGGGGGAGCTGACGTGCCACCACACTCTCAACAACCTTCGCCACGAAGGGAAGGTTGGAGACTGGACGATAGTTGTTTAAAATAGCTGGGTCCAGGGAAGGCTTCTTGAGGAGGGGGCGCACCACCGCCGCCTTCAGGGCGGTAGGGAGCACCCCCTCTCTCAAAGAAGCGTTGACAATCCCCTGGAGCCAGCCTCGAGTCGTCTCCCTGGCGGCCGAAACCAACCAGGAAGGACACGGGTCCAATAAACAGGTGGTGGCATTCAGACCCCCCAGCAACCTGTCCACACCCTCAGCGGTCACAGGATCGAACTCCCCCCAGATAACACTCTCAAGACCTGCCCCGGACACCTCCCCCGGGACCACCCAATTGGAGTCGAGCCCTTCCCGAATCTGAGCGATTTTATCATGCAGAAATCGGGAAAACTCCTCCGCTCTACCCTGCAAGAGGTCATCCCGCGCTCTCGGTTCAAGTAGAGAGCGGGTCACTCTAAACAGGGCGGCAGGCCGATTTTCTGCTGATGCAATAAGGGCGGAGAAATACGAAGATTTCGCCGCCCCTATCGCCACAAGGTAAGTCTTAATATGAGATCTCACCTGTGTTCGGTCAGACTCGGAACGGCTCGCCCTCCAAATGCCCTCAAGACGTCTTTTTCGGCACTTCATCTCCCGTAGCTCCTCCGTATACCACGGAGCCAAATGGGATCTGTGCCGAGTCAGAGGTCGCATAGGCACAACTCGCTCTAGAGCCCCGGCGGCCGACCCCTCCCAGGTGGCCACCAGGTCTCCAGGCGAGCTGAGAGCCAGAGATTCAGGAAATGGCCCAAGCTCCCTCTGGAACCGATCCGGATCCATTAGGCGCCTGGGGCGGAACCATCTAAGTGGCTCCGCCTCCCTGCGGTGGGGGGTAGCGGAACAGAAATCCAGCCTAAGGAGGGAATGATCTGTCCATGACAAGGGTGTAATAACTAAATCCCCCCAATTACAGTCATTCAACCACTGCCCAGAGACAAAAATCAGGTCCAGCATGTGACCTCCCATGTGAGTGGGGGCAGAAACTAACTGGGTCAGGTCCATGGCCGTCATGGAAGCCAAGAACTCCCGGACCAACCCCGAGGTTTCACCGAGCGATGGCAGGTTGAAATCCCCCATGACTAAGAGCCTTGGGGTCTCAACCGCCAGCCCGGCTATTACCTCTAGGAGTCCGGGTAGGGCCGATGAGACGTGGCAGGGAGCCAGGTACGTCAACAAAAGACCCATCTGAACCCCTTGCCCCCACTTCACAAAAAGAGATTCACAGCCAGCCGTCTGAGGGACAGTGGCCTCCCTAGGACAAAGGACTTCCTTTATAAGCACCGCCACCCCACCGCCCCTTCCCTGAGCCCTAGGCTGGTGAAATGCAAGGAAACCTGGTGGGCACATCTCAACCAGAGGGACACCTCCCTCTGGGCCCAACCAGGTTTCGGTGACACCTACCAGGTCCGCGGCCTCCTCCTGAGCCAACTCCCAGATCAGGGGAGCCTTATTAACCACGGACCTGGCATTGCACAACAGCAGCCGGGTATTCAGGGCCTGAGATTCCGGACAACCAGGGCTGCAGGATGGGTAGGGAGGGTCGGAGCGCGCTACCGCTTGTAAACATCGGGAGCGCGATCCCCTAACCGGATATGGCCCTCCACCCCTAGCATACCTACCTCTCCCAGTTACCGTGCCGATAAAACTGGCCCCCGGCTGCCCACCCCCTGTCTGCCACCCCGACACGGGGACCCCCGAGGCCCCACAGGCGCGCTTGCCGGCCCGGCTGCCCCCAATTCCATGCGGGCTGTCTCCCCCGCCCGCCCTGGACTTTTCCCCCTTAAAAAATCCCCTTAAAAATTTTTCAAGCCCGAATTTACCACGCCCTCCCCGGTTTCCCCGACCCCACCATCGCTCCGGATCCCAGGATCCCTCATTGCGGAAGGTCTTAGAGAGCTTCGAAGGCCACCTAAGGGAGAGGGGGGCATCCCTCAAGGCCCAAAGCTCTGTCCTTGGGTACTTCCGTGGACCCGGCCGCCCCATCTCGGCAGTCCCGGAGTGTCCGCAGCGTCTGCCGTCCTCCGGCCATGGAAAATGGAATCCAGTCCAGCTGGGGTATATTCTGCCTCCCCCCGGTCGTCCCACCTCTGCCACCGGTGAGACCCCCGGGGGGGAAAGAGTCACAGGCAGAGCCAGTCCCCCCCCCAGGCCCACCACCTCTGCCACCGGTGGGGGCCCCAGGGAAGGAAGGGACACCACAGCTCCACCTAAGCGGCCCACGGGGGCATCGGCACCATCGCTCCCCAGCCGAGCCCTTCCGTGGATCTCCCAGCCGCCGCAGTCGTCTTCGGGGCTATCGAAAATGCCCCAGGTCCGCTCGCTGCCCGTCCGCAGCCGCCCCGCTCCGCCGACCGCTGGAGGAGGCCTCCGCAATCGACCCAAGGCCGCCGGGGCCGCCGTGACCACGCCGCCCTCCACATCGGTCCCGCGGCTCCAGCCGACCCCCGACCAGCTTCCAGGTGTCCCGGCTGGTCTCCCTCGATCCTCCCCCGCCTCTGCCACCGGCGGGGGGGCCCAGGGGACAGGGGGGGCCGCCGCTGAGGCCGTCCAGGCCGGAGAGGGCCGCGGCGGAGCTCCGCGTCGCACGCACCGGATCCATCGCCACAAATCCACCGGGGCCGCTCCACACCACTCCCAAGGCCTCCGAGGCCGCTCAGAAACCGCTCCGGGGCCGCCGCACCTGGAGCGCGGCCTCCGACGCCACTCCGAGGCCACTCCGAGGCCAACGAGGCCACCCCGAGGCCGCTCCGAGGCCGCCAGGACTGCCGCGGCAACGCTGTCTCTCCTCTCGGCGCCGCGGCTCCGGCGAGCTGGAAAACCGCTCCGGGGCTGCTGCATCCAGAACGGGGCCTCCGAAGCCCCTCCGAGGCCGCTCCGAGGCCGCCAAGGCCAGCAAGACCGTCCCGAGGCCACTCCGGGGCCGCCAGGGCCGCCGCGCCAACGCCGTCGCTCCCATCGGCTCCCTTAGCTCCGGCGAGCCCCCAACCAGCTCTCGTTGGAAACCGCTGGTCTCCCCGGGCCCTCCCCCACCTCTGCCACCGGCGAGGGGGGCCAGGGGGCATGGGGACCCGCACCGAAGAGCACCCGGGCCGGAGAGAACTCCGGCGAAAGCAGCCGTCCGCCATCTTCCCCGGAAGGCCCAATCTGAATGGAGCTCTCATTTTTTTAAAGTAATATATTTTTGAAGAAACTTTGAGAAAGTTTTGACTACAATAAGACTACAGTTTTGCAGTCTTATTGCTGCATTGGGCTAATTTATTTTAAGTGGTAACCACAACACTAGAAATAGATACATTATAACCCAATAATGAGCCACTAAGCAAACACAGAAATACAGGCAAATAAAACAGTTTGATACTGATAAAACAGGTAGGGATCTAGAATGGGTCTGAAGGAGGATTTTGGTTGAAGGTGCTTCATGCTTGTGTCATTGCTGAAAACCTAACAATGTAACATTCCAGTAAAATATGTCTAGAATTATCTTTGGGACCATCTGATTAATGTGGGAAGATTAGAGGATGTGCTGGCAAAGATGGGATTACAGATATACCTCTAGGTTTACTAAATGTTTGCTGTCCTCTGTGTGTGTGTGTGTGTGTGTGTGTGTGTGTGTGTGTGTGTGTGTGTTTATGTATGTGCTTTTGATTCAGTCTTGACTCCTGATCACTATCTGGACAAATATTGAACCCTATATATTTATTTTATTTTATTTATGTATTTATTTCGTCAAACAATTATTAGATAACAGGTATAAGTATAAGCTTATAAATACATGAAATGGATACGAACAAGAAAAAAAGAAACAATAGGACAGGGACAGTAGGCATGTTTTGGTGCGCTTATGCACGCCCCCTACAGACCTCTTAGAAAAGGAGTGAGGTCAATAGTAGACAGTCTAAGGTTAAAGTTTTTGGGGTTTGGAGAAAAAACCACAGAGTCAGGTAGAGTATTCCAGACATTGACCACTCTGTTGCTGATGTCGTATTTCCTGCAGTCAAGTTTGGTGAGGTTTATCTTTAGTTTGTATTTATTTTGTGCTCTTGCATTGTTTTGGCTGAAGCTGAAGTATTCATTGATAGGTAGGACATTGCAATATATATATATAGTAGAACCTCTGGTCACGAACGCTTCTGACCACGACTAAATCGGGTTCCAACCAAAAAATTAACAAAAAATTTTGAATTTGGTCACGAATACATACTTGGGTGGTGATCAAACACAACCCCTGACCCAAATATTCCTGAAGATGAAACATTAGAAGACAAAGAAACCATCCAAGTTATGGAATGAATTACAGTCATGACCAGAGTTTCTACTGTAGTTGTAATACAAAATAAAAAATCTTTGCTTTTCATTAGATCACATTTATCATAATTCTTTATTGGACAGCCCAAAGTTAAATTAGGCTTAACTTGTTGATTTTTTTAAAGTTTATTTTATTGGAAATGATATGTTCATTGAATTAATAAATATATTTTCCCTGCAAAATAAAATTGGGAAAGTATTTCTAAAAGAAAGCAAAGAACATCCCCCAACCCCTTTCAGTTTTATTGGAATTCTGGTTCTTGTTATCTTATTTCTTTATCTTTGTGATTCATTATGCTTTCTCATCATTGAAGTTGTTTTGTTTTCTTGCTCTTTGTTTTTTCACTGTGTAATCATTATCTACATTTTCCCTTTGCTGTGTAATTTTTTGCATTTCAGTATTAAGTATACACAAGCTAAGCAACACATAAGGAATGGATATATGCACATATTCAGATATAGATCCTCCTTTTGTTGAAAGCTTGCTGTTTAACTGGCAAAACAAGAATAAATAAAAGTCACAGATATACAATAATCCATTATTCCCTTTATCAATTTCTCCTGTCATGTAATTCCCAAATTGGTGTCTACTGAAAGTATAACATTTTGGCCCTATTACCTCAACTAGTTTAACCTAGTCAAGCCATTTAAGTATTCAAATCTCATCAAAAGTGGTTCTACCAACATATACTCACACTATGTGAAAAGTTGGAAACAGTTTTCCAGGATGTATATCGTATCTCACGAGTCCTTGCACCAGAAAAGTGCTTGGAAAGTTTCATGAAAATTCTAGGTCCTACCCTATTGGCCAAGGAGACAGCAGTAATCATGAATTGACCACTGGAGTCAATCATTGTTTAGAAACTGTGTTCTGTGCTGCTAGACCTAGAGAGAGAGTTCTATTTTAGCTTTTTTAAAAAAACAACAACTATATTTTCCAACATTTTTTCCAGGAAAACTAAACAGCTAAAATAGAGCTATTATTTGGGTTTCTATGTTTCCGTAATATAGATTTGTTCAGGGCTAAATTGAAAAACCTAGAAATTTCATGAATGGCTTAAATGACCTCGTTCCCTATGTTCCCACAATATACTACTTTCACAATGATCCAGATGATCACGTTGAACAAACAATACTGTTGTTTTTCAGTTATGGAGGTCAGCAGCTTAGGAAGACAATTTCACACTAACCTATATTTCTTTTTTCAAAGAGGAGAACAAATAGCATCCCTCCATATTGTGGGGATATGAACTGCAGAACTATACATTTACAGGGAGACAGATTGGGGAAGGCATGTTGATGAGAGTGTATATTTGACTGTACACTTCTGAAAACCGTTAAATGAACTCAGGGCATTGGGGAGCAATGCCATATGAGCAGACTGCACACTGATGTCACCACATTAGATTTATGCCTACAATGCCTGTTCCAGCAACTTGGGCAGAGGGAGAGAAAGAGAAGCTGCTGATGGAGCCTTTTTTATTATTATTTGAATCGGCAATTCCATTAACATGCCATGAAAAGAAATTTCATTAAAACTGTGATCAAATATATTTCACTACATTGCAAACATTATAGTAAATGAAAAAACCGTACAGTTAAAGAAAATTTAGAGCTTCTAGAAGAGGAACAAAAACAAGTTCTAGTATCAGATAATATATTGTGCACAATCCAATTGAGAAAAGAAGCTTTTTTTAAAAAGGGAAAAAAACCTTGTCCCCAGTAATAGATTTTCCGCCTTGTACTCAGTTCTCTGTATGAATAGCAAGAATGGCAGACATTTTCTCCCAGCTCAACATCAAAACACCTTTCATCTGCTGTCTAAATGCAAACAAAGCAAACCTTCCACCAGGCCTTTCTTTCCAGATAAATTAAAACTCTCATGTCCTGGGGCCTAAATCAAGCCTACAGGCCTTCCCTAGATAAATCCTTTCTCAACCTGAAATCTTCTTGCTACACGTGCTCCTTGTAAGATAATTTTGCAGGAGTTAATCAATAATGCAACAGTAAATTGCATTTAAATAAACATTAGCAGTCCTCTTAATGAATAAAATCTCATCTGCAATTTGTCAAAGTCAGAAATGCTGGACTCTTTTGATATTCATTAGAATCCTGAAAATTAGAGCTTTGACAGGCTTTACATCCCCCTCTATTTATGAATTTCCCCCCCACAAAGCACATGAATGTCCTTTATTTTCACAACAAGTATTGAATAAAAATAGTGGTATGCGTGTAGTTGGAAAGAGATAAAAATATATACGTATCACAGACTACAATTGCATGTACTTTGTATGACTACAATTGCATGGGCAATGTTTAATGAAAAACCCTTCACTTAGAAATAATTTTAATTAGTTTGTTGCAGGGTTCGAAATTAGATCTCCTCTTTATCAATATGGGATTTCATAAGCCTATTAAACCAAAATTGTGAAATTATGTTATCTTATATGTACATGCAGCATATTTATTTTAAAATATCGAATCACATTAAAATAACTATTCTTCCTTTTTATTATAACTTTAAATACTCCCAATGCCCTGATATATAATTTGGCTTTAAAAATGATAAAGACATCTTTACTTGAATAACATTATAAAAATGGATCATGCAAACCATAAAACACATGTACAACTATAATAGCGATATAGGTATACCAAACCTAAACTGAAATTCCAGTCTGGTCTCCAGTGAGAGAAGTTGAATTATTTCTTGAACTCCTGAGATTACTAAGCAAGAACACTGACATTTTAAAGCATGGTGTTGCATGGACAAATGGTTCTGTTTGATAAGAAATGGTGCCATTTCTTTCTAAATGTATCTGACTATAAATAATCATAGTTTAAAATCTTGCTGCCTCTTCTCAAGACTAATGAACCTAAATGTTTCTGCCCTGAATTAAATATTAAAATGCTGAATCACTGAATTGCAGGATAATTTCAAGGCAGTAGTTAGAAGCCCTTCTTCTAACTTAAATTGAGCAAAGGTTGGATGGTCCAATTCAGATAACATAGCCATACCATGATAGACAAATGTCAATAAATAGATAGAAAATATCCATCTTCAGTTTCTATATCAGATAGGCTATCAAATATTCATTTTGCATATTAGGTGGTTTTTCAGTATAATTTTATCTGGATGGGAATTTTGAGAAATAATGCCTTCTTTATTATTTTTTTACATTACAGCTGGTTAGGGTAAGAACATACAATGATTTACCTGTCCACCTCGGGACCAAATTGGTCCATATTTGATATTAGCCTCTACTAAGAAATAGAAATACTGTATTTAACATAGCTGTAAGCTTTTAGGGTGAAAGATGTGAAATAACCAACCCCATTGTTATTGCTTCTGCGTGGTTCTAAATGCGGTTTCCAAACGCTGCAACCTATGTCAAATTATAGATAATAACAAATACTATTACATTATTTCTTTTGGTTGTTCTTGACATAAACCTATGCTATTGAAATATTTTAAAAACACAGGCAATTTAAATATGGATTCTGCCCTCTCACATCACTACAGCTTTGCACATAGTCATTATGAGGACGTTGCTATGTTATACTCTGAGATGCAGCACAAAGCATGGAAAGCTCTAAAGGTCAAAACACACCACCAAGTGAGCATAATGAAGAACAGGATTTGTTGCTATACCAGGGCTTCACATTCAACCCAAATTTGGCTTTACCATTGTTCAGACAACCTTTTATAGTGGCAGAATAGATTGCCAAATGATTCTATCTAAAAGAGAACTAGAGGAAAACAAATTAGAAAATACCCTAGAGATTAGCTCGCAACTCATATTTATTCACTGGCTTGAGAAATGAGCTGGGTTTGGTACTGTATAGTTTTATGTTGACAGTGATGCACTAGGCCAGCCATTTTCAGATATCAAACATTCTGACAACTAAAATAAGCCTGAATTTTGCTCTTGTTATTCCAACTTATTCAAAACCACCATAATTCTCTGTTTTTATGTCAACAACATGTTTAATTATAAAAAAAGGAAACTCCCCAATTTTTTAACACTATAAGTAAAATCAAAAGACAGAGAGTAATATTTCTACTGTTCTTTGCCATTTCTAAAGTGAAATAATTAAGTCAATCAAATATTTGGCTAAGATATTTTGCCTTGATCAAACATGAGTTTAGAGTTTAAATCTAATATGAGTTAGATTTTTTTTTGCTTTTTATTTAAACTCTACATTGGAAACTAGATGGAAATAAATGTCAAATAGAGGGTGGAGCCATGGAGGATAAATTGAGATCCCAAAGAAGAAGATTAGGCCGTTAAGATAGAATTGCAAATTATTTTCATAACCACAATAGTTACTTATACCAAAGGCAAACACTTTTTGGGTGGTTAAGAGACTGAATTTCCCAAAGGTACTTTTTAAAAGGCAATTGGACTTCCTTTGTTTTTCCCTGGAATAAGGTTCTCTTCTCACCAGTTCTTCAATTCTGAAAAAGCTTCTTGATGAGAAGTGAAACATCTCCAAAGTAAAACAAAGTCCGGTTGCCTTTTGAAAAGCACCTTATGGGAACATAGCAAGTAGGCAACTCATATGGATATTGGTAAGTTTTTATATTTTCTTTGATTTATAATCTGTCTTGGTTTTGGTTTACTCCAAATTGTTAGACCTAAATCATGCACTCAGAATATATTGCCTGTAAGAATCAGATGGTTGGATTTGCATATGTTTATTTTATGATTGCTACTAGTTTGCAATTATATTTAAATAAAATGATTCAGATCTATGGACTAGTTTAACCTAGTTAGCCACTAATCCAATCACCACTGAATTTGGCAGTACACAATGAGCCCTGTTTCAGGGAATACTGGGTCCCTGTCTCAATTTATCCAATCCTGTTTAATATTCCAGGAGATTAAAAGCAAGGCTTTGTTGCATCAAGAACTATTTCCTCATTGGCTAGTTGGGGAACAATGAGTGTATCTTGAGTCCTGCAGTGTTTGAGAGGAATGCTAGTATATTTTCTATCTGCCAACTCCTTTTCAATCTTTCTGCAATTCCATTTCTTTTCTTAGAATTACAGACTGGAAAGAACTAGGACAGCTAACTAGCATATGAATTCACACAACTAGGACAAGATGGTTCTGACTTACTATTGCTCCACCATTACTTTAACATCACCTTTCTCCTGTCCCAGTCATAATATGTTTAGAGAACTCACTGTCTTCACCTTTAATTGATTTAAGCTAATTTATTTGCTGATGGCATTGAATGGACATAATAAGTAAGGGCAGATCTTTCCAAGAGAAGCACTCAATTGAAGTTGCTTAACCCATGCTGCTTCACGTCATCCCTGGCAGCACTTACCATCTCTTAGTGAAGAATGTGGTGCTCCACCTCCCCTGAACCACTTGCCAAAAACTGTAGGGAGGGAGTACTCTACTGTCCTTATTCAGACTGCTTGACAAAGTGAGAGCTGCAGAAGATGTACTATTTGTCATCTCTGGCATGGCTGCCCCAAAGCTTTGGCAAGCTGTTCAAAAGAAGTTCTTTCTACCAGCATGCCTTTGCACAATTCTGTCCAGGGACAGTGCTTGAGCAGAAGCCTCTTCTGGTTATAGCAAGCAACAAGGAAAGAGACAAAAACTTCTCATAAAAGAAAAGTGAGATGCCCAAGCAAGTCATCCTGTGGAGGGGAGAGACTCAAGACCAGATTAAGAAAGAGACATGCAAATTGGACTGGAACTGTTCTTTATTGATAAGTTACAATGGAAGAACCTTGAAAGTATATTGTCTTTTCACTTCTTACCTCAATGAATTAGGGTGAAGTGATCTGATTTTTTTTCCCCTAACACTTTTTTCTGTTTCCTGGTCTTAAAGCATGTTTTGTAACTGTTTCTGCATAGTTTCTCCAAGCTTATATCTGTGGCTGATTATGGTATTCCATAACATGGGAGGTATCACAATAGAAAGAATCCTTATGGATCTATGCCATCTTGTAGGGTCTCTTTTAGCATCATCTCCTTGCATACATTAACCTGGAAAAGATAGTACTTTCGGAATAGATAAGGTTTAATCATAAACCACTTGGAACTGAATTTGAAAACTTATCTACAAACAATGCAAACACCAGAAAAAAGGTGCAGTACTTAGATAGCCATTCTTATTTGCTTGTAAGAACCATCATTATTTGTACCAGGTATGATTCTTGAACTGTTTTCAAAGGCAGCCCCGTGTAGCCCTATGCAGTAATCTAGATGAGTGGTAATAAGAACATGAAACACTGTTGCCAAGGCATCCTTATTTGAGTAGAACAACTGGTGCACCAATCAGCAGGATCTTAGAGTCTAAGAGGGGCAACTGCTTTAGAGGGAAAGTGACTTCTAAGAGCAAATTGTGGAATATTAATGTAATCACAGTATTTCTGGACAAATGATAACTCTTCTCTTGCTGGTATTTAGATCAAGTTTGTTTCTATCTATCCAGTTTGTCAGAGACTGCAGGCACAGGTTTGGACTTTCACAGTACCTCTAGGCTTCCGCAATACTTCTAGGCTTCACCAATACCTGGAATGGCAATATAAAATTAAATATCATCAGGAAATTTATGGATCTAGATCACTTGCAATAGTATTTACACTATAGAGAACTATCTCCGTTTCCTCAGTTTCAAAAAACAAAGCCTGAATAGTTGCACCAGATATTATCCAACTCACTGCACATTTTATCCTTGAAGAATCCAGCCTCATTGGCCATTTCTTATGCCATACCTGTTAAGAAGTGGGTTACCCTCAGCCAAATAATAAATAAGTAAGCATGCAATAAGTACTATTGCAATAGTACAGAGCTGAACATGAGTCTTATACTATTGATTGATCACAGTCATTTCTTATTTTTCACAATAAACACTCTAGAAATACCTTCACCAGTTCCATTTCTTGGAGCTTCTCAGTTAATTAGGGGCATCCTGGGATCTACAACTGAAGACAGGCTTATCTGTAAAAGTCAAATGGCCAGGTTTGGGTTGATTTTTCTCCCCCTCAGCCCTAGGAAAAAGGCAAGTGCATTTCTGAACAGGCTGCATAGAAAACTGTACAGCTTTGCCTAGCTAGCTGTCAGGAGTCAATCCCATTTTGCAGGCAAACAGAAAGCTTATTTGCATTAGATTTGAATCCGACATTGATTTTCACAAGCAGATTTTAAAAAGAATGCACATTTTCTTTTACCACATTTACAAATCCAGTCAAGGTTAAGTTTATGAGCGAAGCTTGGCCAGTAATAAACTCACTACTTCCCTTGTCTTACATCTTAATTAATTAATTCTGAGAAAAGATCAATTCATTACAAACTTTCCAAAATTCACCTTTGGGCTAAAATCCAGAAAAGGAAATGTCAATCTAAAGTGGGGTTCCTATTTCTATTTAAAATAAGAAACTAGCAAATTATTCTTGTAATAATTTATTACTCTTAACTGGAGAAGTACATATAATGAAAGGCCACCATAAAAAGTGCTATTTCCAGGAAAAAGGACATTGTTGTTTACTAATACCTACCGACAGATCAATCAATACCACTAATGCATCCTAAAGGTTGTTGCTTTTCCTGCAGTCGCTGCAAGAGAATTAATGGACTACAATGGAGATATCTTTTGCTGGGAATGCAACAGTGATAGATTACAGAGACTATTTTATGTTAAATGTGATTTAGACATAACTGTATCAGCTAACAAAATTAGTAATATGGCTTTCTGAAAGTGCCAACCCTGGCCAAATGCTCTTTAGATGAATCCAGGGTTAGTATAAAAGGATTTGCAGTCTGACACCTGTGCAGGATCCAAATGGAGGAAACTAACTTAATATCTGCATTGCAGTCTATTTGATCTGCTTCATAAAACCTCTGGTCCTTCTGCTATCAAAGGCATGATGCATCAGCAAGAGAGTTTATGGAAACATACACTGATTTATTCAGTGTAGGAATTTCCCTTTTATTTGTATCCTCTTCTCTTTCCTTCCCTCCTGTTATCATTGCCATTAGTCAGGCAGACTTTTAGCATTGCAATCTAAAACAGTTTAATTGGGAAAAAAGCAGTTTTGAAATCAAAGCAGCAAAACCTAGATATAGGGCACATTTGCAAAGGAATGAAAATGGGAGGAAGGAGATGTATCCATTCCAGTGATGGGACTAAAATTTTTTTACTACCGATTCTGTGGGCATGGCTTGGTGGGCGTGGCGTGGCGTGGCGTGGCGTGCATGGGAGGCGAAGGATACTGTAAAATCTCCATTCCCTACCTACCCCATCCCACTAACCTGCTTTCCAGCTCTGTTCTTCTGTGCAGGACAATAAAAGAAGACCCAGCCAATCAGCTGAGACTTGGGAGGCAGAGAATAAATGGGAGTGGGGCCAGTCAGAGGTGGTATTTTCCGGTTCTCTGAACTACTCATAATTTCCACTACCGGTTCTCTACTGGTCAAAACCTGCTGAATACCACCTCTGATCCATTCCAACATCCACTAAGTCCTGAGTAGTTAATATTGACCATGAGCAAGCAAAAAGTATGTTATCTACCTTTTAGGTTAATTGGAACTTTTCTTTTTAATTTATGAAATGTCAAAACATAAGGAAAGAGAGCAGAAAGTTGATACAAATATATAGAGAAGCAAATGGATACATATAAGCTTACACATAAATGTCAATTTATAGCACCAAGGTTGATGGGTCTATGAAATTGAAACAGCTGGGTGACCTTAGGTCTGTCACTCTCAGCCCAACTTACCTCACAAGATTGTTGTGGCGTGGAAAATAGGAGGAGGAAATTGTGTTAGATGTGTTCAACCCCTTGAATTATTTGTAAAAATAATAAAGGCAGGACATAAATAAATAAATAAAATTCTATTATTTAGACTAAAGATCTAGAACTGAAATGATCCCCAACTATTATAGTTAAATGAATTATCTTTTGCTTTAAAAATTTAAAGATTAACTGACCATAACATTGCATATTGTCTCCCCTGTTTTATACAATAGTTTCTTTCCTTTAAGACTAAGTTAGCAAATCTTTTGATAACTTGCCAAAAGTTGGAGGAAACTGAAGTTGGAGGAAATCTTCTAGAGATGCTTAGATGATCTCTTCTAGAGGGCATTTGTTGTGATGTCTCTTAATTTTTGTCAGTGAGTTTTGATGGTATTTTATGCATTATTAAGTATATTTGGTCTGATAAGCTGCTGGATGTCAGTTTATATGTGTTAGGATGTAGCGAGATACGATAGCTAAATAGAAAGACAGACAGAAGCTCTTAAATCTGATAAAAATGGGAAATCATATTTTTTTCATGGTCATGCTTACTTAAATCACTGCTCCATTCTCTGTGATTCATCTAATTCTTCTCTGTAGGATGACAAAGAATAACTGGTGCTTCTCTGTGATATTTTTTTTCTCTCCCAATCCCCCAGTTGGTAAAATATTTCAATAATGTTTTTTTGCCATATATACTTTTTCTCCAGAGTTATCATTCTGAATATACTTAGCAATGTTCATGATTATGCTTGTACCCATGATCACCTTCCAGAAGACGATTGCACATTCCAAGCGTAATACCTTATGATAAGATGCATACATGTATAGGACTCTGCTCCTGTATGGAGACATATCCAGAAATCTTCTTGAAAGATGTGCTTTGTGTATATCTTTAACCATTATGAAGACAAGTCTTCGTTCAGGTGCATGTGTTTGTACACAGGAACTTATCTTTGTATGCAAGAATTTAAAGCTGTTTTGTTCTAGCTCTTTTTTTTCCTCCAGAAAGGCTCAAATAGGTATATTGCTGTGTTTAGCTTGCTTTTATTAGGTGGGTAGGTGCATGTCTTCAATAAACTTTTGGGAAATGATATGTATAACTTTAATAAAAGGCAAAAAAAAAAGAGCAAGCTATAGCTTTTAAAAATATCTTATCCTGCATTTAATATGCTGATTTTAAAAACTGAACAAATAGAAAACATGAGGGCATTCTTTATTGCAAAATTGTTCAAAATATTGGTTTTCAATATAGTCCTTTCTTAGGGTTACCAGAGATCATTGCAATCAAGACTATATTATTCATTAACTTTAGACAAGCTAAAGTTTATGGCAAACATCCTTTTTTGATGGGATTAGGTAACAGGTTCTATACAGTTTGTGCCATCATGATATATGAATGACTTGGGATTATTTGTTTACTCTGATAACATAAAAATTAAAAGTATTGATAATTTACTAATAGAACATAATATACAATATTACTATTTCAATTTATTACATCTGATACTGTAGATATTACACTGTTTACCTAGAATATGTATTAAGCCTTCTAATGTTTCTTTCATCTCCTCAAATCATCTGTTATTATATTGGGCCTTTTTTCAGACCTTAAATTGAAAAGCTAATTTTAAATGAAAATTACCTATTTTAGTAAAAGATAACCAATTTCACATTAAATCCATGTTTATTTGTTCAAAGAGACACATCTCATTTCTTGTCACTATTATTTATTCAGTTCTTCAAACACCCTTTATAGAAAGTATGTATGTATATATTTATTTATTTCATTAAATTTGTTATGGCCATCCACTCCAGTAGACTGTGGGCAGCCATAGTAAATTTAATGAAATAAGTAAAGATTAATCAAGGCATTAGCCAATTTGTGCAAGTGGAAAAGACTGCAATTTTGGGATCAAAGTATTTTATTGCATAGTAAATAAATACATACATACATATATACATACCAGGACATACTTAATCTCAATGTATTTCAAATGTAAGTGGCAACACTTAGTGACAGGATCCTATCATATTTTGTTGAATTGTATCCTGTATGGTCCAAAGAGATTTTTCCTAAGCACTCATGCACAGACTTGCAGCCGCAGGATCACTGCTAAAATGCTTTAATCCTACAACTCAGTACCCAGAATATCCTGTGTAATGCTCCATTCATCATTCAGCATAGTACATTACTTATTTACCATGGAGAAGAGAAAGAGGAGAGACATTTTTTTGATTTGTCTCTATTGCATTTTAGTTTACGGTCCATATCTTAAAAATGCATGAAGTTGTAATATTGGCATATATGTAGTAGACTGAAGGATGATGGTGGCAAAAAGTATTGCCAAGGAATGCTAACTGAGATACTCTTAAGCATTAATTTTACTACATGGTTACCCAAGCTGTTCATTGCTGATCAGAAGTTGTATCCAAAAATTTATCTATTGATTTTTAATGACTTGTGCCTTAAATATAATTCATTGCTATATAAATGTTAACAGTATTTATTAGTTGCTTACCTTACTAGAGGTTTTAGACAGGTTTTTCCATTGAATATTTATTAGTAAATATTATCCAGTGGAGAAGGATTAAATAATATCTATATGAAAGCATTATGTTTTTAATTTTCATTTCAAGATTCTTCTCTAGATTTCTGATTTGAACCTCTAAGGACACCATAGAAACAGGCCATTTTCCAGATTCCTCAGCCCTCACCCCGATATATCATATCAGTATTTTCTACAGCAGGATTCAGCAACATTTTCAATCAGTGTACAGATTTTAAAACAATGTTTTAAAGCTCATTCATGTAAGACCACTGAAATCTTTAAAAAATGTGACCTTGCAAAACTGCAGAACTTTTTAAGGGATTATTAAAGTATTTTTCATTTTGGTGATATTTTTCAATGATATATTTTATTTTGATTCAGTGAATATCATTGAGAGCATTGTGGGTACCATACAAGCACTAGACTACAAGGCAATATATCTATGATCAGCCCACCTCAATGCTCCTAGAATGCCAAAAATGTCTGCCAGCTCTCAAAGAATATTCCCCTGATCAGTACTCATAGGTGGTAGCAGCATCTCACAACCTCTGGCAGAGACTCTTCTTCCATCACTTGGTACTTCCTCTTTCTTAATAAACTGAAATTGATTGGAATTAGATCGCTGTGTATATTAAGCAAGTATGCTCCTTGTGTTAACTACCATCCTTTCCTGATTCCTTATGGGCTGTCAGAATTTTCATATTTCATATTCTTTTCCTACCTGAACAAGGCAAATGGAGCAGAGATTTTACAGGACTGGTTTAGTTGAATGATCAGATTTTCTTCTCCTCATTCTGGTACTCTATTAAGAAGATTTTCCCCTGGATTTTGCCACAGATATCATCTTTTCCAATAAATGCAGTAAAAATCTTTGTTTAATATATCTACAAAATCTAACATAATGTTTTAAAAAGGAAATCTATTATCTTTGTAAATATTAGTTCTGCATATGTTTGTAGAAGGGATTTTATGGAAAGAATATCATGATAACAGATACTACTACAAGAAAAATAAAATGTAAAGGTTATTTAAACAGTTTCAATTTGTTGTCCAAATTAATTAGAGGAAATCCTAATAATCAGCATGAAATCAATAGGACGTATTCACCAAAAGTTACTAGGTTTTAGGCCCATTTGAAATTATGATTCACATTTAGCTTTAGTGAACACCATATTTTATTTTAAAGCATAGCTGTGTTATTGACTGCCACATAAGGATAGTTATCAATATAAGCGCTGACCTGACTGGGAAAAATCTACGACCTATTTCAAACTTTAGTAATAAAAGATGTTCTGAAAATTGAATTTTAGAAAATGATAACTGAAGAAGCAACTGGCTGACATTGAGAGAATTTCTCAATGTTTTTAAACTTTTGACTCCCATTCACTGGGCAAGTAGGATAAAGAGAGCTGAAATGAAACGTTTGATTTTGACTTTTCAGAAAATTTCTTAAGACTGAGTAGGTTGGATCTCACATTGAACAAGTATCACTTTCTGGGTTTAACTAGGAATAATTAATAGATCCATTTTACTGTGTATTTTAGAAGGAAACAGTACTGTTCATCTTACCCTAGTATTTCTTGCAAATCTTGGAGTCAGATATTCAAATTGGTAGGTTAATCCTTTTCTATACATTTATTTCATTAAAAAAACCAAAACAAAACAGAATACATCCATATCATTTCCCTGACTTTGAACTAAACAAATGACTCTGCTGTAGCATTTTTCATTAACTTGCAGAATAAACATAATGTCATTGAAACCAATGGGAATACATTGAATGATAAGAAGACCCTAATCTCATGGTAGCTACTATCTACTTTCCTTTAACATCTTCCTAGCAGCCCTCTTTATCTTTATTGGCATGCTTTCCCTTGGCATCAATATCAAAATCTGCCTATTCTTTCTGAAAAACATTTATTTCTCAGTAGATTACTTATCAAGACAAAATTCAAGTCCTTAAAAAGAAAGAAGGTACTTCATCTCTGTAGCATGAAAATATATATACTGGAATGGATCTAAATAGGACATTTTATAAATGGGAGGCTACTTCTATGCACAGAAGGCATACTAAATGAACCAAGGAGGGCTTTGATACAGCAATTGTTCTTAAAATTTGCTATATTACTATTGACTTTTTTTTTGCTATATTACTAAGCTCCTACTTATGTAAAACAACAGAACAGAAAATAAATTATTAGAAAAATACATTTGAATTTTTAAAAATGTTATTCTATTTTGTCTATTGTGATATTCCCTCCCACAACAAGAGAGCAGTGTGATGTGATGCTCTGAGTAATAGCATCTAATAAATAAAAATAAGCAAGTTCCAGGACACCCCAATTTAACTGCTGAATGCTTACTCAGTTCTTTTCTTTTGCCAAACTGTCAGATGCCTTTTAAAGAATAGAAATCAGTTGTAATATATAGTAATGAATTGGCAGTCCATAAGCTTCAATGAACAGGAGTCAAATAAGTGTTTAACGGCCAAGGGGAAAAAATGTTGTATAACTTATCAGTTCTGCATTCTTCTTTAGCTAGAATTTCAGCTCTGGGTAAGCCAAATGCATAAAGGAAAAAAATAAGGAGGCAAGCAATTAGTAAAAGACTATCAACATTCATTGAGTTACATAGAGAAAGAAACATGATTCATTCAGTTAGTAAACCCTGTTTTCCCTGAGCAACTCGAGAGCAATACACTTGAGTATTTCTCCTGCTTAGAGCCAAATAAGACATTATTTTAATTGAATTGAGTAACCACACCCACATTTTTGAAAATGAACTGATCCAGATATATATTGTTAATCACATTATTTAATGTAGTAGCTGATCCTAGTAGTCAGCACCTCTGATTTTGATAAGAATCAGGTAGAAGTTGACTGTACATACTTTTTCCATCAGAATAAACACAGCTGAATTACAAAGGTAAACAGCATATATTCAACTCTTATGCTAAACCAGGGGTCACAGCAGCATCACATGATGTATTGGGACTTTTTCCCCCTTTGCTAAACCAGGCGTGGGAGTGGCCAGCATGTGATGCATCTGGCCCATGGACCGGGAATTTGACAGCCCTGTGCTAAACCATGTGGATCCTATCATGAAGACTTGGTTCATACATAAAAGCTCCAGCATAAATGAAGTTATGAAATAAATGTCTGTCTTTACACATTGCCTTACAACATATTGTGGTTTAATGGTATCTGCAAGATCTCATGCCTTTCAACATTGTATTACAAACTTGGGGGTACAGCTTTGGGACACATCTAAAAAAAGGCTCATGGCTTCCATTCAGTTCTGAAATCCTGTTTTCATTAGCTTGGTCTTTTCTTGTCATTCCCGGAAAATCCCAGTGATAGGGTATAGTTTAGACTGGAACAATATACAAATTCAGATATCTAAATACAATGGCCTGAATTGAGCCCTTTTTCAATAAACCCCAGTGACATCAGGAACTTTATTGTATCATTGGACAAATGATGCAAATTATGTCATTTGCATAATAACATGATAACATGCAGAACATCACTTGTACCCCTTGCTCACTGCTAATGCTTAACTTCGTTAGATTCATATTCCAAAGACATGTTTCCATTGCATATATGTTCAGGTGCGCAAAGCAACATTAATCTTCATGGTAGACCACAGAAAAGACTCTGCTGTTTGTATTAATCTAACCTTTGGCCATAATCTAATAACTCAAATTCTTTGACTACCTAGCTGTTTTTAAGGCAGTAAAATTATCCCCATTATAAATATTTTAAATTGTAAAAATAGCTGGAGATGTGGTTCAATTTTCCTTGTTGGTGACTAAATCAACAGACTAATATGTTTCAAATAGTAATACAACAGGCATTTGCAGTGGAAACACAATTCCTGAGGGCAAGTGCTATATCTATGGAATGACAGAGGAAAATCACATTATGTAACTTTGTTAAAGATCGCCTCACATATTAGTACAAAATTCCAAGTGCAGAAAAAGCAATATGTGAGAGTAAAGGATCACGACCACTCGTGTGCGTGTGTCTGTGTCTGTGTCTGTGTTTCTATCCACATTTCCAATTTCAAAAATCTACTTTACCTTGTTTTTCATTAATATTACCTTTTTCCTTCTTGAATAAAGATATGCACAAAGAAGAATTTTAAAATTTACTTCTTCCTCCAAATAGTTTTATGTACTGAATACTACCATACTGCAACTTTTCAATGGGCAAAAATGCTTTCAAAATCCTGATTAAACTCACTTAGTACATGAGACTTTCTATTTCAGGCAGATAGGACAATGAGAATTGAGAGGGACAGTAGAAGAGGCACTTTACACACTTCGAGAGAAGGCATTTATCACATGATCAACATGATGATCAATCACATGATCACTGTTCTTGTCATGGGCTCTGCAGGATTTTGCTGTCTCTGCTTCACTGCTGTGCCTCAGAGGATGCCACTATCTGCCGTTAATCTCCAGACTGATATTTGATATTGATATTCACATGAACAGGAGTGGAGTATCTCATCAAGACCAGAAGTAATAACAATATCCTGCCCTTCCAGCAATATGTTCCAAGCCAACTATCAATCATACCCATCTCTTCCTCCCACACTCATGTTGTGTGGTGATGCAGTGTAACAATACTGAGTAGGAAAGGAAAATGAATAAAATTATGATGCTGAATAACTACATTCCAATTTTTTCCAAGAATTTATCCAATCCTCTTTTAAAGCCATGCAATTTAATGAGCATAATTACTATATGTCTTGTAGTAATGAATTCATTGCTAATCTTACCATAAAGGGAAGAGTTGGGATATCTATCACCAATATTCATAGCCAAATCCTAGAGCAAACAGGATACCGTGCACCCCAAACTCACCATTCCAAAAAAACCTAAAACCAAATATTTAATTTTTCATTGACAGAAGGGTGAAAGGCATTCTTTTTTTTCTGAGGACAGTTTTTTCTTGAAGCAAATGAAGTCACTGAGAAAAAGATGGCTGAACACCATGCAACAACTGAGTAAAAATGGAACATTTCCCGCATACCAGGTCTATCTTCAGGAAAGGCCCTAATCCCCAAGGGAGAAGAGACTTTAGCTGAACAATCAGAAAACTGGCTCGCTTTGTGATGTTTATGCTGCTGCTTGTTAATGGATCCCCCTAAAGAAAGCAAAAGGGCTCTTACACAATTGAGTAGGCTATCATGGGAGTCTTCTGAGTGTGCCTTTTTTATTTGCTGCAGTCAGGTTAATGAGCTCACCAGCCCACTTGATGTTGAGGACTTTGGAACAAAGCAATCTCTCATTAAATGCTGCTTGGCACCACTCTCTTGAAGCAGAGGGACATTTGGATTATTGAATGCCTTTGTATTCTTCCTTCCTACCAGGCTATGGAGTCCAGCAGTGGCATCAAGCCCACACACTTCTTGGCAGGCATCCAGTCCTCCGCCTTCAAGCTGTATGGGCATTTGCCAATCTCAACTGCACTGGTAGGCAAACAAGCATGGCACACGACTGCTTTGGCTGATGGCCAAGTTAGTGCAGAACAATTGCCCTTGCTTTTCCTGTACAGGGAGACACATTCTTTGCCTATTCTGCTCCATTCATCTGATTTACATGTCAAAGTTTTGTTATAATACAAAGGAATGTGCATTTATCTACATTTTCTTTCTTCTTTTACACCTTTTATTAATCTCAGCTGCTCAGGTCATGAATTCATCAGTGGCTTTATTTAAATATCCTCTGCCTGTCAGTTTCTTCAGGGAAATGACCCTAGAGTGTTATCAGTTAGCTAGCAGGTGGATCTGGTTATTCAGAATCTCACTGGCAACGATATATCCTGAGTGAGGTGCAATCCATGCATGATCCAGCCCTCCCTGACATTACTCAGGAGATTTCCAATGGTTTGACTATCAAGGCAGTTCTTGCTGTATTCTATCCAGCATTGTTCTGCAGAAAGAAGTTGAGTTTTAGTGGAGAAAAATCACCTTTAACCTTGGTAGTAATAAAATGAAATAAAGTGGGTATTTTATACATGCTTGGTTTTTTTAATTAATAGCTCATCAATCAAAGGAAAAAATGTAACATAAATAAAGAAGGAAGCCTCACATTTGCAGCTAGATATGGAGTATGGCTTGGTTAATCAGTCTGCTCTCACTAAGAACATGTCTATCATCTGGACTTTATTTATTTCTCAGTAATGCATATTATTCTTTAGAATTGATCCACAATTTTAACCCAAAGTTGAAGAATTGGACAAACTTTATTGTTTTTTCAAGGCCTGCTTTGAATAGGTCTTATACCAGAGATAGAATATCTCTTGATCTTTTGCTGCCAGAATAGGCTGCATTAGGAGAAATGAACCAAATAGTTTATAAAAGGAACAAAAAGTATAAAATTAAAAAAAGATTACTTCTGATTTTTTGGTACAGATACCGATTAAAAAATACATGAAACATTGACTCTAAAATTAATAATAGTCTGCATTATTTTTTTAATCCTATGTAATTTTAATCATCTCATCCCAGAATCACAATTTCATTTTTTTCAGATTCTCACAAACATTTCAAAAGTAATTTCCAAATAGAAATAAAATTGATCAAAATCTTTTCCTTAATCAAAGCTGTCAATTTTGCCATCTCTGCTAATTCCATCACCTTAACCATAGTTTGCATCTATTCTTCCATTGTATTTGTATAATTTTGTGCATATATAGAAATTTTGCCACTGTTGCCATATATAAAAATAAATTTCCATAAGATCTTTTCATCTACTTGTCCATTAATCCAAAAGGAAAGTATCTGGTTTCAAGTATACATTTACTTTTAAAATCTTCTGAATCAGAATACAAAATGTTCTTGTTTTCTTACACATCCACCAAATATGAAAGAATGTACCTTCAGTTTGGTTACATTTTCAGCAAATATTATATATTTTGACAATTTATCTGGTGTCAAATCAGGGATACAACATTTTATAAATATTTCCTTTAAGATTAGAAGCCATTTTGTAATACAATCTTTAATTTCTTCATGTTCTGTTTCCAAAACTGCTTCTGAACTGTTCCCAAATTAACAGTTTATGCATCTTAGTAATATTACAGTCAACATTTGTACACAATTCCATATTAGATTCAGCCTTACTATTTCCGAAGTTCTTCTTATCAATTTTTTCCATTAACTGAACATAAGAAAACCAGTGACATATGTAAATTTCCAATTCCAAATCTTCTCATTTTTAACCTAAATTCTCCTTCAGAAACAATCAAACATCAGCATAAGTTGACTTTTTTGGTTAACGATCATTTCTCTTCTGAAGAAAGCTTCTTGGGTGATGTTAAACATGATCAATAGAACTGAAGATGTTATTTTGGCAGTGTTGAATATTGCAATGTCTTTTGCTGTCTTTTAATGAAAGTACAATACAACCTTTTTACCTGTTGCTATTGTATCTACCATCTTGCTTATTTAGTAATTTAAATTTTTTTAGCTAGTAACAGGTTACTGAATATTAAATAATAACAGCAACAAAGGCATTGATCTACTATATGCTATAAATAAAGGGGCTAGGAATTAATAAGTTGTCTTCAGCTTGAAGCTTCTCTAAATGTATTGGAATGCAATTGTTGTTGACCTAGTCAGCATATTATAAGCCTATATTAGACAAGATAACTATAAGCTACTAAGAATACAAGCTAATTTAGATGCTACAGCACTGGTGTGGTATATTTGCATTTTAAAAGGCACAACTTGGTCAACTTTAAAAGAATAAAAGAAAAATAGCTCCTCATAAAGTACATTATAATGATTTGACTTTGAAATTAGAAAGAGACAGATGACAAATGTGTGACCTAATTGAGGGGGGGAAAACCAAATACCCAACAGCAATGACTTTGCATTTTCACAAATTGGTGAAATTTATCACTACTAAAACTAGAAGTATCTGACTAAAGATGCAGCAGTTTGTTAATTAAATATGTGTATATATTCCATTGTAGTTACCATATTAGTTTAGTTTAGTTTATTGTCATTGCACCTTGTACAACGAAATCAAATACCATCTTCAGTGCATATCATGACCATGAAAAAAACACAAACACACATCCTTCACACTCCACACATTGAATTGAAAACCCACCAACACTGTACCAACACTGCACTATATAGTAGAATTCATCAGAGCTACTACCCTAGGATAGAAGCTGTTTTTCAGCCTATTTGTATATTATGATATATGTGAATCATAAGATCTTACATTGTTAAATATGAAATACATATGAGAAATATGTAAAAAAAAAACCTCTTTTCAGATATGATATTTAGTAAATGAAGTATGCATGCTCACTGAACCGGTTGTTACATCATTGAATTGCACGACTACCTAAAAGATAGGTACCAGTGTGGCTGCCATGTTGAACTCTTTAACTGCTCTCTGCAGATGCCCCTGGCTGAGAGAGTGCTTGTAAGGAGATTGATTAGAAATAATATGAAGTGCTTGTGTACAAGCTGATTGCAAAAGAAAAACTAATGAATTTTCAGATTACTTGGAGCTATTTTAATTTATTAATGCATTATTTCAATTTGTAAGGTAAATAAAACTGTTTCAGTCATCTCTCTGAATCTTACTTTTTTCCTCTGTTATTACTTAGTTTTCAAAAAGATTATGTTACAGTTAGTATTTCTAAATACAAAGTATTTAAAATACAAGTTCATTTGTATACAGCCTTATTTTTATGTTTGACATCTTCCATTTATCAATTTATCATGTGACTATACCTTTCTTTAAAGTCTTAGAATTATACCCGGTTTTGTAACTGTATGCACAGATAGGCTGTTGGTTGGTAACAATAAAAAAATTCTTGAGGTAGTTAATTTGTTTCCTAATTTCCTCTGTGATTATTCTACTACAATCCAAAAAATTTGCTTAGTCCCACCATTTCTGTGGGATCCTTTCTTTGAACATCAAATTTGTCTGTAAGTTCTAAAATGAAATAGATTTACTTAGCCCCCTCCATATTTATAAAGCTGGTGTTTATTGTTTATAATCATGATTGCAGATGCTGATTTACAAAGATGGATTATAGGATTCTTTGGTCCCATTGACCGACACAGATTGGATCCTGCAACATTATCCTAGGGCAAGTATGTTTGCTTCAATGAGGAAAGATAGATTCTTTAGAGAGCCTGTTCTTGGTTCTTTCTTTCTTTCATACTGTTCAGCCAACTGTGCTTTATATTCTCTTCCCCAAAGTTAAGGGCTATTATTTCTTACACTTTTATTTCAGGGGAAGAAAATCTCTGTTCAGAATCTGCATTTGAGTTTGTGTTCAATATGTATGCTTTCTACTTACTGTTGTTTGAAGTTGTTTCAGAGGGAAACTGGGCTAGGTTTTAAGATACAGTATCTTCTCATGCTCACAAACGCTTCTCGAAATCTCTTCATCAATCCATTTTCAGATAATTTAGTATATACGAACAGAACTAGATGTATACCCCCCAATATCCAAAATAAATGGCCACCTATTATATAATGGAGATATATACATCCACTAGCTTTGTATAGCTTATGTAACTTAAAGACTAAAACATTATTTGTTTAAAAGCTAATCAATCACCTATCCTTGTTTCCCCTTTGTCCATATATAATAATCATTTTAACACAGTAAATGATAGTACAATAGCAGAATTGGAAATGAAATAAACAATATGTCACTCCTGAAAACGCTCAAAATAAAAAACTTAACGGCTGAAACAAGCTCTGAGAATAAAAGCTCTAAAGATGGCTGACTCTTCCCTCTTGTCTACATTATCCATGCTTTTCTTCTGCACAGATCGTGTCAAAAGTATAGATGTGCTCATAAATATGTGTCACAAAAGGCTGGCTCAATATATTCAATTTATGGTGTGAACTCAATATTTCTATTAAAGACAGACTTGTTTCCTCTTTATGCCCTTGATTAGGTAGCTGTCATCTGCAAAAGGACATATCAAAGGTTTTTTACAAAATTCCATGGTATTTTTTAACATTTTAATCATTTAATCATTTAACATGTTAATCATTTAACAACAACAAAAATTCTTTTTCATAATTATTCAGCAGCTTAGAGTGCTATGGAGTATGTTTGATTTGCTTTGGTTTTATGTTTGATTTGTGTTTTTGCATGTTATTCTGGTTCTATTATTGAAGGAAAGAGTTTACATGAAAATAATGCTTCGCCCAATTTTGGCCATCTTGAAAATTTTAATTTTTAATTTTGGTAAGCGCATTAAAATTATGTATATATGAACGTATATGCTTCAGTGTACAGTATGTATATACACAGATACAAGGGGATATCTGTGCATATATTGTGAAACTAATTGTTTATATGAAGTCATCTTGTTTCTCTGCTTTTCTTTTATATGTTGTCATTGAAATTTTAGTACATTTCCCTTGTACATAAGTGGAAAAATAATAAATGTCATAATATGCCATGTAGTCACCATGTCTAGGTTTGTAGCAATAAGGTGGAAACACTGCCACATAAAACCTCACAGCGGTATCTACTATCAGAAGATAGATTTTATTAGGCTATTTTTAGCAAACAGCTCTTTGGCTAAAGCAGTATTTATCAACCTTGGCAATTTTAAGATGTGTGAACTTCAGCTCTTAGAATTACCCAGCCTGAAAGGCTGGCTGGGGAATTCTGGGAGTTGAAGTCCACACATCTTAAAGTTATCATGGTTGAAAAACACTGGACTAAAAGGATGCTGCCTTCTTGTAGAGAGGCAGAAATACAAGCTATGCCTAGCAATGCAGCCTTGAGCAAAGAGAAGGTGTGAACATGGGGAATTTTTTTCGATACTACTAATCAATATTGCATTAATGAGTCTCGCATGACCTTTAACCCAAGAAGAATACCAATAGTACAATGGGCCATCTGCAAGGACTGGCTAATGTAAGCTACCAATTTTATAATTGATCAAGATTCATCATTGTGAAGAAAGCTTGCAACCCCAAAAAGAGCAGGCAAATTTGGAATGGTTGGGACGAAGATAATATTTATGTGCCTCTGCTTTCAAATGAGCACGGTGCTTATTGAGTGTGTATATATATATAGAGGGGTGATGAGAACCATATATATATATATATATACATACACACACACACACACACACAGTATGTATACAGTATATATACAGTGTGTATATATATATATATATATATATCACACACACACACACACACACACACAATATATATATATATATATATTTCTCATCCCCCCTCCCCAACATATTTTTAGTAAGCCTTTGGGCATTTCACTGTCCCTAAAAGAATATGGTTGCATGGCAACCTCTATGGTTGCTATGGTGACTCCATGTGTAAGCAGCTGCTGCAATCAGAATTAACTCTGAGCTGCAGGTTTGTCATTCCAATGCACGGAAAGGAGAAGACAAATAGACAGCACACGGCTGTAAAGGGAAACTCACCTAGATAATGTCGCTCAGAAACATATGTTCAACAATTATTTTTTCTCCCATGTTTTATTGCCACAATTACAGCTAAACTAAAATTGCAAAATTATATGGTTGGAATTTGCTATTATCGACTATGCTTTAAGTCCATTCAGAGTAACCCCATAGTTCATTTTTGAACCAAAACAAAGCAAAAAAATAAATCATCTGCCTGGACTCTACAGAGGGTGAAAATAAGAAGACTAGTTGGAAGCATCATATGACAGACACAATGTCCAAAATAAAATTGTGGCTTTCTATGTGAAACTACCTCTGAAATCTCAGCTGTCTTTAAATATATTTTTCCTTCACAGAATTTCATGAAAGTATCTCTTAATGCTGACTACAAAGCTGAAAGAGCAAATCACACTTGTCTAAATGTGTTCAAATTTCATTTCCACCTCTTTCCATCATGTGCCAAGATTGAGGATATTAGGACCACTGTACTATGTCTGGATTGCAGAAACCAGGATGACCAGTTGAAGGCAACAAACAATTTATTGCTGCCAATCCAAATTTTTATGATTCAGTTATGGTTATCCAGGGGTTGCGATATCAATGGTATGTACATGAACACTTAGAATTAATCAGTCAAAAACAATCAGAATTAGAGGAAATTGATCTCAAAAATCAGTTAGGATCTATGAATACATGCTTTTCTCGATACATTTTTTACCATTAATATAAATATACCTTAATACAAGGTTCAGTTGTACTACGTCAAAAGGTATATCACATACCTTTAATATTTTTCATTTAATAGCTGGCTAATTTATATCATTTCTCTAAATTGTGACCTTGTTTTGCTCTGGAACTTCATTAAATATCTAATATGAAAAGGTAGTTTATTCCCTAAAAGTCTTGACTGATAGCAATTAATATAATTCCAGTATGATGAATTTCATATTTTTTCTTTGCTTTCCATCCTGCTACCTTATTTTTTTATGTCCTATCTAATGCTACATTTCAATAGTATTGTCTGTGTAAATATGTTGGCGGTTTTTGCCAACTCCCTAAAAGTAAAATTGAATATATTCAATGATATAGAAGAAACCTATAGATTATATAAAAATGGATGGGACCATTTCATTCTGTATGCTAGATTCTATTATATCTGTGGATCAAGATCATTTGAAAAAATAAATGATAAAGATCATAAAACAACCTGCAAATCACATTTCAGTTATAAATAACCAAGTGACATATTAAACAGAAATTCCCTGCATGTTTATTGAAAGGCAATTATCAGTGGCATCTACACCTGCATAGGTCTGTCATATTTGTATCATCCTGAACACACTTCAACTAATAGAAGTATCCTCATTGCATACTTTCTACATAGACATGCATAGACTGTGCTGCACATCTAACTCATTAGGTGGGATTTCACAGACTTATAACTGGGACACACAACAGCAGTCTGTGCCATGATTAAAATAAATCAGCTAGAATACGTGCACATATGGCTTGCTATTTTGGAAAGGAGAAAAACAAAACAAATACAGTTTGAGTAAATAGAAATTCATTTGGTTGGTATGATGTATTACTTATGCTAATATTTATGTACCTCATTAAGCAGTCCATTATTTTTAAATATATAGAGCCCCCTGACTCATATGCAGCTTCTAATATAAAGGTGATGCATTAATGTAGATTACCATAATTACAACGTGAACACACAATAACCAATTTTAATAAGCTGTCCAGATTCTTACTAAAACTTATATTGAAATATAAATATATGCAGCATATTGGCTTTTAAACATAATAGAAACTATTATCCATATTCAAAACAAGTAGACATAGTGTTTATATGTTTCTTCCTGCCTTGCTAAAATAGTGAATATTTCTACTTCAGCACTGTGGGTTGGAAATTGTAGGATATAACCTCTTTCCTTCTAGAAATCCATACAAATTATGCAGTAGAAAGATGAACGGTGTGCTACATATTAGTTCAGATAATATTTGATTTCTCTGGACACATTATAGCCTATAAAGCTCTAAAGACAGAGGTTAATAATAGGAGTAGAGATAGACCTTTATCTATAGTAATGCTGGCAGGTGCTGCTACATGAAACAAATGCACATAGCATACAATGACCTATTTTCTAATCAGGGCAAAGAAAATAACACAGAGAAATTGAATTCTTCACCGTCACCCCCAACCTTAAGGAGTATCTCATAATGCAATCTTCAGATCAGCAAAAATGATCATATGAAAGCAAATGTTTATTGCCTTTCACCTCAGCAAGCACCAGTGATTCCTTCAGTGTTAAATAAATTAAAACTGCAAGCATTCTGCAAAACGGGCTGAAGGAAATCCATGGCAATATGCAACATCAGAGGGGGATCCCCTTTCCTAGGGATAATGCAGCATTTTCCTGTGTCTCCCCCCCCCCCCCCCAAAGTCCTCTTCCTGCTATGTTGAAATGTCTTGGAGACAGGCCTATATAACTAACATTGCAACATTAAGCTGTCCTATAATAAACTATGTATTGGGGAAATCAAGCTGCAAAAAGGGTTGAAGATAACAGTATTCTGACTGGTGCCTCATTTGATTACAACCTTAAAGTGATGTTCACCTGTCTTTGAGTCTCTAGTAGATTTGTGCTGTTGGCAATTCTGGCTTAAAGACATTTTGACTTCAATAGGATTCAATTATTCATATTTGCAAAACATCTTAGGAAGCAAGGATGAAAAGGACCTTAAAACTGCCCAAGTCAAAGTGCTTTTAAAGCAACTAAAATGTTATTGGATAGGAATTGGACCATTATCCCAAACTAGATTCATCTAGGCTATAGTTAATGTTGGCATCAGTGTAGATTAGTGAGAGAGATGCAAATCCTTTCCATAAAAAAAAAAGCAAGGACAGTTCTAGCATCGTCATGAGTGTTGTGCTGAAGTTGAATGTTTAATATGTAGTTTTAGATATGTGGAGAGAAATTTAGTCAATCCTTTGCAAAGGTTTTTATTTCATATTGCTTTGTACTTAGGGAACACAATTTTTCTATTTTACTCTTATGAAGATTGTGATGAAACAACATGTAGCAATATTTTCAGACACTTTCTAAAAAGAAAAAAGCATGAAAGCAAATGTGTTATTGGGTTTAGCAATTTATGACATTGTAAATGTCAAAAAAAATCCTTTTACAACATATGCGAACACAACTTATACTAAGACATAAGTCCGATGACACCAAGCTAGACACACACACACACACGCACATGTATGTATGTATGTATGTGTATGTATATATATATATATATATACATACATGTGTGTGTGTGTGCGTGTGTATGTATGTATATATGTATGTAAGTATGTGTGTATGTGTGTATATATGTATGTGTGTGTGTGTGTGTGTATGTATGTATATGTATATATGGGAAAAAATATTTCCCAAATTTTTTGTATTCAAATTTTGTATAAGTTTAAATCAATTGTTTCTCAGCAATTAATTATTACTAATCCCATCATAATTTTTGATATATTTTGCTATTTCTTGGGGATATTTTTTTCATTCTTTTCAAAATCTAGCAACAATATAATAGATGCAATGTTATACTTTAATGTTCAGTTTTTAAACATCTGTAAACATTTTAAACATTTATTATTTTTATTTCTTGGGTACATTTTATCTTGGTGGCACACTTTATAGAAAGACAATATAGAAATGTTGATATATAAATAAATAAGTAGTTTGAGGAGCAATTAAGAGTATGAAATCAACTTTTCAACTCACTCAATAATGTTTTTAATGTTCTCAGCCTTAATCAGTTTTTCTTACGCATTTTGAATAGTTTTGAGTTACCCTTATTACATACAGAAATATAGTATTCATTTTGATTCATTCACCAAAGGATATGAAAATGTGTATCAAGACACACATATGCATGTGCGCAAGCATGCACGCGTGTGCACATACACACAGAGATTTTTTAAATGATATGTATAGTTTTCTTCCTTGTTTCAGCCTTATCAGCACACAATATACAAATAAGCAGATAAGTCAGACATATGAGTTCGTGGATATCAATTCCCTTGAATGCTCAAAGTAGCATAAGCTGTGTGTTTACTGAGGCTGTCCATTCATCCTTTTGAGCTTATTCACTTTTCTAGGCATCATAGAGCAAGCTCCTCACCAATATAAAGTAATAGTGCAAGATGTGGATTCCTTGCATCCTGTTGTCAGTCCATCACATTTTGGCATAAAATCAGCCATGATGCCCCTTCTTTTTCTACAAGCCAATGTTTCTCTACTTAGCCAAAAATATTAAGCACAGCCTATGTGAGTTGGCCTACTTACCAGAAGTGACAGGATGTTTTGACAATCCGACCAAAGCACAATGGTGGGATTGTAGTCTGTTTATTGATTTGTAAAAGAATGAAAAAAATAATGTTAATGATTGCACGAAAGATCTATTTAAAAATAATAATAAATGAAGCAAACTGGTTTGCATAAACTATGTACAAACATTTTTCTCATGGATAGGTAAATTTATTTGCATACGCACCTTCACAAAAATGCGTTATATGAAATACTAAGGTTTTTTTTGCATTTATGTCATGCAACAAATATTGTTTATCTGATATAAATAATCAAGGATTAAAAAAAAAACAGAAATATTTCTGAAAGAAGTCCACATTCAAGGATTAGTGTCAGGTCTTATGTTCATGACTATTAATGACTCCATTATTTTTTTATTATCAAGTCAGGCAAACATTTGCTTGTCCAGTGTAACTGAAAATTCAAAGGAAAGTAAACAGAACAAAAAAGATGACAATAAATTGTTTGAATATAGTGAATTATATCTTTTTTTTAAAGATACTAAACTTCTTACATACATAAGACCTATATAGAGAAAGAAAGAAAAAAGAGAAAAAGTAAAAGCACACAACCAAACAAAATCAAAATACCATACTGGCCAAAACAGTATCCTCTTTGTAACCTGAAATCTTGGCACTATTCAGTGGAAAATTTGTTTTTACAAGACCAAGTTTAAATGGAAAAATATAAACCTATGCCTTCTTAAGACTTAAACATGTCCCATTGTGCAAACTTGAGATTCTTCATATCTAAGTTAAACTATAGTCACTACAAACATTTACTCTTTCTTTGCCAGAATATTAGCCTTATCCGTGCACCAAATTAGTTATAGAATTAAAAGACTTCTTAGACATAAGTCTCATTTATGTATGTATATATGTATGTATGTATGTATGTATACATGTGGCAAGTCCTTTATGAAGGTCTACATATAAAGTATTTTAATGCTGTTGAATGAAACAAATTAGATTTCATAGTAATATATCATTTTATTTTAATATAAAAGCTGGGTCTCAATTTTGCATTTTTAAAAAAACTTTCTGAACTCAGAAAAAAATAAAATAAAATCATCTATAAAAATGGCAAGGCTTATTTTTGTCCTAGTTATCATTCTGTACTAAGGCATCCTCTTATGTTATCCATTTCATAACTGTACATAAGAACATATGTCATTTGGGGCAGGAAGAGACAATATCTGCTTCAGTCCCTATCACCTCCATTATTGAAAGGACACAGGTCTTCTTTCAGTTGTCTTATGATTGGAACTTACTCAGGGGTGGGCTCCAAAAATGTTAGCAACAGGTTCTCTGCCCAGTTGCTGAGTAGGCGTGGTCATGGTGGACAGGGCCTAGTCAGCCTCCTGCACCATGGCGGAGGGTATTTTGCCCTTCCTGAGCTCTGGAGGCTTTCCTTGAACCTCCAGGAGAGCAAAAAAGGCTCTCTGGAAGCCAGAAACAGGCCCATTTCTGGCCTCCTCAACTTTCTGGGAGACCCATTTTTCACCCTCCCTGAGCCTCCATGAATGCCCTACATTTACCTGCATCCTGGTTGGGGCAGGGTTGGGATTTGGGGGTTGCCCAAACTATTCAGAATTTTAGCTAGAGGATCTCCCAAATGCCTGTGAACCCCCAGCAGGCCACCCCAGAATTTACTCCAAACTGAACACTAATCATTCACTCAAATACTGATTCCTTAGAAGAATTGGCTCATACACAAGAATTGGCATAACAACTTAAGAGCAATATCAAGTACAAACAAAAACATTTAACATATTGCAGAAGCAATTGTATCATTATTTTATGTGAAAAATATAGACCTTATTTCACTTAAATGAGACATAAGATATTCAGGATTTTGTTTAACAACAGTGAGCTTATAGGCTTTTTTGTCAAATTATTGTATTTATTTTGAAATTATTTGGAGGTACTGTTTTGTGGAATATATGAAATCTTAACATTTTTTTTTCTATTCAAGGAGCACAGAAACAGGAATATATGAAGCAAAATATATTTAAAGTGTAATATGATAAAGCTTCCATTTAATTAACTGATTTGAATATCTTAAAATACCTATATAAGGTATGATTTTTATTAAATGATATCAATAAAAATCATTATTTATATCAATACAAAATTATTCTTATGAAAATCAGTGATCTTGAACTCAGGATCATTCTAACCAAGTAGAACTTTGAAAGCCCAATGAGAAGGCATAACTCTTTGCTGTTTCATGTCAAGTAGTAGTGAACTGATGGCAATGATGAAAATAAGTTTATTTTCAGAAAGAAGGACAATGCATACAGGCAAGCAATGGCTAAAAATGTTGATGTTAATGAGCCCCAGGATTTATGTGCTATTTCTGGTTATGATCACAATAACTCTTTATTTGATATCTTCTGGGAAATCAGTGGTAAACTGAATTCGCACCAAGACAAATTCCTTGTATGTCCAATCACACTTGGCCAATAAAGAATTCTATTCTATTCTATTCTATTCTATTCTATTCTATTCTATTCCATTCCATTCCATTCCATTCCATTCCATTCTATTCTATTCTATTCTGTTCTATGGGTCTGCAAGAGTGAAACTATGGACCATGGTGAAGAAAGGAGCCAGTATATGAATCAACTTCCTAAATTCCTCTTTGGATTAAAGAGAGGACCTGGGATCACCCATAGTGTTCCTTAGAGATGGTCCCTGTGACAAACCATAAACCAGCAGTCCTCGTCAGGTTTCAAAGTTCTGGGACCCTGGAGAATCAATTTTGCTCAAGCTGTGGTTCAGAGTCTTTCCACTTTCTTAATCTCTTTCACTGGAAATGGCTTGTAATTTGCATATGTATGTATGTAGGGGTCTCTCTCTCTCTCTCTCTCTCTTTCTCTCTCTCTCTGTGTGTGTGTATGTGTGTGTGTGTCTATAAAACCTTCAGGAGAGATTTTAGAACCTTCAGAAGGACAGATTTTGTTAAACCAGGTGATTTTCGTTCATTTCTCAGCAAAAGAAATTTCATTTTGGTTTAAAACTAGAAGAAAAAGTTTTTTTCTTTGTTTTTTTTTATAAGCAGCAGTTAACTACAAATTGAATATAATGTAACTTAACTTACAAGCAGATCTACATAGAATTGGACTGTACACACTACTCTAAAACAAATAATGTCTTCATTTTTATACTTTCTTGTCTGCTCTAATTTCTAGAAAATCATATTACTGTGTGTTCAGTCACACTAAATTATAATGGTTATTGATGTTGCTCTTGTTTTTTCCTCCTAAAGTACTTTATCACTAGAATACAGTGATATAAAAATCTAAGAAAGCTCTGTTGTTAATTACAATTAATTACAATTCACACATATTAATTTTGTCTCTAAATATTCCAGTTTTGTTTAATCCTTGCCAGAAATCTTTAAATCATACTGAAAAGGTAATATAAGTTTAAAGTGTTTACGTTGGAAATTATTTTTTTTAAAAAGAAAGAAGCAAACAGAAATGACAAGTTTTTGATAGTACCTGATGGCATGTGTATTTGTGTATTGAATATGTGGACTACAATCTCCAAAAGCTTATGCCATTATAAATGGGTTTGCCTTTCGTGTTCTATAAGACTCTGGGATTTAGAATAAATACAGAGCAATACCTCTGCATCCTTTCATTAAAAAAAAAAATCCTGGGCTACAAATCACAAATCTTCTTAGTTGAAAGTTTGCAGATTTTGTTTTAGAAAGTTGAACACAATGAAAAATAAAAATGAATTTGGATGCATTCCATGCATTTTTTTTCATTAAAAAATAAAAGAACATCCTACTTGTCTTTATAACTCATGCGTATTTGCATACATGCTAGTCATCACATTAGATACTGTAAGTTTCTCCCCTGGTGGAGCCAGAAAAACCACCCTCATATTCTTCTCCCAGTAATTCCCCATAACTAAAAAACAAGGACCAAGATGAATGAGCTGTCTCTTTACAGATTCAAAGCACGTTATGTTATCATATGGTAAGAACTGTAAGCACTGTGTGGAATAATTATCAGATCAGTTAATATAAGTATCTAGGTTAATAAATATTATTTCTAATTTCTTTCGATTTTATAGGCTGGAGTCTGGTCTGATGTAAGATAGACTATTAAAAATGTTGGTCTTTATATTAATCAGTCCTATATGAAAATATGAAATCAATGTTTCGTTTATCAGGTTTCCAATATATCTGCCAAATGCTTTATCGATGTACTCTGACAAAAATTTTCTTTTCTACTAAATTGCACGAAAGTCAAATTCAGAAAAGCTCCTCAACATTATCTATAATACCATTCAAAATAATAGTCTTGGTTATTTGATAATTTGGTGGCATCTCTTTAAGATGCTGGAGATAGTCTTAAACCCTTTCAGAATTTTCCTTTCGGGCTGTTTTAGGAACATTCCAGAATTATTTTTGCAAGTAATACAGGCAGCACACACGGATTACACAGACTGCAGTCCTACAGTTGTTTTTATGACCTTAATCACTTTCTGTTTAAGAAGCTTATCTGTAGTCAGTTTTGTATAACATGTTGAACTGCAGACTAGCCAGCCATATCTTAATCTTACATGTTGTATGTTGTTAATTTATGATTAATGTGTTGAAACCAGATATTTAAATGGTAGTTTATTGTGATTTCAGTGACTTGAGGTGTGTCTAAGCAGGTGCATGATTGTTGTTCAGTTGTTCTGATCTGGACTGCCATAGGACTTCTGATGCACATTGTCTGGAACGAAACCTGTTCTATCAGCTGAAATGAAGAGAAAAGCAGATGAACAATTAAAAGTGGGAAACACTTGTTTTTGTTTCACAGGCAGTCTGGTGATGCTACTTTTTGTTTTATTTTAATTGTGTAATGGATTTCTCAGATACTGTAACATTGCTAAGATTTACTTAGTATTTTCTGAAAAGATTTCTATTATCAAACTCAAACTTTATTCTGCAAACATACTGAAGAGTTGGAGTAAAGCTACAATAGTAACAAGCTGAACTTATACATAATTCTGTTTTTGAAAACATTTTAAGCCATTGGATTCTAAATGCAAAAAATTCTCCTAGCCACTGTACATAGATATCACATTGTTAACCGTCTTCCAAACACCAGTTAATAGCAAGATAGGCACAATGCTGTTTTGTTTCCATATGAGAGCTGCCATAAGTTCTCTTACCAACTGAAACTTGTCAAGCTGAGCTGAGAACTTGGTGACATGGCCTTATAAGTTTTTTGTGTATTACTGACATGGTTTTTTATTGCTTCTTCCAGCTGGGCAAGTACAGTCAAGCAAAATGGCCTGCTGCCTGCCAACTTCAATTCAACTATGAAAAAATACTATATATATTTGTGTGTCATCCTTTTGCAGGGGCCATATTAATTTTCTCTGTATGGTTCCAATTTTAGGATATGTGCTGCTGAAGCAAGCACAAAAGAAAATACTATAAAATGGCAAAATTATGGGTCATATTCACAGGGATTTCTTCCTCCATGTTGTTGTAGCTTTTTACAATTCTACAAAGGGAAGTAATAAAGGCTAAATATTGTATTACTAGTTTGCACTTTCTGTCTAACATTCAATTTTTAGCTATAGGTGTCGGTTTCCAGCTACAATGGCCAAAAATATGACAAAGCATGGACCTTGACAATACAAACTACATCTCTGGTAGTTTGTGTTGTGACATTGCATGCCTGTACTTAAGATATGAAGTTTGCATTGTGGTGTCATGTTACATATTTGTTATTTGCCTTCCTCTACACTCTTTAATGGACGTATCTGTTTCCAACTGAGGCCAGCTTCATAATTTCCCTCAAAAATTCTACAACTGTAGAATTTTTAGAAGAAACATTATCTTTAGTACCATTGGAAATATTGGTCCACAACTAAAATAATTTCAAAGTACAGTATTGCAACTCAGAATAAAATAAAATACATCTTCTAAAAAAAATTTCTAAAATAATAGATGTATAGATGGGAATAAAAGTATATTAATATGATATAAATGTACTTGATAAGAAGAAAATTGATTTTATGAATTGGTGATGTAGGATTCAGAGGGAATGACTCAAATCAAGGTTTCAATTTAAAAGTAAACTAATTTTATTTGAGACATTTTAAAATTTAAGATTTCACTTAAAGAAAAGGTCATTCATTAATCATAGTGGGAAAACATCAAAATGTCTAAAGCAGTTTCATTTAGGGCAAAATTGCATGAAATCTGAAAGGATGGTAGATCCTTTGGAGGATATTAACTATATAATGTTTTAGCCGGATTCTTCAAGAATTTCACCACAATAATTTTCAAATTATTGCTCCTGAATCTCTTGTAAACACACAGATTACATAGATGGAGAAGAGATATCAGGGCCAACAAAGACCCTAAATATTGCTGAACCAGTGATGAAAATGTTCTACCCCAACTTAAAAATAAAAACAGTTTAAAAAGTAATCTCCTACTTCTTCATTCACTTTCTAGGCTCCTCATGATATTGAATATAACCATTGATTTGTTCTTGTAGGACAGTATATTTTACTGCTTCTAAATCTAAACGTTCTGAGGTAATAAGGGAATAAACAAGGCCAATTAACAAATCTGACCATCCTGAGAAGAACTTCTACATCATTGAAAAAAATTGATGCTATCAAATTTACAGCTAGTTGGCATACTTATGCTAATTAATGGACTTGCAATGGAAACAGAAGCAGGTTGACACAATGCCACAGAGATTGGCAAACTATAAAACACAAGGTTGGCAGAGGAAAAAGTATCATACATAGCCATGCATCCCTGTGTTTAAAAAAATAGTAAATGTTTGGGCCAGCCACTATAATATTATCCTGACACTTACTCACTCATTATTTATTTATTTGTTTGTTTGTTTATTTATTTATTTATTTATTTATTTATCAAGCAAGTATTAGATAACAGGTATAAGTGTAAGCATGGTTATGAATACATGAAATGGATACGAATAAAAAAGAAACAATAGGACAGGGACTGTAGGCACGTTGGTGCATTTATGCATGCCCCCAGCAGACCTCTTAGGAAAGGGGTGAGGTCAATAGTAGACAGTCTAAGGTTAAAGTTTTTGGGGTTTGGGGAAGAAACCACAGTGTCAGGTAGAGTATTCCAGACTCTGTTGCTAAAGTCGTATTTCTTGCAATCAAGTTTGGTGCGGTTTACCTTGAGTTTGTATCTATTGTGTGTTCTTGTATTGTTGCGGTTGAAGCTGAAGTATTCATTGACAAGTAGGACATTGCAGTAGATAATTTTATGTACTATACTTAGATCACACCAAAGGCAGAGTAGTTCTAGGTTGTCTAGGTCTAAAATTTCAAGTCTGGTGGCATAAGGTATTTTGCTACGAGTAGAGGAGTGGAGAACTCTTCTTGTGAAATATTTCTGGACTTTCTCGACTGTATTAATATCCATTATGTAATGTGGATTTCAGACTGATGAGCTGTATTCAAGTACTGGTCTAGCAAATATTTTATATGCTCTAGTTAGTAGTGTGATATTACCCAAGAAAAAGCTATGCAGGATTAGGTTAACAACTCTTAATGCCTTTTTGGCTATGTAGTTACAGTGGGCTTTAGCACTTAGATCATTAGAGATGAGTACTCCAAGGTCCTTGACATAGTTGGGGTCATCAACAAGGTCTTGATTATTCAGCTTGTATTTTATTTTCTGATTTTTTTTGCTGATATGTAAGGCAGGGCATTTGTTTGTTGAGATTTGAAGTTGCCATTTGTTTGACCATTCTGACACATAGTTGAGGTCATTTTGAAGGGTAACAGTATTGTCAGTGGTGAATAGCTTTACATCTTCAGAGAACAGAACGTGGTTGCTCTTAATATGATCACAGCAGTCATTTATGTAAAGTATAAAGAGAGTTGGTCCTAGAACACTACCTTGGGGACACCACTGTTGACTGGTACAGGATTTGATAGGGTATTCCCTATTTTGACCATTTGTTGCCTGTTTGACAGGAATGCATCTATCCAGTTATGCAGTTTTCTGGAGATGCCATAAGATTTTAGTTTTAGGAGTAGTTTGTCGTGTACCATTGAATCAAAGGTTTTATAGAAGTCTATGTAGATTGAGTCTATTGTTTTGCCTTGATCAAGTCATGTAGTCCATATGTTTTTGCAGTGTAGGAGTTGCAGATTACAGGATAATTTTTTTCTGAAATCAAATTGTTTGTTAGAGAGTAGGTTGTTTATTTCTAAGTGGAGGATAATGGATTGGTTAATAATTGATTCCACGACTTTACAGGTGACACAACATAAAGAGATTGATCTGTGATTTTCAACTAGGCTAGGGTCTCCCTTTTTGAAGATGGGGATGACTATGGCTAGTGACCATAGGTCTGGCAAGGAGCTGGTCCTAAAAGATTTTTCAAAGATTATGCTTATATATTGCTCCAATCTCACAAAATTTATCCCAAGGTACATATTGGTGAGATGCAACAAATCTGTAATAGACATCTAACCCTATATTAGAGAAAACTGGAGGTCTCTGTTTTCTTCTCTCAGGAGTTTCCTGAATTTTCATACCTCCTGCCTTGGGCTAATGTCTCAGTAGTTCCTACTGCTACCACCTATCTCCCAGGATACATGTGCTTCTTGGCCTTGGAGTATGATATAAAACTCTCACACTTTGTGGTCCCTTTCTGGAAATTAAAAAGTCAAAAAATAATAAAAAATATTATCTGTATATATAATGCAATGTGGTCTATGCTATGTAAGGTTATATAGCATAGACCATATTGGCTAGAAAATTTAGCCTTTTCGCTTCTCTTTGTTTCAAACTATACATTTAAAATATCATCTTTCAATGTTAAATGAGATAAATTTCAGAAGAGTTTATTCATAGGAAAACAGTTGGTATCTTATTTACCAAAAGAAAACTGCAAAATTCAAAACAATGTGCTGAGCACATCTCCAGATCATGCTGGTCTATACAAATAGCCACTGACTGCCCTAAGTTTTCCATGAAAAGGAGTTGGAATAGATAGTTCCACATTAGTATTATAGATTAAACAAATTTTCTAGAAAGAAAAAATATTTTCTGGAAGGCATTTTGTATCTTTTGTTTAGAAATATATATACAGCAAGCAGGAATCAGATGTCAGGAATCATACCTGGAACAAATTCATTCCTAAGTATTTTATCTATTTCCACACAATTATCCATTTTCCAAAGTTCTTCTCCCTTACCTGGGCTTTCTCCAACTTTTTGGAAATCCAATGTTAATCAGAATCTATGAATGGCTATATTATCCTAATACTTTTCCCAGTTTCAGTACATAGTCTTCAGTGGATATTCCCACAATTTGTTCTTTAAAATGATCAAAATGACCATCTCTACCCCTTATGGCAGAGTATTTGATCCTATAACAGACCCAAAACATATAGCTATTTCTTGTGAGTATCTCTACTAGCATTCTGGCATAAGGAGCTGGTAGACAGGCTACATTCACAAAAAGTACATATCAGACTTAAACCCATGTTCAGAGGTCAAATAGCTGAATTGAACTTCAAGTTTTGTAATAATATTCTGTTACCAGAAGAAACAGCAAAATTAAGGCTTATAGCTTGTCAAAGAAGCTGGAAACTGAGGAAATAAATTAAGACTAAGGTATGGTTAAGTCTGCCACCCTAAAAGATTGTGTATAAGAGGAGAATGTAATAACATTATACAATCTACCCAATTATTCAAGTCAATGTTACAAATCAGTATATGCAACATCAGTGTTCTACACATATGAAAGTGAAGTTATAATATTATTTACTGAAATGGCAAAAAAGCCATTTATTCTGCAAACTATTTTAAAAACTGTGAAAAGAAGCCACTTGATTGGAAATGAGTCTACATCATGATTTATGAATCTTTGTTGATTAAAGGTTCAGTTGAAGCTTCCTTATTTCGAAGCACTCCTTACACAACCCTAATGTGTTATAGAATGTTCGAGAGGCAGAATGTGGATTGAATAGTCACAACTTCATGGTGGTATTCCCATTATTTTATTGGAATTAATATCTATTGACTCATCGAGGGATCCCTAGAGCATGAACTTAGCTTTCAAGAACATCTATCACCCATCGTTTAGGCATTTCCTTACAGACAAATAAAAGAAATATGCAAGCTTCTGGCTAATTTCATGGAGCCCTCAACCTATTTTTCATTTTTGCTGTTGTTGTTGAAGAGATCATTCTTTTTAAGCACTGCCTGTTTCTTCTCTGTAGTGTGCTGCTTGGGAGACAGAAAAGAGCATGCCAGAAAAAAGTGGGGTGGAGGTATTGGAAGGGAAAGTGTTCCCATTCTAAAGGAGGAAGAGAAGGTATACTTCAAAGAAATCATCCACTTATTATTCTGCTCACAATTTTAGCAGAGAATTTTGAGAGGACATTAGGGCAATCTTTATTCAAGAATATTTGTTAAGGTCACCTATCTCAATGCATTTTCAACTGTGAATGAAACTTCTTTGGCAGAAGGCCTGTAAACTATATTCTGTGTGTGACTCTGTCTCTTGCATTTTGCCTCTGATCATGTTTCACTACATCTTCATGATGATTTATGGAGGGGGGAACAGAGGGTACAATTCGCTTGAGGAAATTGCTTTTCTCCTTAAGGATTAAAGAATGAAGAAAACAATTAGAAAAGCAGAAGTCATCTTTCAGAAAGTAAAAACGCACCAAAATTGTTAACACTTGAATGATGTGAATTCTGGTAAATGCCAGCCTACAATATGGTAAAAATGAATCAATCCGTTCAGTTTAGTTCAGCGTCTGCAATGGCCATCTGGCGGAAAAGCAACCAAATGGATCCCTACATATTCATCTTCATTTTCACAAATACTCAGGAGAATGTCAGTCTTGGGCAAAATAAAATTAAATCACCATAATTTTTAAGACCTCTTTTTCTTTCATCTTCTCTGAAGACATGCATATCTATGCAAAAAAAGGAAGAGGAAAAAAAAATAGAAAATGTGGGTGCGTGATTCCTCTATTGAAGAAGTCTTTCATTTCAAAACAAAGAATTGATTTTGCACGTGGTAGAATATTTCTCCTTTTACGCTCTCCCACAGTCATTTAAAAATAAGCATTGCATATTTTTTCATGCATTGCATGAATCTTGTATTTATAAGCTGAGCAACTTTGAAAGACCCAGTCTGCATCATCTTTCTCAAACTTCAAATCGCAACAAACAAATGCTCTGTCTTACATATTGGCAAAAAAAAATCAGAAAATAAAATGCTGAATAGTCAAGACCTTGTTGATGATCCAAACTCTTTCAAAGACTTTGGAGTACTCATCTCTAATGATCTAAGTGCTAGAGCCCACTGTAACTACATAGCCAAAAAGGCATTAAGAATTGTTAACCTAATCCTACATAGCTTTTTCTCTGGTAATATTACACTACTAACTAGAGCATACAAAACATTTGCTAGACCAATACTCGAATACAGCTCATCAGTCTGGAACCCACATTATGTATATGATATTAACACAGTTGAGAAAGTCCAGAAATATTACACAAGAAGAGTTCTCCACTCCTCTACTCATTGCAGAATACCTTATGCCACCAGACTTGAAATTTTAGAAAACCTAGAACTATGCCGCCTTCGGTCCAATCTAAGTATAGTGTATAAAATCATACATTGCAATGTCCTACTTGTCAGTGAATACTTCAGCTTCAACCATAACAACACAAAAGCAAACAATAGATACAAATTCAAGGTTAATTGCACCAAATGTGATTGCAGGAAATACGACTTCAGCAACAGAGTGATCAATGTCTGGAATACTCTACCTGACTCTATGGTTTCTTTCCCAAACTCCAAAACTTTAACCTTAGACTTTGTACTGTTGACCTCACCCCTTTCCTAAGAGGTCTGTATGGGGGATGCATAAGTGCACCAACGTGCCTACCGTCCCTGTCCTATTGTTTCTTTTATTTTTCTTATATGTATCCATGTATTCATAACTATGTTTTTACTTTTATCTATTATCTTGTAAGCAATTGACAAACCAAATAAATAAATAAAAATAAATTTGGAATTATAGCCTTCTATCAACTAAAACTGATGATGATAGAAAGAGTGACCTGAAAATAATTACTATAATTGAATATGTCATTAATTTATTGCAACTTCTCAGCTTTTCTTGTACTATATATTCAGTCATTCATTTGTTCAAATCATTCATTTGATTCAGATATCAAATATTTTGATCTGAATTATCAATTCAGTTTGAATTCTGGATTTTCAGAATTATCCAGAATATTTGAGAAAGTCAATCCTATTAATAAGAAATTATCTTTCTGCATATTGATCCCTTGAAAAAATGTTATAGCAGATATAAGAAAGCAGTTTATTTGGAAGCACTTTTAAGATAATACTGATAAGACTCAATATGATTTTTTCCCCAAAATAGATCACGTGAGGTAAATCTTCTCCCCTCCTTTGACAGGGTAACTCTTTTAGTAACAAGGCAAATATTCTGAAGATAATTTACCAGATTTCAATTTTTACTGAGATTTCGTATTAGTCTCATTAGCGAACTGTAAAGTATGGTTTGGATAATTGAATCCATAACTGGCTTTCTTATCATACTCAAAAAGTTATTGTTAACAACTATACATCAAATCATAGAGCAGTAATCATTGGAGGGATCTGTTTGGGAGCCAGCATTATTCAATATTTTGAGGTAGAACTGATGGACTGTTTATCAAATCTATAGATGACAAAAAATGGAAGTCTAGCCAATACCCAGGATGTTGAAAGAAAATTGCAATCTAATCTTGACAGGATGGGAAATGGCTGTAAGAGGAACAAGAGGACTTTTAATAGGAAAAATTGTAAGGTTCTAAACATAGTGAGAAAAACTATACAGGCACATTCAAGATGGAGAATTCATGGTTACTGTTGTCATTGACAACAAATTTAATGTGAGTCTACAACATGACAAGGTGCTGGAAGGGTGTCTGGGCTGTATATCAAAGAAATGTGAATTTATTATTTGTCTCTACACTCCACTAAAAACACATTGGAAATACTATGAGCATTCTGGAACACCTCATTTCCAAAAATATTGACAATTTATTGCAGATTTTAAAAGGGCTAATTAAAGATGACATGTGGACTTAAGGATATAATCTATGAAGATAACTAAAATAAGTTGAGATGTTCAGTCTGGAGAAAAATTGAGAGGATGCTTATGAGGACAATTAACCAGTGGAATTAACCAGGGGAACAGTTTGCCTTCAGACGTTGTGAGTGCTTCATCATTGGAGTTTTTTTAAAGAAGAGACTGGACAGTCACTTGTCTGAAATGATATATGATCTTCTATTTGAGCAGGGAGCTGGACTAGAAGATCTCAAAGGTCCCTTCCAGCTCTATTCTGATTCTGATATGTGCTTAGATACTATATAAATGCAAGCTATGTAGAAGATACTTAAAATTATTTTCCACAGCTATGAAAACTAAGTCTAGTTATTGCAAGTAAAAATTGCAGCTATCTAAGTATTATTTATATATAAAGAAACACTTCCTGATAGTAAGATTCTTAAGAGGTTGTATCAGTCTTCTTATAAAAATTATGGTTTCTCCATCTCTGGTTTTAAGAAGACACTGGACAGCCACCTCTCATAGATTTTCCTACAGATTGCAGAAGTTAAAATATGTGCTTGTTCCAGTTCCTTTAAACCCTACAGTTGTCTGACTCTACCCACAGAAAAGACCATCGAATCATCAGGATGATAATGAAGCAACCAATTTCATTAAGCAATTTTATCCAAACTGACTATCCAAATTAAAACTATTATTCTATTTGGAGATTTAAAACATAATCAGTTAATGTATCTTCTGTTCAGAAATCTGAACTGAGTCTTCATTCTAATAATCAAAAGAGACCAAGATTTGCTTCAAGCCATCATATGGATTTGACCTTGATTTTCCCCATTCTTAACTGACAACCTAATCAACAAACCTCTGGTTGTCAATTTCCATATTATACATATTTGGCATCCTAGGTAAGGATGAGAGTGAATGTGATTCAGCACATTTGAAAGTTGCCAATTTTGGTACAAGTCTACTATAGAAAATAAAAACTTCTAATTAAATTTAGAAGAAGACCAAGAAAATGATAAGTTAATAGCCTGGCCCAACTAGTTGGGATCCTTATAAAACAAGAAAGTAAATTTTAAATGCAGGTAGAATCTAAAACAGTTAATTTACTAGAAATCAGAGTGCTGTTGAAAATAGAATGCAACAAGACAAGGAAAGGATTTAAGAACTACAGAAAACTAAGCCAGGAATTAGTTAGAAGACAAATAAAGAAATGAATGGAATAAAGTAGGAAGTAAGATTGAACCATATTTTATTACTCTTGAATATAAGACTAATAGTCAGTTCATTCTAATGAGAAATACATAAACAGGTAGATGCTTGATAATCCAATTATAAGCTTTTCCAAGGCTGCAAGAGAATTATTCAGTTTGAACATGTTCAGTTGAAACATACTACTAGAGCAGATCCAGTAAGTAGTCTACCATATTGAAGCTGCTGCACTACTCGTCTTTAGCTGCATCCTTAAACCTTTAGTGGTTTTTTTGTGCATGCACCACACATGTTTAGGAAAGTAGACAGACAGTATTGATACACCCCACAGCACCTCTTCTCAAAAGGGACCTCTTCACCATCTCTAAGAATCCATTTGGAACACTGAAACAGGTTGTGTTACTGCCAAAGCATATGTCTACTTTGAACAGGTCCATTGTCTACTAACATTAGCATACCTCCCCTTACATGCTGATTTTTAAACTGGTAAAGAAAGAAATCTATTATGCAGAATTCTATTTCTCAATGTAAATGAATAGTTTGGAGCAACAGTAATTTGACAAAATATTATTGAAGGCTGGACTCGATGAACCAGCAAACAAACTTATCCAATGATTTCATGGACCCCAACCAACTAGCTTGATACATCACAACTAACACATTTAGGTCCACTTGTCATTTATGCATAACATTCATTTGTTTGTTTGTTTTGTTAAATAAATTTCCATTCCATTTCATACAGAATAAACAGTATATCTACACTTTACATATGTATATCAGTTTGTCTAGGCAAAAACCAAAGGGAGAAAAGCAATAAATAGCATATGGCATATATTTTTATCATAAAAAGTATCAATGAATGAGAGAATATATTTGAACTTCTAATATTTTACCTTTGCAATTTAAACAAGCTACTTCTATTATCTTTCAGCTCTCTCTTTTTCATTCTCTTTCTCTCTCTCCCTCTGTCCCCCCTCTCTCTCCTTTTTCATAGATGGGTACAAGTCACCAAAATAGGAGGCAAGGAGAGTGTTTTAGAAAATTATTTCCAGAGTCACCAATTAACCATGTCATCCTATGCATATTCAATTCAGAAATAAGCTATCTTATGATCAATGGGATCTGCTTCTACTAAGTCTGTTAAGGCTTAGATATGTCCTGCACATCTCCCAAGTATTGTGTTACTACTTTTAATACTTCTAATATTGTGTCTGTTAGCATACTGGAATGATCACAAAGTCAATCCGTAAGAATAGCATAAGCATCTCACTTGAGCCACATCTAAAATACCACAGGTTTAATAGTCAAATATATTCTTTTTCTTAATATCCATTTCTCATATGGATTCCCCAATCTTTTAAAGCCAGGAGGACATTTGAGAGTCAACAAGCATGGTATACTACTAAACAAAATGGCAATTGTGCATACAAGGATGGAAAAGGATTACAACCATCATTCAATATTCAAAGTTACAATGATACTGAATGAGAGGGATTTATGACTGATCCTCAGAATTTGGGCCATTACAGTATTCTTGCAGTCAATCATCATAATCCATGAACCTCAATGTCAAGCTGCAATTATGAGGTCACAATGAACTTCAGTTATATTATTGCAATTTCCAACATTCCCTGCTGACTTCCCCCAAGCAAAGCCAATGAGGAAGCCAGCAGAAAGTCAGAAGCTGCTCCTGCTCTCATAATCTTCTTGCCCAGTTATGCTCCATAATACATTATCATTGCACCCTCCACAACATTCATGAACCTGACTGTGCTCCATAACACCTGCACAAAACTCTGCAATCCCACAGCACCCTTACACCGACATGCCTGCTTGCCTGGGAATTCTTCTTCCTGCTTAACAACCTATGTGATTCTAGGACTATGACAACAACTGGAACTACCAAAATTGCCATCTCTAAGTGGTGTGGTAACAGGACACTGCATTTTACAACTGTGTCACATAGCAACAGAAATTCTAGTCATAATTGTCATTGCAACCTGAGAACTACCTGTATTTACAAAATGGTTGCCCCAGTGTATTTTTCCAATTACAAACACATTAGACAGCACATTTACAAAGGTAGCACAGGCAGCATATCCCATTTTTATTTCCTAACTGTGGCATCCATGTAGAATCTAAGAGTGCATTTTGAAAAGAAACATGATTCCAAAGATTGGCCTGTTTGCTTTATCATTTTGTTTGACATTATAAAGAAGGTATCTGTAGGCAAATTAATTATCACAATGTCATGCAGGTTTCCCTGAAGTAGCCCATCATGGTCTGATTAAGTTGAATCTCCTCTGCCAGCATCTCTTTTGGGTCAATGCACAGGCAGAAATCCAGCAACCCACATAAAGGTCACTGATTTGTTCTCAGTTGTGGTTAATCTACAGAAAAAGTCAATTTTTGTGTAGATGTCTGGTGCTGCTTTTGGATGGTTTGCAGCCCCAAAGGACAACCTAGGGTGGTGAGATGCTGTTCCCATTTCTAATGCAGTCACTGTGCAGAAGAATATTTTTTAAAAATGTTGATATGTATTGCTGCATCAAAGCAATCTTGAGACAAAGCTCCTTTTTAATGTTATTGAAAGGTAAACAAATCAAGTGATGGAGAAACCTTGATCAATTCATCTCTTTGCAGGGGTAACCACAAGGGACTGTATAGTATCCACCATCTTGAATTTTCTACCATATCCTGTAGGACAGAGGTGTCAAACTGGCTGCCTGAGGGGCAGATGTGTCACATACAGCCCACGCCCACCCCAGCTCCATGAAGGGGAAAAACTTCACGAAACATCACATGATGGCAACATGACACCATGAATTTGATGCCTGGGCTATTGCCCTTCTGGTCTGTATTTGGTATTATTGGTGCACTTATGTCCTAGAACTATCCCACCTGGTTCAGTAAAGAATATTTAAAAACAAGATTTGCTCTAAAAGGATAATGCGGATTTGAAATTAAAGTCTAACAAGGATGTAATAATAATATAACATGACATGGAAAGTTGATTGATTTAATTTGAATGTAAATTTAAATCTAAGAGGAAAATACTATAGATATTATGCACAAGAAATATATACCAACCGACACACTGTACAATTGAAAGGAGGTTTTAATTGTTGTTTTATGTTTATGTTTGTTGTTTAAAAATAAAAAAAAATTATATATAAAAAAAGAATTTTTAAAAACTGTCTCATTTAGATAAACATAATGCACAAATGTTAAGGCAAGGGGCTTAAAAAGATATCAAATCTAATATGTATCTCTTCACCTGCTATTCACCCTATATAAAGACACAAATTTCATTTGAACACCTCACTCTCAAGACTGGTGACATTCTCTGAATCTCCTAGGAGTGTACCAAGTAACACTGTTCTCTTGCTTATCTATTCACTTGTTTAAAATTTAAAAGTGCCTCTTTGGTACATATTCTGAAAAGTTACATACGCTTGCTTTTCAAGAATAATGTTTTCAGGTTTAGTCAATTCCATCCTCATATTCTGTATTGTATATTGTTAAATATTTATTTGGCCACCTTTTTAGTGTGCTTGCCTGTGTGGAATCAATGAATGCTTTTAGTTTCACAACAATCCTGTTAAACAGGTTAGATTGAGAGGCAAACTACAGTGATCACAGGCATTTTACTTCTGTATGTGGATTTGTCTTTGGTTATTCTAGTTTTAAGACCAGCAAGGCATTCATATATCCCACTAGCTTTTTATGTCAGCATTATCTCTCCTGCTTTCTGATGATATTGTTTGAGGAGCCATAACTTATATCTTAAAAATATTTATTTTTGCATCCTTTTTAAATGGTTCTTTTCATTCAAAATTCCATTGCTAATTTATTTCCTAAATCTCAAACAAGGAAATGGAAAAGTGTTTGATTATTTCAAAGCTCTCTTCTTTGCAGAGGACAACCTGGTCAAGGGACTTATTAAAGTGTTCTCTCTTATGCAGCTAGCAAAGCTTTCCAGCTATAGAAAGTGTGACACTTTCAAAAACCAATAATAATACATTAGCAAACTTGTCTCAACATTCATAAAATGAATGTTACAATCTTTTGTTATTTGATGGAATTTTGTTCTCACAAAAAAAAAATTGGATGAAAACCAGGAGGTTGGAACTACTATTTTAGTAGAATTCCATACTAGCTTCATTAATATTTAAATGCATGGGAGGACATATAGCATATTATGGGAGATATGAACTGTGCAGGCATGAATTCTACTGACATATTTATTTGTAGCTCGTTAGTTGCCCAATAGCCTATTTTCCCAGAATGTTGCACCTTGAACTTTGTAGAATGCTTAAAACAACATACAGTATGTAAAATGAAATCAAAATATAACAAAAAGAAGGTAATCTGGAAGCCAGAACTAGAACAGAAACAATATAAACGCCTGCTGCAGTCATTAAAACCTGACTCCCCAAAAAACAAATAGCCTAATAGTAAAATGAAAACATTCAACAACAGCATTTGCATCCTTCTAGTATTTAAATGAAATTAATATGTAGCAAAGATTAAGGTGAGATTTAGCAGTAGGTGTTAAAAACCAGGTTAAGGAAAACAGAAAATCTTGATCTGGTGCTAAACATTTCCCTCAAATCTAAGTGAAAATCACAGTCTTCTTCTTCTGAGGGTATTACATTTTCCAATATTTAGCTGAATAAATTGTAAGAGATTGTACAAAATGAACCTGTAACAATTGAAGGTTCTCAAAGATAGGATAGACTTTCTCCCTGCTTTGGAGCTGGAATTGCTTTGAAAATGATGTGTCCTGTTGCTTAGCATGGACATAAAAGTGCTTGCTGGTTGTGTTTCATTCTGAAGAGGAAGAGCAGCCTTGAAGAGAAGGAAATGGCTTACTTTCCCTTCCTAATTTCCTTTTTTTTTTGGTAGCCATGTGTATGACAATGGCTTTTTTATTTTTATTTATTTTTTTATTTTATTTATATGCCACCCTTCTCCGGAGACTGAGGGCGGCTTACAGTTTTTAGAGCACCATGCTAAGTGCTCAACAATAGTCTTCATTCCATTGTATATGCCTGCTTATTACTAGGGCTTTTTGCCCCCCGCCCTCCCCCGCCAAGCAGCATTTTTACAAAGTCAGCTTACTGCCCTCAACAATCTTGGGTCCTCAATTTACCTATTCCATGATAGATCCCCTCTAGGAAAAGCAACAATAAGTATTAAAAAAATAGGTTCAAGACTTAGAGAATTATGAATACAGAAAAATAAGTTTCTCTTAATACCTCTTCAATTGGCACCCAGAAATTGCAGCAGGACTAGTGAAGGTGAAGCAGGAATATTTGCAGAGTGGGATAAAAAAGGCAAGATAATATGCCCGACTTCTTTAGGTGTGACTCTCTTTTTTTAAACAAGCCAGACCATCATGTCCAACATTTTGACTTATTTGACCATATACTTTAGACAGTTCTTTTATGAGACGCAAGAACAGAGGTATCAGCCAAGGCCAAAGAATTTGAATATCCAGCATTTTCTAGGATTTGAATATCTAGCATTTTCCAGGTAAAAACTTTAGCACTAATCCCTCACAAGTTCTTTTCATCAGACCCCATTTTTCAGTTTCTGTGAGATTAAATAGGCAAAAAACATTCTATTGTGAGGATACAATAATCCAAAACAGTCTTTTTCAACAACAACAAAAAAGTTCTGCAACTGGAAAGTCACCATAAATTTCTGGTTAAAATCCCACACAGTTAATCACAAAATTGTAGTCTCTCTTCTTGTCTGCACATCCTACTTGAAAATGGGATGGAGGTAGGTCTTTATGTGAACAGTTTGAAAGAAAAAAAAATATCGAACATTGGTCTCAGTAGACAAACTGCTAGTAATAGCTTTACAGGAGTTTCACTTTGCTTCTGGTGTCTCCTGCAATAAATCTTTCCAAGTAACCTTTCTAATGGTGGATTCAAGGTCCAAACAAATCCAATGCTCCAATTTTGAATGCCGATGGATTTATGCCATGTTTCCTTGTCCTTTCTCAGCCTCCTCTGTGGTCCTTAAACTTATGATAGTCCTAAAGTTGTTCTTTGAACTTACGGTTCAAATAGCCATAAATTGTGCTAGACAGGAAATAATTTTTGGGCGTGATCATGAGAATAATGCAGAAATGAATCCAAATACTTGTATGAGAAGAATATCAGTATTTATTGAGAGAAATAAAAGTGAATATATGATTGAAAATTAATTTATTAGTTTATACTTTATTCTAATTACATGTAAATTAGATTTGTTTTTATCCTGGTCCAACTCACTACTTTTGGAAGTGTAGTCACTGCCCTGCTATTCAAGAACCAGGAACAGCTCTTGGCCTAGGAAGCAATGCATCCCTGCCTTAGTCTCTTTGTGAACTGAACTTTTATTTATTTTTATTTGATTTACACTTACAATATAATAGAAATAAGAATAAACTTAAGTATAAATACATGAAATAGGTACGAATAATTGGGGACAATAGGACAGGGACAGTAGCATGATTGTGTGCTTATGCACACCCATTACAGACTTCTTAGGAATGGAGTGAGGTCAATAGAGGTTAGTTTGAAGGTAAAGGAGTGGGGGTTTGAGCATGTGACAACAGAGTCAGGTAGTGAGTTCCAGACATTGACCACTTTGTTGCTGAAATTGTACTTCCTGCAATCAAGTTTGGAGTGGTTTACATTGAGTTTATAACTATTGTGTGCTCTTGTGTTGTTGTAGTTAAAACTGAAATATTTATTAACTGGTAAGTCCAATCTTAGCCGGCATAGTTCAAGGCTGTCTCAGTCTAGAATCTCAAGTCTGGTGGTTGTAGGCTATTCTGTTGCAAACAGAAGAGTGTAGTACTCTTCTTGTAAAATACTTCTGGACTCGCTCAATTGTATTAATGTCTGATATACAGCGCAGATTCCAGACAGTGGATCTGTATTCAAGTATTGGTCTAGTAAAGGTTTTGTATGCCCTAGTTTGCAAATTAGTATTACCGAAGGAGAAGCTTCGTAAGATTAGATTTACAACTCTTAAAGCCTTTTTGGTAATGCTGTTGCAGTGAGCTCTGGTGCTTAGTGATATGAGTACTCCAAGGTCCTTAACAGAGTGAGGATTGTCAATGAGGTCATGTCCGCCTAGCTTGTATTTGGTGTATTGATTTTTTTTACCAATGTGTACGACAGAACATTTGTTGGTCGAGATTTGGAGTTGCCAACTGTTTGACCATTCAGACACATAATCAAGATCCATGAGGCATATCCACCTCTCCTCCAGGGACATACAAACTATTCAGGCCTCAAGACGACCTTCCATGAACCACATCTACGATGCCACCTGAGGGATTTTTTGTGACTGGTCTTTTGGGTTTGGGATTGACCCCTTGTCAGCTAAAAAACTTCCTCAGATGTTTCCTATCCTTCTGGGATGATTGGCTATTGTTGTTTAGCTTAATGCTGTTTTGAATTCTAGTTCTAATTCCTGTGCTTTGAGCTTCAGTTGAGAAACAATTCGTCAAAGGGGGAAAAATAAGTATTATGGTTTATTTTATGAATTATCTGATGATCTGATACGTGATACTTTTACCAGCAATATTTTCTGGTCTGGATGCCAATAAATCTCAAAGACCTCACTATGATATCTTGTGGGAACTAAACTTAGTCTAAGATCAATAGACTTTGGAGTCTATAACTTGGATCAATAGCTCAGTAGGAAGGTACATACTTTGCATGTGGAAGATCCTTAGTTCAATCATTGGCATTTCTTGGTGAAAAGAAAAGAAAGGCTGAGATATTGTTGATTGAGAAGAAAATGTTCTGATATAGAAAAAGATATGCTTGTTGTCCCATCACAATGTAGCAGAGAAAGAAACTGGGCAGAAGAACTTTCCATTGTTTTTGGATAAGAGGCATCTTATTTCTCTACTCCCTGAATTATTTTAATTGAAACAGTTCTTTTTAGGAATGAATGTATAATGATTGAGAACTTACTTTGTGCTTTCTTCCCTATACCCTCCCTTTCTCTTTTTTCTTTTTCTTTCCATATCATATTTTCTTTCCATATTGTAAATCTACAAAGAATGTATTTTTTAACTTATATCAATGGGAAGTTGAACTTCTTAAATAAATGATAGTAATTTATCTATTCACTGCACATGGTATCATGATTTGGTTTGTCATAACCTGCAGCATACTGTAAAAACATAGGAATGTGTTTTATTTTGCATTGGAATATTACAATTCTGAGTTGAGTTATAGGGGCTTTCAACATCTTCAGGTAGTCCTGTCCAGAGATGCCCAGAAATAGCTTTTTAGTAGAAAGCATTTCTTAATGAGTGAACCATAGTTCATCTCCCCTATTTATACTCCTAATAATAGAAAACAACTTTAATATACAGTATGTATATGTTGCCCTTTCTCTGTGAAATGCCAATCAAGCATATAACATATAAAAACAATGTGTGGTATGTTTCACTGAAAAATTGTGACTGTCCAATGGAGTGTATGGTTGAATAGAAATTTAAATCTGTATTTTCCACACCTTTACCTGTAATTCTGCTCATGACATGTAGTACATACACACCTTATTATATATTTGCTCTTCAAAATTTCATAGCTATCAAAAGAACAAGGCAATACATCCTATATGTGGTGGCGGCATTTTTTACAGTGGAATAGCCATAGGCAAAACAGTATAAACTTGTCTGGACATCAATGTAGTATTGTTTGTTTATTTCCCCAAAGGATTTGGGAGTAGCAGTCAAAGGAGTTGGCAAGGTTCAACAGCGTCACTTCACTAACTAGCTAGTGAATTTGTATAACAGGTTGAATAAAACCAAGACAATACAATTGAATGAAAAATGATGGAAATACAAACTTCCTGTAATGCAAAGACAAAAACAAACTCAAGGATTTATCAGGATACATTTTAGCCTGTCTTTAATAGAAAGTTAGAGCTAGAGCTGTACCAATTTTCCTGTTGCAATGGTGCCTATCACAGTTTTGCTACTATAACAATGGACAGAACAATTTTTTTCTCCCCATACGTGTATGTGTGTATGTTTATTTGTTTGTTTATGCACCAAAAAGGAGCTACAACAACTGCTCTAAAAGCCTGATTGTCCCAGATGATATTTGATTCTACACATGGTACCACTGATCAGTGGGTGGAACTACAAATAAGGAAAGTGATGGAAGCTACAGTATTCCCCACCAGTGGAAAATATTTGCTCAAATTTCTTCTTCCAAGTTACTGATAAAAAGGTTCATTTTAATAATGTTTTTAAAATATCTCTTGGGAAATGTTGGCCAATCTTAGGGCAAAAGAATATCAAAAAAGATGCTTTCTTGGCAAGGTTATTCAGAAACAATTTGCTATTCCTCCATTCTTAGGGCTGAAAGAAAATGACTGGCCTAAGATAACCCGCTAGCTTTGTCCCTAAGATACATCAAACTAACTCTCAGACAACCTATAATACCTGTTAAATATACAAATAGTGACCAGAAGCATTTGTTATCATCTGTAGACTGTCATAATTGTATTATCCCAAATTACAACATTGATTGAATGACTGAATATATGCTATCAAGTCAGAGAGGATTCTTAGGAACTGCACAGGTTTAGAAAGAATAATTCTCTCTAAGTAATTCTCTTAGTCATGGGATAGAGCACGGGTGTCAAACTCACGTCATGTTGTCATCATGTGATGTATTGCAATGTTTTTCCCCTTTGCAGAGCTGGGTTGGGCGTGGCCTGTGAGTGATGCATCTGGCCCATGGGCCGCCAGTTTGATACCCCGGGGTAGAGTTTAGTGTACTTTATTAACAGCATTACTATATTTTCATAGTTGAAAAATATTCTTAGAATGTATATATATATATATATATATATATATATTCTCTGCCTTTCACACCTCATATTCCTGCACATGTATTTGCTTTCACATGTTTCTAAACTGAAGACAGACAGAACTGAAATTGTCATTTTGGCTTGACTTCAGTATCTAAAACTAGAGCAAGGTAAGTAGTCTGCATATTAATTGAGGGTCAGGCTAAATTAACCAAATGGTATACATATGCGGTTGGCCTCTAATTCTCACTTACAGAGAAGATGCATGACTATTTTTGCTGTTTTGACATGAGACTCATCACTTCAGGTCTTTTCATTCTGACCTTGATTGCCCCACTGTTCCTTTAGCTTTTTTTCCTGAGTTGGCCCCAGAAGCAGCTCTATAAAGTCTTGATACAAGTAGTGGGAAACATTTGAAGCATTTCTCTGCTCACAGGTGGGGTGTGTACAGAACACATTTCGCTACGGTAAAAAGACGAGGAATGCTCAGATAAATGAAATCTGGCATGGAAATAGAGCACTATCTGTTTCTACAAAAGACTAATGTTCCAACATTATCTGCCTATCTGTCTTCTATCTCATATACATATATACACACACATTCATATATACATATATGCATATATATTATATATACTCTTTCTAGCTACCTATGTAGCTATCTTTATCTCTGTCTGTCTCTCTGTATCCATCCATCCATCCCTTTCAACTGAGTTTTAGTTTATAATACTGTTTATTATGGGAATTCTGAATATTTTCCACACTTTTTCCACTCGCTCTCTCACTCGCGCTCTCTCTCGCTCTCTCACTCTCCCCTCAGCAACTAAAAAGAGATCTTTGACAGCCTCTCTGTGTGTGACTGCACATGCACATACAGGCATATACCCATATAACCTGACTTACTAAAATAATCTGAGATCAGAAGCAAAGCTGGATCAGTGTTAAAGCATATGCAAAACACCAAGGACTTTATTTCATGCCCCCCTCCCTCTCCCCAGGTAAGAAATGCTTTTCCCAGTTGAGAGAAGAGAAAGCTGAACAATGCTAAGGGAGAAAAAATATCTCCGTGAATGAAAAGGTAGAATGCAAATGAAAGAAACATGACTTCCGGAAAAAAATAGGAATAAATTAAAAAGAAGCAAGTGACTCCATGCAAATAAGACTTGCTAGTATAATTTATTGATGAGAATATTTCTGTTTGCTAATTGTAAATTAGAGAGATAATATCCAACAGGATCTGCTTTTCATGTTTCTTCAGTGAAATCAATGCTTCTAGGTTTGAAACACTCACTAGTTTGGAATTTCAAAACAGAATTAGAATATTAGGAACCATTTCAATACATCTGAAACCTCTGAAGGGCATATCTGAACATCTGTAGACTACATTTCATTTAATGCTAGCTATTGCAGCCTATTGACTTGCCTTTGGAATTGGTAGAGAAGGTTTTGAAGTGTTGAAGGATAACCATCATCTGAATTTAGTGATGGAAAAAATTTACAGGCAATACTGATGTCAGACATAGTATTCAGGTTCCAATCCAGAGACTTTGCCAAGTGCCAGTATCAAATATTATGACAGCTTTTAGCCACAAACATTAGGTAATCACTCATTTAAAAAAATCAATGATCCAGACTGCTGAGTTCATATGACTGCGCTCACTGCTTCTCTTGTTTTAATTACATGCACACACTCAAACAGAAAAATACACTGATGATGTGGCATCATGGTGGAATTCTGATGGAGGCCCTGGTAATCCAGCTAATATCAAAAGAGAAAAAAAAAGAAATGAAAGGAGGACTCTGATTTAGCATTATTAGTTCAAGGGCTTGCTGGGGCTACAGATGATCCCTGCTGGTGCCAGTCTGACATATAGCCCTTCTGCCCCTCTTTCTGCTAACACTAAGGGTCCTGTGATTGCAATTTCCTATTGTTTGTTCGAGGCTCACTCTCTAGCACTCTTTTGGAATAAGTGGGAGTCCTACTTTATTTCTAAATGTATCATTCTAAGCATTTGGTGTTCCAGGACTAATGCTGCTATAACTTTCTTCTTTATTTTCCACCTCTTTTAAATAAATGCTGGAACCAATGTGCCCTTTTCTGCTTCCAGTAAACTGTCCTGCAGAACACATGTTGGATGCAAAAAGCTAGTGAAAATGTTATACAAGACCATTAATAACATGCGTATCTCCGAAATGTCTCCCACTGAAATTTCAAGTCCTGGTGGGTGTTTAAAGTAAAATAATAAACCTACTTAGACATTTTAACTGGTTAATCAAATAAGTTTTGCTGCACACTGTCCATATTGAACTAAAAGGATTTACATTTAAGTAGGCCTACATAGGACAGTTCTTTTGGTTAATTAATAGACTGATTGGCTTAATTTACATATGAATAAAATAGTTTTGAAGAAGAAAAGGCATGCTGTGTTTTATACAATGAGAAAAGTGGATCACAGCAGGAAACATCTTAAGAAAAAAATATGACCACCTATATGATAAAGAAGGAGAAATCTACTTTAAGATAATATCTTTCCCATCCTGGTTTTGCTAGGAAAAGAACAGTAGCTCAGTACAAGGACATGAGTTCAGTCCTTGGTATCTGTAGCTGAAAGGATCGGATAATAAGGGATGGGAAGACCTTTTGTCAGAGTCTCTAAAAAGCCCCTGTCAATCAGAATAGACAATCCTGAGCTAAGATGGATAAATACTCTAAATATAGCCAGGAATCATATGTACCTCAAGGTGGAATGTAATAATGAAGGGACTTTATAAGGAGATTGCATATATGGTGCACTTACTACATTTACCTGAAAAGCACAAAATACTAAACTTAAGATGATTCTTCCCTCCCCCTCCTCTCCTTCCCTCACGTTCTCCAAAAGGAAGATTAGGAAGGGGGGGGGGGGGAATCCTCACCCACCATCATGCTCTCAGTAGATCAAAGACAATGCTCCTATTTTAAAGGGGAATTATCAGGTGGGGGCAGCCTTGTCTTTCAGATAAATATTGGCAGAATTGGGAAGGGATGAGTCTTCAATGGGCAGGGTGATGTGAAAAGTGGATGAGGCTATGTCGCACGCATATAGGCTAGCTGTGGTTTTCTTTCGCCCTGCCCCCATTGATGGAAATGTTCAGAATATTTTTTGTCCATTTTAGCTATGCAGGTTTTTTTGTGCATTTCCAGCAGAAATGATGGAAATCTATGCTTCTGATTTATAGGAATTATGCATTAGAATTTCACATTAGTGCTGGAAAGTAAATGGAGAGAACACTTTATTTGTGTGTGTCTGTCTATCTGTGTAGGAGAGATTGATTTTCACGAATATATCCTATATAATACAGCCACTCAGTGTTTCCTGAAAATATGTTCTTGAGTGATATGGAATCATCTAGAACCACATGGGTTACCATACACAGAGAATGGAAGTAATAAGATGGTTTCCACTGACTAAATTACTTTCCACTACCACAAAACTACTATTGGATTCCATGCAATATTTTACAAATCTATTGCCTGGTAACCTGAGGGATCTATCAAAGGATTTTAAATGTCTGGTTTAACCAACAAATTTATCAAATGTTACAGTGCTATCACCAGAAAATCCTTCCACCAAAATGCATAAGAAAGAAAGACAGAAGGAAAAAAAAAGCAGATATTTTCAGAGAACCCATATCTAAATTCAGCATTTTGAACATTTTCAATACAATCTACTTATGACTTTATGCACATCTTCATTTCAATATTACTTGATTAATGACATCTTCCATGAATAAGAAATTGGTAATTTATGACACTAGAGAATTGTGAAGGGTATTGTAATATATGAAAAATATTTCTTCCTTCATTCTACAAAAGTCCTACTGTGCATCCCTATGGAACAAGTGTAGTCATTCCTTCCAGCATCAAGAATCTGTTCTTTGAGTTGATGAGGCCACTAATAGAAAATGGTACTTAGAGCATGAGAAAATGCAGTAGAATCTGACCTTATAAAATGGCATATTAATACAAGTAAAAAAGAATGATCTTACTAATTTAGAATAATATATGAATGTTATTCAAATATAACATTCTGCAAAACCTAACCTTGACATTTCCCTTTTCTCTGTTAGCAAACCTGGGGAAAGTTGCCCATTATCTAAGATAATATTAGCTCTAAATGATATGTCAAAGAGATTCTCATTCTAGTACTATGCATTAAATTCACACCAGGATACACTCCATTTGAATACATTGCAATCTGTTCTCTTACTACAACATTTGAAAATGAATAGCAAATCAGGTAGAGTACAATTCATTGATAAGGTAACATGTTTTTGCTAAAGAAAGTCCCAGTTAAATAAACACATATTCAAATCACAAACCAAAGCCATATGCTGATATAAAGAGTGACATTTATCAACATTAACTGAGAAGGTTAAATGTTGTGATTAACTGTCAGAGTTTTCTATGGTATGTATGAGAAAAAAGTCAGTGGGAGTTGGGAAGACAAGGGAAACAGGTTGAAAGCTTTCAAATGCAGAGATTAACATTGAAAATATGAAGATTTACTGAATTAATGTCCATTCTACATAGCAAACCAAACAGGGTTTCAAATGAACAAGTTTGCAATATTCTTAACAAATACCCATAAAAGCAACTAATCTTCTAACGGAATGTCATTACAGGTGCCACAATGGCATGTATAACAGATTTGAGTTGTATTTTGAATGGTTTTATTAATTCCTTTGGAGCATAATTTGCAAAAGAATTATTCATCCTCCCAATGCATGAATTCCAGGAACAATTCACAGTACATCTGAAAAATATTTTCAAAGAGTACACTAAGGGGGAAGACTACAACAAAATTGTTCCTCCAGACTACATTTGAAAGCTTGTCAGCATGCAGCATTAAGGGCTTTAATCCCAGGCTCTAAATAATTTAGATAACATTTGATTACTTCTTTGCTAAAATGTCAACTTCTGTAAAAATCTGAGGAACAGGGTTTTGAGAGGAGAAGAAAGAAGGAGGGGAGAGAGAGAAGAAAGGGGGAGAATATCCAGAAAGCATTCTCCCACTACAATCACTGAAAGAAATGGATTTTAAATGGTATGAATCTTGAGCTTCCAATGGGAAAACTCTACAGGAGTGTCACTGGGATTATTATTCTCTTCATCAGCAAGACCTGATGAATAGGGCTACTACTATTCAGAAAAATTTAACCTGAATATCCAAAGGGATCATATAGAGGAAGGGGAAGACTCTTTTCAATCTTGTTTGTTTCTATACTTGACTTATATAGTTGTCCATATTATGTAATATAATCCTGGGCAGGTAACAAACAGCCATATAAACATTAACAATCAAAATAAATCAGAGAGTCTTCCAATGCCTCCCACCACTCAAAAAAAAAAAAACATCACCACCTCCTACATATCAATAAACCACTTGACCGGGCTCCAAATCCACTACTTAAAAATACATAAAGACAATTTCCCTCTCTATACTTTTGGGGATTTCTTTGATGTTAATATCTGTGGGGGAGGGAGGGAGAGAGAGAAAAACAGAATAATAACCAAGAATTCAGTATTTGCAATGATAAAAAAAATCATTACTTCGTGGACACTTCATTCCTTTGCACTTTTAGCATGAGCTGTACATTTTGAAGCTAATTCTCAATTAATACATAAGCCAAGCCAACTAACCAACAATGAAAAGCTTGATCCTAGTCAAATGAAATAGGCAGTGGCATTCTATGTATGTTTATTTGGATGTAAGTTACTCTGAGCTTAGTGTAACTCACACCTAAGCATATCTGAGAATGCAGCCATTCAACTCTTTCTTATATATATTTGCTCAGAAGTAAATTGCATTTTGTTTAATGGAGCTTACACCCAAGTAAATACATGGTGACTTCAGATTTACTCACTTCTTTTAAACCAAATTTAGTAAAATTTGCTTGTAGGGAATTGCATTTAAAAAAGAGTATATCCAGGAATATCAACAGATTGTTTTATATAAACAGCTCCAGAAATACAAAGCCATAATAGACCAATGTATTCCTAACTCTTTGGGAACATCAGAATCTCTTTTACCCTAAATTAGATCTGAAATCAAGAAAACCACACATAGAAACAACCACTTATTTAGCTCTAAAGCTTCACTTCATTTGCTTATAATTCCACCATATTTCTCCCAAGATAAATAATCTTTTTCACCCTTCAACCTAAGGTGGTTCATGGATGGTAGCAGGTACACTAGTTAAAACTTTGTCAAGAAACTTCAGCTTCTTCCAGTTAATATATTCAACAACCTTCCATTCCACTTGAAAAGGGAGGGAAAAATCCTCAGATAATTTCAGGAGTGATATCTCATCCATCAACTGAAAAGCCCACAGCTCCAAGTCTGAATTTCTTTCCTTCTACTCCCAGGACAGTGGGGGCCCTGCAGCCACTCCTAAGTTCAGAGTCAGAAGCCAGTATGTGCTTCCAATACCCATTTTAGTTTCCCGCCAGGCTCAGCATTGGAACAAAAGCTGTCCTTACTTTCAAGAAAGTTTCCATCATCTTCAGAGCCAAGGAAAGGAGAGAAGGCCTGAGACAGGGGGAGCAGAGTCCAGTTGTCCTGTGGTCTGATTTGGAAGTTTTGGAGGGATAAATAGGGGGAGGGCAATGGGAAACTTGGGCCCAAAGTGCCAATGGCTGAGCTTGCTTTCAAGAAGTCTTGTTCAGGGTTCTCTCTCTCTCTCTCTCTCATTCTCTGTATGAATATGTGCCCCCCTTCTTTTCTCATTTCCAAAGAGGGCCTCTGGTCAGTGCTGATTAATAAGCATCCCCCCCTCCACCTTGTGAGATGCTGAATAATAGAAGATGGCCAGTGACCCAGCAAAGCCTTAAACCCCATGGTACTTTATTGTGGCAAGCTGAGAAATAGGGCTTTAGGACAGAGACCCCAAGCACTGACCCACAGGCATCCTGCAGATTGCCTATTCATTCCTTCAGCTTCCCAGTCGCCCATTGTTTGCCAAACAACAACAGAGATTTCACACAGAATAGGAAAAGCCCCCTTTCATGGCCCAGCCTGCAAAAGGAACTTTGGCCACAGCAATCTTTAATATGGTTCCTCCCCCACCCACTCTTTTCCCCCTTTTCTTAATGGTTGTTAGCCTGGATTTTCTAGAAATGCATTCAAATTTAGAAAATTTCCATCCATTGGCATCTCTCAGACTTCCTGAATTAAACCAAAGTGCACTGTATTGTTGTGCCTTCCAGATCAAAAATGTGTTGCTGCTTCTGCTGATACCCTCACAAAAGAATGTAAAGGCCAGGATCTACACTGACAGAGAGTGGAGAATACACAGCATCTTCAGTTCTTCTCTCCAATCTGTTTTTTAAAAAATGCTAAAAATGTTTGATTTTATACCTCTTCTGCTTTAGCTAAATTTGGGTTTTTTTTTTTCCCTTTCCTATAAATGGATAGGGTAGGGTAGGGTAGGGTAGGGTAGGGTAAGGTAGAAACATTGCTACATATCGAGCTACTATCATTTACCTTAAGTTATACTAATTTCAACATTATTTATTGAAAAATAAATCAGAGCTAGGACTTAGTAATGTTTATTTATTCTATGGATCTGAATTTCATTTTTTTAAAAAAACAGGAGTGTCTATGATGGTGCTGGCCTTTATACTATTAAGCCTAAGAAGGACAGTGTTAAGCTCCAGTGTTTAATCAGAGGAGATGTAACACATTTTTCATTGAGATGGGATGAAGATTTACAGCTTACTGAATCTAAAGTTATCCTTTTTCAGTTGTGGGTCTTCCTAATAGGTTGGCCTACCACTCCTAGCCAGTATATTGTGGGATGGTAGTACAGTATATCATAACTAGAGGGAGATGCTTCCCATAATTATTCAGAAACTAGGAATGAATCCAAGAGAAGTCCATAAACTTGTTTTGCCAGAAGCCATGCACCATGGCAGGCTTTTCCAACCTAGCATTCTTGGAATGTATTAGTCTTCAAGTCTCCTCTTCTACGTTAAGAGCATTGAGCTCAAATTAACATGGAAGTCACCAATTAAGGTAATCACTAACTCCTACTAATATAAACATGTGTACTATAAGCACTGGCTGGCCTTCTTCACATTAGACTACAGTGATTATATTTTATTCTGTTCATTCTGATGCATACTTGAGTAACCTGAGGCTCATCTGAACACAGACAGAATTGAGGATGTAAGACAAGGTAACAGGGTATACAATATAATTTGAAGAACATTTTTTCCATGAAAATTTCTTCTGCTGAGCAATTCTTCCTTTTCCCAGCACAGCTTTTAAAATTTCACCTCAATCATTTATATAAAATCCTTTTGGCACATATCTGAAGTCATGACACACAGCTGAAAAAGTGGCATGGGAAAGAGGACCAAGTGAGTCAGATGATCAGTTTGGGAAGAGAATGGGGAGTGTGAGCACCCACTTGAGAATGCAAAAAGGAATCCTGTGAAAAATAAAATACCAGCAGTAGAAACTGTGTTGGGCTCATTGGGGATGCAAACTGGGAATTGTAAAGGCCAGAAAATTGGCAGAAATGTTCACGGCAATCGTAATTTTCTTGATGATGTTAAGCACTGGTTTTCTTAGAAAACCCTGCGTTTTGGCCCCTGCATATGTTGCTACCATAATCAATATTATTACTGCTACTATTGCTCCTTGTCATTGGATTAGAAGAAGGCAGTCTCAAATTAATTTATTTTAGGAATGATTCTTAGACTTTGTTTTGCAGTCTCCATCATCAGGACATCTTCCAAGCAAATGTGATGTCTCAATGATATTTCTATGTTTCAGATACAGGGAACCAAGTTATTTTGAATAAGTCAGGTCTCTGACCACAAAGTTGCTCTGGGAACAACCAGATACAGACTGGACAATAGGTAGGTTCCGGCAAAAATTTGTAAGTAGAGTTAAATGGACCTGAGGGACAAAAGAATGCAGCTCAAGGCTCCTTTCTATCATGACATTCCGGTCTAGTCTGGCAATTGGATGGAAGCAAATGGCTGGAGATCTTGCACAAAGCCAAGAACTCTCTCCGAAGATTTTCTATGAGGAGCGCTACATTGTCTTCAAATGAAAGAAGGGAGAGGAGGGGGAAGGGAAAGAAGTCCAGTTGCTGTTATTCCCCTCCTCGCTTGATATGCTAATGTCCCTTGTGACGACACAACAAAGAACACCTTGGGCTCCTTTCCCACCCTCTCTTAATCATTTCTTTCTGACCAGGGAAAATACAGCCTTGGATAATCACTGCAATAGGCTGGGTTACATTTTCAAAACTGCCTGCATTGAAACCCCGCAATCAGGCTGGACCAGAGTTTCAAAACGAGTAAGAACTACATCAGGTCAAGCCTATTTCTTGGTCCATCCCAAAAATGACTCGGCCAGCATTCTTGCCTTGAGTTATAGGGTTATGAGACAGTGGCGGGTAGGGTTGGCGGATCTCTTGCCTGCGGATTGGTCCCTTTTAGCTGTCCCAATGCAGTTCCAATTTATGAAAACAAACCCAGGGCAGGGATCTCGAGAATCCACTAAAAACCGCACCTCATTTTTCTAGTCTCACTTTCTCGGTCGGGTGTCTTGACTAACATCAGTGGAAGTGGATGAATAAAGAGGGAGAGACACTAGAACCAGGGAAGTTGTGTTACTGGACTCAAAACTACGACGCTAAAAGGGCTTCAAACTGTTAGAGTTTTACCATTACATGGTAACCTTGCCCTGTCTTAAAGCAAGACTGCTGGCATTATGCCGCCTCTCGAAGCCTGCCTCTACTATTTGAGTGAACGAAAGGCGGGCGAGGGTAGCCCTTGTATTGACGTATTGGCAATAATCTGGGAGTGGAAGGATAACCTCATCCGTTCCTGCCTCAGGAAGCAGCGGGTGACCCGTACTTAGAAGGGTCGGCAGAAAGTGCGGATATTCCTCCAACTGAAACAAAAAATATGCTTCCATACGCCAGTGAAGTTCGGTTGAATAGTAGTTTGGATTCCACCTCTCAACTCTACTGTTCCGTATCTGAGACAATCACCAGTAGGTCCGAACAATATTGTCCACTGGGGAGAATGGGAGATGTACTCCAGCTTATCTGAGGGCTCTAATATGCGGGGCCGGGGGCGCAATCGCTGGTTCAGATGGCTGGGAAATGCGGGCGCCTCGCTTGCTTCGGATCTCCAGGGAGAAACCGCCTTCAAGATTCCCCGCAATTTTTTCATCCCCTGCCAGATCTTGGGCAGTAGTGAATTCGGATTTCTCTTTTCCTAGGGGAAGGTCAAGTGACTTGTCCTTTTTTAGCCCCCGACGCCGTTCCCTTTCGAGAGCTCGCGTTGGCTGGCGCGGGAGAGAGCGTTTCATTCCAAAGTAAAAAAAAAAAAAGGCGCCTAGAGTGTTCTTCCCTCTTTGGTGGGGCCTTGTAGGGATCTCTGGTCACTTCATACAAACAAACAAAAAAATCAAAGATAACGTGAGAAAGGCTACAACTGGACAATGCGTGCCGGAGGGAGGAGGCGAGAACGGTGAGGATTAGATATCTTTTCTTTCCTTTGGGGTAATCCTGATTGCAACTATGTTGGTCTCTTTAATCTCCTTCAGAGTCGGATTAGAATCCATTTAAAACCAATCCCGCTGGACTCGGGAAGATGATGGGGGCACCAAAGAAGCCCAAAGGGGAAACTTAAGGTAACCGGGACTTTTGAATCGTTCCTGTTCCGGGGGGAGGGGGGGGACCTCTCTGCTTCCCTTATAGAGGTCAGCAAAGAGCCCGCGGTGCTCCTAAATCCTCGGGAAAGACGCTGAAGGCTGAAGGCACATCTTAGAGATTAGGCGTACGTAGGGGAGGCGTAACGGAGGAGTTTTGAGTATGAAAACAAGGGGCGCTAACGCCGCTAGTCCCCCTTCCCGCCGTCCCCCCGGCAGGCACCGATTTAGGAGGGCTTCCCAACCCCAGAGATCGCAACCTGGCACTAAGCAAGGCGGGCGGGCGGGCGAGATTAGGGCGGCGGGCGGCGAGAGTGGGGGGGGGAAGGAATGGGGAAGGAATGGACTCAACCCAGCTCGCCATCCCTCCTCTGGCCCGAAGGAAGAGCCGCGCAGTTCTGAAGGGCGGGCGGGTAACGAGCTATGCAGCCAGGCGTTGGGAACTTTGCCTTTCTCTGGGTCGCGGGGGTTCGTGGTGCGTGTGCAACTGGAGGGGGGGCAGTGGTGGTGGACGCGCGCGCGCGCTCCTGTGCCTCCTTGCAACTCGTTTCTTGGGTCGCCGTTTTCCAGGTACCTGACTTTTCCCTAAACTCCTGCGATTTGTGATGAATAGCAAAGACAAACGCGAAGCACGGTATAGCTGCATGCTTTTCTAATGCAGTCTAGAATAGTTGTTTTTTTTAAAAAAAAATCATTGATTTTTCATTTGTATTCTTCCTTGAATACAGTAAAACATATTTGGAAGTGTGTGTGTGTGTGTTTTTAAAGAAAACGAAAAGCAAAACAGGACTTCCGCGGTTAAAATATAACAAGCCGGCGCAGGTTGGATTATGACCCAGTGGGTTCTAATAAATATATAAGATTCCTTAAGCTCCCGCATATGGTTGAACCTTGTTCGCAAACACACACGGCCTAAAATTTCGATTCTGAAAAGTTTGCAATCCCTGGAGAGAGATGCCGCTGCTTTTCGGACAGAGGCAGGAAGATAATCGCGGATTTTTCTCTGGGGTGACCTTTGTGGGACCCGGAGGGGCCAGCGGAGGAAACCGGGCGCGCGCAGGAGGAACAGGAGGGCTGCTGGGGCGCGCTTCCTCCACCTCCTCCTCACAGCCAATAATTTTTTTTTCCAACGCTGAAACTTGACGTGATACTTAAAGGGGGAGGGGCAGGGAGTTCAGCCTGCCAAATATATAAATAAATAAATAAATATCCTTTTAAAAACCAAGACGTTGCCCCTCCCGCATTAAGGACAGGTCACCACCATGCAAATTGTTGGGAGGCAGACAAGACGGGGGGGGGGCGAGAAAGAGAAGGTGAGAGGGGGGATTGGAGGGGAAGAAGGAGGGAGAGTGGGGAGAGAGAGAGAGAGAAAGAAAGAGAGAGAGATGCTCTTTTGTGTTGTGGCCGGGGGCTTGCAAAGAGGTACCCAGATGCCTACGGAAAGGGACGGAATGTTTCGGTCTGATTAGGATGCAAGCGGCGACCTGCCCCCTATTGGAAGAGAACAGCAATGAGGGACGCCGAGCCGACGCGCGGGAGTGGAGGAAGGGAATGAGCAAGCGGGAGGAGGAGGAGGCGGCAGAAGTGCAGCTGCTGCTACAGCGCTCCCGGAGCAGGCGGGCAGGCTCGCACCATCGCTTTTCGGCTGGATGTCAAGCAGCAAATCCCAGGGAGGGTTCTCCGCCAGCGCCAGCAGTCCGGCCGAGGCAAATCTTCAGCGCCGCCTGTAAGTACTACCGCGGTCGCCTCTCAACTTGCTAGCGCTGGCAAGGAAGGAAGGAAGGAAGGAAGGAAGGAAGGAAGGAAGGAAGGAGCGAACCACCTGGTGCTCCGAGCTTAGCCCGAGGGGCGGATACAAGGCGAGCAAGAGAGTCCCAAGCAGGGCTCGCCCTGCTGGGCAGGTCAAGGTGCCTTGAAGGCTGAGGATCTGGCGGCGCAGGAGAGGGCGGGACGAAGCTGGAAGCGGGCGGTTTCCGAGCGGGGCTTTTCCTGGGCCGGGTTCAAGGCGGCGGCCAGGAAGGCGATCTGGGCGAGGGGCAGCGGGAGGCGCGCCGCTTAAAGGAATGCAGCCCGGCGGGTTGCGGCGAGGATGCCGGCGACTGCCTTGGGGATTCTGCTGGGATTCTCTCACTCCCCCCTCCCGATTCTGCCGCGGTTGAGCTGCGCCCAAGGGGCTCCTCGCCTCTGTACGCGGTTCCAGACCAGTCTCTCCTTCCCAGGGGAGGCAAAGGCCAGCCAAAGGCGAGGCTGTTTGGCCGGGAAAGGGCACGGCGGAGCATTCCGACGGGCTTCTCTTTGTTGTGGTGCTGAAGCTATGCGGTGCGGCGGCGGCGCTTTGGTGCCTGCCAGGCCGGGGGAAAATGGCGAGGGGCTTTTGTGGCGAGGCCGGCGTCTTCCGGGAGAGAGGAGGCAGGGAAGGCCGCCTCAAGCCCAGGGAGCCTTTGAGAAGAGCCTCCTCCAGCCCTGGCCCTGCCTGGCCATGACCGAGGCGTCCTCACCCCTCTACCGAGCTGGCCGGCTCCGGAGTGGCCAGGCCACCTTCCCCAACGAGCTACTTCGGGTTTTCAAAGGAGAGAAAGGCAAGGAGGCTCCCGGTCCCGTTGGGCTCGGCGTGTCCCACCGCTGCTAGCGCTTCATCAACGCACCGTCGCCTTATCCCCAAACGGAACCTCGCAGCCCCAGGAAAGAATGGAAGACGTTTGTCCCTGCAGTGGAAACTTCCTTCTCTGATAGGCAGGGAAGAGAAGAACGGCAGAGAAGGAAAGAGGAGCACGAGAAAGAAAGAGAGAAAGGTTTTCCTTTTAAAACAACCCGGCGTCGATCTGCTATTCTTTATGAGAAGGAAGAGATTTGACCAAGTGCTCTCAGATGAAATGTACCACTGTGTATTTTTAACCTCCAAACAAGACTCAAACGTCAGCCCAAGTTACGGGATTCCTTAGACAAAAGGCAAAAGAGGATGTTACCGATACCGCCTGCGATTGCGGTTTGGGTCACAGATTCTAAAGATGTTGCACAAAAAGAGAATTTTCCAGCTGGGTAGAAATAATGGCTATCCGTCAAATTATCTCTCTACATGCATAAAGTTTTCAAAATCATGGCAGAAATTAGTGTTTTGCTCACCATTTAAAAAGCATTTGTTGTATAATTCAAAACAGTATTTGAAGGGCTTCAAATTGAATAATGCAGTAATAGTTTTCTTTTAAGTAGCAAGTTTTTCCTTCAACATACCATGCCTCATTTATTTCTCTTTATATTCATGTTGAAATGGTGACTATCAAATGTGAAATGGAAACATTGTGTTTCAACTACTCCTCCATTATTTTGTGTACACACATCATTACATACTCCTTACTTCTTTCTGAAAATTACAGCAATCTATTCTAGCTTTATATAATGTTCGCATATTTTCTAAAAGAGGTGTGTGTGTGTGTGTCTATGAGAACTTCCCAAGATAAATATAGAATTTAATATGAAATTACTTCTACATTTTTACAACCCATTAAACCAAATAATCAAAATGGTGAAAAAAACAGCAGTTCTTTTCTCCCTCCAGCTATCTTGGGAATCAAAACCATGGACAGCGAACGGATATTAAACTTGGATTATCCTTCTAGAATAATAATATCACTATTATTGTTGCAGATTCTGTCATTCCACACCACAGGAGAATCCATAGACGCTTGGTGGGGGCTGCTTGTTTTGAAAGTGAATTTACAAGGACAGGCACAAATAGTCCATATAGAGCTATCATATGTCAAAGCATGCATACCCTTTGCAATTCCCCCCTATAAACTAGCCTAGTATGCTAGGTTTACAGGACATTAGCCGTTATAATACCACACACATTTTGTCACCTGTCAAAGAAAAATGTGACCGTCTTTTGCATGTGTGCGTGTTCAGAAAGACAAAAGAAAAGCTACAGTTCAGTTCTTCCATTAGCTGAGTGACACCAGTATAAATTAAATAGATGCTATCAGTGTCCCACTTCCCAAATGGAAAAAATGAAATGCCAGGCTGACAGACAAAGATAATACACAGCCGATTTCAATAAGGCATGCAGGCCAGGCATATCACTCGCCCCTCTGTATTGGTGATCTATTCTTCTCTTGACAAAAGGGACGCCAGGATCTAGGCTTCCCTAGTGGTTGGAGCTGAATTATGACACTATTGTTTAGTTCGAAGAAACCAGGCTGATGAGTCATCTGTTTCAGAGCCAAGCAAAGCAACATCCTGTCTTTAAAGCAACATTTGTCTCTTTGGATATATTTTTTTCCTATCACACTTTGAATCTTGGTTCTCCCTTCCTGAAGACCTTGATGTCATTACCAAGCTTTTTGAATCCATCCCGAAGTTTTAATTCTCCTGCCTGTTCCCAGCTATGTCTTACAGGTATTAGAAGGATATAAGGGCCTCTTTTTATGGAGACAGCAAAGAAGACCTGCCATTCTGATCTCTTCACATCAGAGAGAGAAGAGGGAAATTTGCTCCAGTTGGCACTTCCAAAAGCATGCATGGAAGACTAAGAGATGCAGGAACTCTATCAGACAGACTTTGCTTCTTGTTTGCTTGATGGAGCCAGCGGTTTAATGTTTCTTTCTGACTTTTCTGGACTAATTCATCTGAAGACACTGCTGATACTGCAGATGTTACCTGAAACCTTATTAGTACTAAAATACATCACCCTTCTTTTGTGGACAATTGCAGACAACCATTGCCAACTGCTCATGAACTACCTGAAGGTTTGTGGCTGTCATACCGACACCAACTCATACCAGAAGCATTTGATACCTGGATACTTCAGTATTTTGTCTTGTTTTATCTTACAGTTTATCGCATCTGATGCAGATGTAAAGATAAGGTCTTTAAGCATACCTTGCCTCGGGACTACTGTGTCAAGTGATTGTGCTTCCTACTCATCAGAGCAAATGCAATGACATTACTTCTCCCTTCTGTCTCCCTCGTTGCCTGTTTGTCCCACCAGTTTGGAAAGATGCAACCCTTGGAGAATGAAGGCTACTAATTCTTTCACAGTAATGCAGCATCTACAGCTGTTGTATTAATTGCTGCACAAACTCTTCTGTCTCTCTGCTGCCCTCCATTGTGATGAGAAAGGACTCTGCATTTTATATAATGCAAGCTTAGCTGTGAATCTGTGATCAACCCTGCCTCCTCTTCCACCTCCCTGCCTTCTTTTCTCCCCCACCCCCCCACCCTTCCGCACCAGGAGTATTTAAAGCAAATCTGTTCTCATTTCATGGAAGGGGTTGGGGCAAGATGCTGGAGGAGCAGCCGCCTTCTGTTGCTGGTAAATGAGGCCACTCGAATGGCAAGGGGAGGGGATATTATGCTGGGCTTGCAGAAAACCTTCTCCAGGTAGAGGCCAGATGAAGAAATCCAGCCTCTTGGCTGGGCAAGGTATGGCCACCAGTATCAATCTCACTGATGAGATAGGTCAAATCTAGGCTGATAATGCTGGACTTTTGGGGGAATCTGTCATCAGAAGCTCTGACCTTGAAACATCTGAAATCCCGGATGAGGCGTATTTTACATGGAGGCTTTTTCATGGCTTTGAGGCACGATAGTCCTCCATGGAAGGGAGCAGATCTCCTGCTCCAACTGGGGCTTAGACCTGCTTCCGGGCGGGTGAGAGCGGCTTTCAAGGACACCGGGAGGCAAGCAGGACTTTGGAGCAAACATCTGCTTGCCCGATGACGTCAGCAGCCCCGTATAATCCTCTTGTACTGGAGGCAGATGCCTTATTTGTTTGGCTGGAGAGCCATTAATCCTAATGCTGAAGCAGCGAACGAGGGCGAACACATAGCAAGTCGGACAGCTCCGGACCTTTTCTCCTTTCTCCCACAGCCCAACCTCCGACCCAGGAGGAAGATCGACAGCTACCTTCAAAATCCAGAGAGATGGTTGACTTGCTCAAGGTCTGGAGGGAATCCTTGATTTTCCTCCCCTTTTCCTTGGGGTAGGGGTTGCTTGTATTTGGGAGAATGAAAGGAGTGGGGGGATGGGGGTTTCATATTCTCCTTTGCCTGCTTGCCTGCCTTTGAATGCATGGCTTTTGTTTTCAATGGTCTTTTGCTCGGCCCCTGCACCTCTCCGAGAAACTAAGAGGCTGCTTCAGTTTGGGCTCAGAAAGAACCCAACAAGCTTTGTGGTGGCTGTGATGTAACTCCTGAGCCAGTTTTGGATTCTGATCCATGTGGAAATAGCTTTTGAAACAAATGGCCCAGAAGGGCACCCTTGATCAGAGAAAAGTGCAGTTCCTTCTTCTCAAGTGGGACAGCTGGGGGAGGGGGGGGGAAGGAACTAAGCTTCCCCCACCTTTTGTGTTAGGCTTTCCTCTCCAATTTATTTCAATCCTCTTCTCTCTTCCCTTCTCCACTCCCACCCCTCTTCATTCCAGTTCTGCTGCCTTTGTCACCTGCAGCCATTGAGCACGTTCATGCCGGTCCAGGCAGCAGGCTCCTTTTCTCTCACAATCTCTTTTGCTTTTCTTTCTTAGGAGACCAAAGTATCATCCAGAAGGCCTGCGATGTATAATTTGCCCTCTACTTCCTCTGGATAGCTTGAGCTCTGGTGCTGCTGCTATTGCTGGAGTCTTTGGACAACTGGGTTCTTCGGCCATTTGTTGTTGTGGATTGGAACAGAGTGCCAGTGCAGTGGAGAAGCAGAAGCCAGATGCCATTATCCAGCTGCTGCAGGAGTCAAGTCACTGATAACCAGACTCCAGTCCTGGTAAAGCAGTCCTCTTGCCACAGGATCCACTCAGGATTTGATTCTGATTTAATTACTGCCAAGTTTAACATGTGGTAGTGTTTCTGTTCGTACCCCATTCTTCCATCTCCTTCTCCTCCTTCCCCTGCCTCCTTTCTCTCCTCCTCCTCCCACAAAGACACTGTCACCAAACTAAATGGGCTGTTCAAACCTCTTGGGAATGGGCAGCTGCTATTGCATTAATGTTTTTCGCTTTACCAAGCAAGTCAACATGCATTCTGCCTCTTTCATTTGTGCAGACATCCCAGTCTGAGAAATATTAAGTGTGTGACTATTGCAGACTCTTCCTTTATGCAGAAGAGTTGGAGATGCTTAAATGTCTTTCCCTGCAGTATCCAAATGGCTACGGACAGCTCTGAAGAGGAGGGCGGGTAGAGCCGGTCAGCAAAACAAATCTGGAGTCTTCAAGAGCAATCAGGGCAAAGCCATATCATTCTGTAGTCTTAAGGAATGAGAATGGGGAGGAAAGAGAGAGAGAGAGAGCACCATATTAGAGCAGCTTAAGGAAGCAGCTTTAAATAGCCTCCTGCACAGTGGATTTGACAGATGGGCTAGCAAGCAGCCTCAGCTTCAAATTGGGCCTGGGAGATAAAGGGCAGGGGGTGGGTTTCCTCTTTAAAAGGTTGCTTGCTATTTTGGTTTGTGGAAGGAGCAAGTGAGCAAGAGAGAACAGTACAGTCTCCGTCTCTCCGTGTTCACAGCGGACCTTGATTTAATGTCATACAATTAAGGCACGCGGTGAATGCCAAGAGCGAGGCTTGAAGACATCCTGAACAGCTGGCTGAATAATCTGCCAAAGAAGATTTGAACCAAATGCACAGCTTTCTATAAATGTCCAAAACAATGTAATTCCAACAGCTGAGCATACATGCAGTCATGAAGTGATACCAGATGCTGATGTTCGTCTAACCTAGTAGCCTTATCAATAAAGGCCATACAGGACATCGTACAAGAACAGGTAGGTTTCATTTGATATTTACAGAGTTTGTTATCTAAACTGTGTAAAGACAATGGAAGGGAAATAAATACATTAAATAACATGGTGGCATCCTTATGTTTATTGTTTATACATTCGTCTCCTGAAATGTAGCCCAAACAACTGGACCAGAAATAGAAAAGATATTGTGTCAATTATATATTGTTTTGTTAACATAGTCTATACTAGGAATTGCATAAGTTGAAGTTAAAATATTGTGATTGCATTAATAAAAGTAACATAAAATCTGGAGGGTGTTGATAGCAGTGCAAGTAGAAGTGGGAAGGCTGGGAGAGTCCTTAAATTATCCTTCATTATACAAGGATGTCTTTGTTAGCCTAGGCCTAAAATTGCACAAGAACAAAGGGGAGAGAGCAGAAACCATCTCTGATTGGAATCAGCCAAAACCCTGGATGCTGTCCACGGTGCTGAAGCCAAGGTTCCCAGTGAGGCTTCATAGAGAAAATATTATGAAATCAAGTTGCACTATATTTATATACACCTGGATGTAGAAAATATTTTCATACTATAGCATTTTTAAAGAAAAGTGTGGGTTGTAAATCATGATCTATTAATGGTATATTTTCCTACATTTTTATGGGTGTGTGAGAGAGATGGGTGTATTATTCCTAATATTGCTGTATCTTGAATATTTTCAAGCATCTTATTTTTCTAGAAAAATGTAATTGTTGAATGCACACTATGAAAAATGTGTGACCTATGAAAGGTTTAAACATATGTAAAGGTTAACATATGTAAACATAATATCATAAAATTACTTAAATGCACATAATCAGGGAAGGATGTTTCATAAAATAAAATTTACTTATAACCCTATTATGAACAGACCTATGGATGTTAGCAATCAGGCCCACCTAAGTGTTGGTAAATATAAACATAATTAATGTGGTATAATCCTTAAAACGCGGCTGATCTGTATTAGGTGGCCTATTACCTATCATTTAGTCTGTAAAGCTAAATGTTTTTAATAAACAGATTTTTCACCATTCAGCAAAGCGATACAGATGGTGGCTTACTGTTTACCATCTTGTTAGAAACCTATCCATATATGGATAGTTTCTAGCAAGATGGTAAACAGTTACCTTATTCTGTTTTTCTGTTGAGATTGGGAGCAGGTACTTCAGGATCAAAGCTGCCACTTTCAACCTTGTCATAAAGTTGGGCCTAAGTGATACACATAACAACAAATAACAATGCATCATTCATTTGATATTGGCAAGCCCGATATTCTAGGAATTGCTTTTCTTTAATCTGGATTTAAATTCAGGTAAACAGATTATCATCTTGGCACCTGAACTGAAACACCACTGGATACTAATTCAGTAAGGGCAATTCAGGGTTGTAGAACAAGAGGAAAATGCCACAGAAGAAAAATCCATTTCAACCAGGCATCTTTTGCATTCCTTTGAAACTCTTTATAAATTAACTGCTAGGCTAAGCATAGTTAGATGCAGTAAGCTATGCTGGAGCCGAGCAGTTAATTTTCTACTCATTTTCTTGAGAGAAAGCCCAAATAGCATTAAAGATCCTTATGCCCTAAAGATGTGTGATGGGCTTCTGCTTTAAAGTGTTAAATTTCCACTTCTCAGACTAAGTTCAGAGACATAAATGTGGTTTAAATTCCTAGCATCCATAGTTCATTTATTCCAAGGTAGATCAGTCTTACATAAAATGTAGTTGGAATTCAGAGGCCTATGGATCATAGTTACAACAATGCCTTTACCACTAATAAAAAGAATGTTCTGTTTTTCAATAGCTAATTTGAATTAGTACTTCCACCTTGCTCATTAGAACAGATCAGACATTAATGTTTTATCGTACATATGCAGGACCATTTATTTGTCTTCCAATGATTTCTCTTAAAATAGACAAAGCTTTCCTGATCTACAATAATCTGGTGGAGGAAAATAAAATTAATCGCACTTTTTAAATCTTCCCATCATATTGGATGCTTCTTTTAAGGTTTCACTGGATTTCAGGCCCTTGAACTACAGATTTTAATATTTATTCTTCCCCTTCTGCTCTTCATACATTCTATTTTTCTGAATCACAATTTAAAATGGTGCAAAATGCATGCACAGACGAGGAGTAAATTGCCAAGAGAAGATGGCAACATAGAAATTAGATACTATGAGGTTATGCCATCTGCAGGGATGCATCAGTTATACTAGAAAGTTAATAAAAACACAACATAATACCAGACAAAACCTCCTAATAATTGTCAAGATAGTGACAAGATTTCAGATATTCTTGATTTGCTAATTTATTAGACGTGTGACAATATATCATGTGAATTCATGCATGGGCAATTTGAACACCTAGTAGGAGCCAACTGATGGGCCATTCATTTCTTTTGCATACTATATAATAAAACGGACTGAAAATTCTTTTTGAAGCAAAAAAGAGAACTTAAAGCAATGCCACTTTGACATATATTTATATTCCATAATATTTCTGAGTGGAAAAATTGGCATCTTTTCTGATGTTATTCACCAAAACAATAACTCTGTGAGGCAGCCTGACTAAAAAGGACAAAATGGCCCATTTTCATAGTTGCCCAATAAGCTTCCAGAGGAACTTGTCTCCCCATCCAAACTCCACAGCTTAACCACTATGTCATGCAGGCTCTTTAATCCCAATCTTCAACAAGGAAAAATCATAATTTCTTTTTAACAATTTCCTCACTGATAATGAAACCTGCTTAAGTAACTTCATCTGGACATCAGACCAAGAAAGGTATTTTTAAAAGCTGGAGGGGGGAAATGGACTCCCCCTCTCCTTATTTTACTGCTCTCTAAATTAGAAGATGTTCCCTTTGCAGAGTTGTTTTCAACATTCAGCACCTCCTCTCTAGGGCTCCAAACCTAAGATCAAACGGTATTTTTCACACACACACACACACACAAACACACAGAGGAGAGAGAGAGAGAGAGACCTCCTCCTCTCTGCTGCAGCATAATTTATTCTCTCATCTCAAGGCTTCCCACTGTGAAGCAAGTAGGGAGATTTGCCTGCAAGGCCTTAGTAGCATTGCCACAAGCATTGCGAGTGTGACTTTCATAATGGAAAAAAAGAAAAAGAAAAGCCTCTTGGAATTGCTGAGGAGACAATCTTGCCCTTCAACTGCTAAACCAAGCCCTTCCGTATTGGAGAAGAAAAAGTGGGGGAGCGAGCGATTCTTTTTTCGTTTGTTTTGCTTTCTACTTTCCATTTCCAATTCCGGAGAAGTCGGATCAATAGAGCGCAAACGAAGTAAGAGGGGATGGCGCGCTCTGCTGCCTAGAAGGAGCATTTTTTTCTCTCTCACTCCACGTCACGTAAATTTGGTATCTAGATGGCAACGAGGACCGCCATGCAAGTGAAAGCAGCACAATAAGGAAGCAGAGCTTTCCGCATAATGGGGGCCGCTTGAATCCGAAGAATCCGCTGGGATGCGGAGTTCGGCTGCCTAGTTCTGGCTTGGCCTGCCAGAGTGAGATTGTGACGTCACAAAATGTTGCCGCATTCTAGAACGTCGGGGCCGCAGTGGTGCAGGGCAGAACTGAAACGGGAGAGGTGGCTCTGTGCGCAACTCAGCTGAGACAGCAGTGTGGCAATTAACAAGGAACTGCGTGGAATACGTGCATACCTATACACATACATTCATTATTTGACTTACTAATCCCGAGCAGAAGAAAAGTGTGTGGGTTTTTTTTAGCAAGTTCCCTGCTCGAAGCAGTTAGTGACTTATTTTTTCCATGGGGTTTTTCTTTTAAAATATCAGTGCATAGCAATATTGATGTCTACCAACAAATGATGTCATAGCATTGAGAGGAGAGGATAAATAAAGGTCAAGCTACTCCAAACACATGGTGTAAGGGATTGATTGAAAGGGGTAGCCAAATAGAAATAGGAAAAAAAATGAGATTTTCCCTCTCCTTATATAATATTCAGATATAATTTATATATGATAGCCCAATTAAATGATGAAGAATACTTACATTTAGGGGGGAAGTGAAAATTGGGTTCCGTCTCTTTTGTTCAAACATTAGATGGAAGTTCCATTGTTTTCCATTTATGAATGGATCATAGGATCAGTGTTTTTCAAACTTGGCAACTTTAACAGGTGTAGACTTCAACTCCCAGAATTCTCCAGCCTCTTATACCAAAGAACATGTTTGAACATGTATGAATTCCTTCCAAAGCCATCTATGGTAGGAGACATCACTTAATATCATCAATGAAATCAGAAGTTTAAGAAGGTAATATATAATTATGTGCACAAAGGTATATATTTATAGTTATGTTGTGTCCTCTTGCTTTACTGATCAAATAGAAAGTAATAGGACTAGAGCATAATCACAATGCTCATTATGAATGGTCACTGCTATGTTTTGTACTGTTACCAATGTGTGTGTGTGTAGATGTATAGATGTGAATGAGGAACTATTGTCATTTTTTTAGCAATGCGGCATAGGTTGCTATTTGTTGTGTGTGATCAATAACCTTTAAAAGGTATATTTTCATCAAGAGAGATAAAAACATCTCATATCTCCAGATATTTAATGAAGGATTTTTTTCCTAGTAGAAAGCTAGAGGGGAGGTAGGTTATAAGCATATGGAAGAACTACAACACTTAACAACTTCAAACTCACCATGATCCTATTTTTTCTAAGAATATGTGCTGTAAAAGAAGATAGATTAATTAAAAATAACAATTCTATTTGTTTCACTTTTAGCAACCTGAAGCAAATTCATGAGCCCTATATATGTACATATCTGCATTAGTTGTGAGAAAATCAGCAGGTTCGATAAGACATAGGAAATCTATGGCTTCTGTTCAGTGCTGTATAAATAACCTTTGTGTCTAAAGTTTTGTACTTAAAAACTAGTAATATTATATGAAATCTATTATGTATATAAAAAGTGAAATCTTCAAATCAAGCTAGCCTTTTTTATTACTTCGATAGATGTTACCATATATGGTTTTTGGTTGGTTGGTTTTGTTTTAAAATCAACAATACAGAAATAGTATGCATTGTTTTCTGAAATATTTTTTTAGACTTCTTACTCTAATCTACACTCTTGGTATTTCCTAGTGCTATCTTAACCAAATGCAACCCCAACTAGTTTGTTTAAGTCAGCCAGAATTGTTAGGCACTGCTAAACAACTGGATGTTTAGTGAAGATTAATCTAATAATTCATTTTGTGCAGTTCCTCCATTCAAACCCTCATGAACTGAAATCTTTTGCAGTGTTAACATCTGCTTACCTCCAACATCTGGATGTTGGATTTTATGGACATGTCATAGTTGCCTTCTATAGTACTTCTTGGGGCTTTTCATTTTTGAATAATAGATTCTGTCCTGTGATATATCATGAACTGCACTAAGCCCAAAAAAATGCATAAAAATACCAATCTTGTTTCAATAGCTATAGTAGAAAGCAAATTTCAAGAAAAACCTTCCTAAAGATATTTTGCCTCACAACATTACAGGTTATAATGGTGAATCATTACAGCATTGTCATTGAAGTAAACAAGTCAATTATGCTATTGCTTTACATTGATCTTAGAATTAAAGATCTTGTTCTACTAGGCATCCATTTTATTTTATCTTTTTTTCTCTGAAGTAACCTGATTCAGCCAGATTCATGTTTGTTGAAAAGGAAGATCTATAGAGCTAATTCTTAAATTTAGGTTCATAATATTGCACTCTTCATTACAAATTTCTTCATCGTGGCCTATGGCTTCAGCAGCATTTAATATTTCTGTAGTGGGTATCAATCAGAATTATGAAGAAATCAGTCAAATACTGCTCCTTGCTGGTTCCTACATTGTGCTAAATCAGTCATAATTTGCTTGAATTAAGTTTAGCATGATTCATGAACTAGGCCACTATTTTATTTGCTTGCTTGCTTGCTTGATCTAACTATCATATTTTATAAACCATGGTTCTGATTTGGGGGAAAATATTTTTTCAAAATATGTTGTTATTATTGAAATGTTAGACTTCGCAGGCTCTTTGTTGAGTTTGGACTTGATGGGTTTTTGCAAAGATGTCCTTCTCATAAAGTTCTCAGGTATAACACTGATTATTTTAGTCTCTGACCTCCCTTATATGTGACCTATTTGAAATTCGTTTCCCATTAGCCAGTAACACAGCATTAGCTCGTAAGATGGAATATTTTTCACTAAGAAACATTGATCTTTAAAAATAAAAGAGAACCTTTTAAAAGCAATGGAGGCTGAATCCATATAGGCTTATATCATTAGAGTTTTCCACCAAATTTGGACTCAGAGAAATTAGATGGAGAACTAGGGAAAAAAGAACCTTTCCATCAATTTATCAAGTGTAGCATTCTTATTTAGTGATAACAGTAGCATTTCTACTGCAAAATCAGATAAGAATTTATTTATGAAACATGAAAAATGAGAGATGGTACAGTCATCATTACCTTCACATTCATCCATAGTCCAGTTCATAATTAAATAATTGCAAGAATATTCTACTTCGTCCATGACCATTCCTTACAAATTCTTTTTTGTAAAGAGCATTCTAAAGCACATTCTCATTTATAATATTAAATAGGAAGCAAAATAAATAGAAGAATAATTTTGCTTTCTTGATATAGCTGTTGCTTACAAAAAAAAAGGTACTGAAAGAAAAAATTAAAAACAACAATCTCTCACATTTTTTTTAAATAATTACATGGAATGCAAGTAAAGGATTTTAATGATACATTTTAGATTTAGAACACTTCCATAAGTCATTTATGCATCTGTTAGGACATTTGGTCCATTAATTCACAGATCTTGCATTACTTTTTTCTAATTGTTGTAGATCAAAATCAGAATTGCTCACTAAGTGAGTGAAGACCAGTACAAATGCAGAAAAGTTTATAGAGTCATTTTAACTTCTGCTAGTGCCTCTGAATTTTTGCTTCCAGAGAGCTGTACAACAAATTATTAAAAAAACAACAACAGAAAGCTCTGTTTTAAGTGCTATTTCTGGACATTGAGCTAAAACTAAGTTTCTGTCACTTTAAAATATGTAATGCTTCTGAAAAGAAAAAGGATTTAAGACAGCCTTATTTTACCATTTCTCCAACTCCTGCCAATTATTTTTTTTTTATTCTGCTTAATGTTTTGTTATTTTGAATATTTTAAGGAAATAAGCACTTAAAACATAAACATTTAAAATGTGTGGGTATATGTATGTACATAAGGTAATGTAACGTAAGATAAGATGTGTAACATAAATCAACACTAAATAACCCAACTGTATATACCTCAGCTCTAAATGTCAAGGCATTTTTTTTCTAATTTTCATTCCCCAAATTGATATCTTGAATATTCATTAATGGTTCTGTTTTTGATTGGCAGGAACACAGGATGCATTCCAGAAGTGAAGGTGACACAAGTATAAAAGAGGTGTTTAGGTTTTCTAACTCTCTTTCGGATATGGGCTCAGGAAAATATTCAGAGACTATTCATTCCAATACTCACACTGATTTCTTTTTTTTTTTTTTAAAGCTATAGAAATGCTCTCATCTCCAAAAGAACTATTGGGGACTGTAGGCAGCCTAGACGGCTGAAGGTTGCCATCTCCAAGGTAATATTTGTAATAATTAATTGTATTCACCATCATTCCTTCTGGTGGCCAAAATAGATCCCCCTATTTAAAAGAGAAAAACAGTTTTTTTCCTTGCACAGCTATTTAAGATTAATTTTATTGTGTTTACAACAAACTTTTAAAATATGGCATCAATATCTTTTAGGGAATTGTGTTCCACTCATATATTTTCTGAAAATAATTTACCATTTGTAGCATAAGGGAAGTGGGCTGAAGAACAGATGATGTCAGAGAGACTTGGGTGATGAGGAACCTTTGGAATATATCTTGCAGAGATTCAGTTAAAATTCTTGAGAAGGGAATAACAGAAGACCAACTGCTGGCTCTGACATTCAAACTCAAATAAGATAAAAGAACATCATGAATGCCAATAATATTATAACAACGAAACAATTACAGGAAGTGGCAATACTTGGGAGGGGGGGTTGCACACATACACACAGACACGTGCATCTTTGAGTCAATATTGACTTCTGGTAACTGCCTGGATTAGCCTCTGCAGTTTTCTTGGCAAGAAAACTGCAGAGGTTGAGAAAGAAGGTTTTGCTCAAAGTCCTTCAGCAGGCTTTGTGATTAGGTGGAAGTAGAATTCATGTCTTTCCGTTTCTAGCTGGATGCCTTAACTGCTACACCAAACAAGCATTCTAATATGAAGATAATTGAAGGTAACAGTGAGTTGTTGTCAGAGCTGAAATGATAGTTTAAGCTGAGGAATGAATGGCACACATAGTTTCAACCTATTAGGGGTGATGTGAAATCTCAGAACTAAGAATGGGGGGGACATAACTTATTAATGACATGCCTTTCCCAATGAAATTTTTATGTTGTTTAAAGTGCTTTTTTTTTTAAGGCAAAACAGGAGGTTAGAAAAGGAACCTTTCTTCCTTGCTCTCATTCCTTAGCAAGATAAGAGTGGTTAAGAGTACTGTCTTTCCTGCTTTGGAACTATTAAATGTGTTTTAGAAATTAAATCCAACACATTATTTACAGAATTGGTTTATTTTTTCAGCTAGATGATTTGTAATCCCAAGAAGCCCTATAGCCACACTCTGCAAAAATTTCCTCTGCTTATAAGGAGAATTAAAAACTAGATAGTTGAAATAAGTTGCAACTTCTGAAAAAGCATATACTTAACATCCCCATTGAAAATTAAGTATTTTATTTTCAGCAGAAAGTGCCTGAATTTCCTGAATGAAAGAGAAAACCTTGTGCTTAATACTGGTTGAAATCAATCTCCTCTGATGCTAAGAAGATAAATATGTAGAATGATTGCGAGATGTCTTACACATTTTATGAGCCAAGGTGATAAATAGAACGAAGTTAGGAATAAGGGCACATCTACAAAAGGATTCTGTACCAGTTTAAAGAGGTTCTGAACCATTCTGTTGCCACATCAGCAGTACTGTAGAGGTGAACTGCTTTATTTCAGCTATAGTGCAATTGATACTACTGCAAGGGATATTTTGCTTTTCTTTTTAAAATTTGAGTAAGATGAAATGGGGACATTTTCCTACTGAATTCCTATCTCACTTTTCCTCTTCTTAGTTCCTGAGATTTAGTAATGAAAGAGGTATGAACTGTACAGTTCTTTGCAGTCAAATTGAACACTGTAGCACTGACATTTTTTAAAAAATCAATATCCAATGCTTTGCAGCACCCAAGGAATTTTCTACAAAAGCAAGATTTCTAGGTTTTTAAATTTTATTTCTCTTTTGGACAGAGTGTGGCCATTCAGGGTAGGACATATATTTTTGTTCGTTCCTTTTCTTTATTATTCACTTCATAAAAGTCAAGAAAGTCATATGCAAAGTTCAAATTACTTTTGACAGGTTAGAGGGTGAAAATAATTATACTGTGGAATTACCCAAAGAGAAATATTCCTACAGAATAAAAGAACAGTAGTGGTGCCCTCCTGTAATTTTATTCTAAGCAATTGACTTGGAAAGCATCCTTAAATCATATAATTTAGGAACAGTGCTAATACCTTTTTATATGCTCAGTAGTCCATAATTTATTAAATGAACATAGCTTTTTATTTCTTCAGCATGAACAGTGTCATCTGAAGTATGGATTGTAGGGTTTTTTTTCCTCCCCACAAAAATGTCCCAGTCAGATGGAAATTTTATTATTCTACTAATTGTTATAATACATCAAGTCTATGCATGTTCTGTAATCAACTGGAAGTTTCAGAACCCAACACTGGTTATATTTAGGTTATGGGACCATGAATTATGTAATTTGGAGTGAATATACTTGTTCAGCTATTTAATTTCTGAAATTAATTTCTACATTGCTAAATATGATAAGAATAGTTGGTACTTTCAGTAACAAGCTCATATAGTGTAGCAAAGAGATAATCTCAGCCAACTCTGTCAGCCCAATGGACAACTCTATGAATGCTGAGGGTCTGCTTCTAGGCTACCTGGGCCTAGAGCCATCATGAATAATTGAGAAACAAATCCAGAGTAATAATGAAGCAATCATTATAATGGTCTGGTAGCAATGAGCAAAAATAAAATATTTTAGTCATTCATCAATACTGAATTAGAGGTGTCTCCAACTTAGCTGAATCTCAAATCCTAGATAGACTGCCTAAATGGATGAAAAATCACATAAATCCTGAATTAATACAATGATTTTCCACAAACTGTGTTATTAATAAACAAAAAATAAATATTCTTCTTCCTAGGACAAAATCAATCTTGCTGGAAATTGAATCCCACCGTTGGTTGAATATGGAATATATGCCCCTTCTGTCTCTACCATTTCTCTCTGACTGCATGTCTAACACTAAATGCCATGGAGTAAGTACTATCAAAAGCAATTCAACTAAATTTAGGAACATGAGAATGATATGGTAATATTTGTTTCATCATTGGTCCTTTTAGTTCAGTATTATCTGTACTAACAGATAATCTCCAGGGATTTATGCAAAAGCCTTTCTATCTCTCTTTGCACATGACTGATATTAAGAGAAGGATTTCTGCAAGAAGACAGGCACTATTGTGTTCAAGGCATATAAATCTGAGCTCCGACCTCTAAGTAAAAATGCTCCAAGAATCGATTGCCTTAAAATTCAGTGATGATGATAAAATGTATCATGTGCAATCAGTATTTCTTATGTTTACACTTTTATTTACACACATTACATATGCACACATGAACATTACTTTTAGAAGTTGTTTTTGATTCACAGCATATTTTGAGATCCGTATACAATATCTAGAGAGGAGGAAAAGGAAGAAATCTGTATAACAAAATGTATGAATGAAATATAAGCACCATGAAAGGAAAAGATTACTTCTATGCTGCTTTCTAGTTGAGTTTGATTTGAACATGTTGTGCTACTTCATTTATCAGTCTGATACAAGTTTACATGGGGAATGCAAAATGAATTCAGAATGGAAGAAAGAGGGAAAACTGAGTGTATATTACTTTTAATCAAAATTCATAAGGATTATAATTTAAAATAGCTCACTAAAATGCTGATCACATGAAACAAACAAGGAAGTGATGCTTCTCAGATGCAATTTTAACAGATTAACAGAGTTAGAAGGGACTTTGTAGGTCATCTAGTCCAACCCCCCACCCATGCAGGAGACCCTACACCATTTCTGATGGAAATGGTGTCCAATCTCTTCTTAAAAGCTTCCAGTGATGAAACTCCCACAGCTTCCAAAGGCAAACTGTTCCATTGGTTGAGTGTTCTCGCCATCAGAAAATTTCTCCTTATTTCCAGGCTGAGTCTCTCCCTGATCAGTTTCATCCATTATTCCTTATCTGGCCTTCAGGTGCCTTGGAAAATAGCTTGACCTCTTCTTCTCTGTGGCAGCCCCTCAAATATTGGAAGACTGCTATCATGTCTCCCCTGGTCCTTTTCTTCACTAGACTAGTCATGCCCAGTTCCTATAACTGTTCTTCATATGTTTTAGTCTTCAGTCCCCCAATTATCCTGGTTGCTCTTCTCAGTACTTTTTTTAGAGTCTCAACCTCTTTTCTATAGTGTGCTGACCAAAACCAGATGCTTAAATAAGGTAACATTGTTTTTTTATTTAACATTGTCAGAATTAGTCTGATGCTTTGGGAAACCATGGAAGGCTAATGAACATCACCATTAACATTAAAGTGAATATCTCAACAAATATCTAAATGAGTGAGTGCTAAGAAATAAAACATTTAGAGATGGATGTTTTCGATTTGGATTTTTTTTCCTGAAGTGGATTATAATCATTCAAAGTGGATGACAAACAGAAGCTGATAATCCAAGAACCAAAGGAAATAAATTTATCACCTATGTAGCATGTTAAAGACTACCTGATATGTGCACCTGGGAGGGATAGGGGAGAATAGAATTCTCATCAAGGTAGAGGCATCTTCCATAGAGCTGATCATTGACTTCACACTGCTTCATTTCACAACTCTTTGAAGTTACATTGGCATTGAAAAAAAGTGACTTATGACTTGCCCTCTTTTGCAACTTTTGTAGCAGCTCCATAGTCATGTGATTCAAATGTGTCACACATGACATTTGCAGCATCCTGGGGTCATGTGATTGCCATTTGTGATCTTTCTGGTCAGCTTACAACAAGCAAAGTCAATGGGGGAAGTTAGATTAATTAATCAATTAATGACCACATGGTTTACTAACAACTGCAGTGATTCACTTAACCATCATGGCAAAAAAGTTTCTAAAATCAGGAACAATTTGTTTAAACAGCCACTTTGTTTAGCAACAGAAATTCTGGTCCCAATTAAGATCGTAAATCAAGGATTACCTCTATTCAGCTACAACATCAATGGTAACCTTAATTTGATCTTATTTTCGTCAAGGAGCCCTCTGTTATTTTGTAATCTGTTCAATTAATCCCCAGCATTATGAACTTTGCTCTAAGAACTTCTCATGAATAAACATAAAAATATTTAGATTGGGCTGCAATGTACATTCATCAGTCTGGTTAACCAGCCTCAGAAGCTTTTCTAGAAGAAGCTAATGCTGGGAAAAGTATTCAAACCCTGCAAGGGGAGATGTGAAAAATGCCTTCCATAACCATTTTTTAAATAACTATTTCACAATATATGACAAAATCTATTTATGATTCTTGATGTCACAAATGCCACTAGAAAAAGTCTTTCCCCCAAGTAATATTGAGCATTTTTGTTACCTTTTACATAGTTACCAAAGGGATACACTGACTCAGTAATTCTTATCAAAAAAGCTAGCACTAGTTGATGATTACGGGGTATACTGGTAGTAACAAGTAAACAAACGAGAACTATTACACAAAAATACATGCAACATTTATCTGGCATATTATATGCATTGATGATGTGGGGAAAACCTGGCCTTTACAGTGTTGGGTTCTGCTAGGGATTTTCATATTTGCAGAAAATTGGATTTTTTTTCTAACCATGAATACATAGAAATCTCTCCAATGTTTTCTTTTGAATAAAAATTAAAATAAAAAGGATTTGGTGGGATTTGCAGTGACAAATGCTTTGCTTCACTGTTTATTGATCTCTTACATATAGCTCCTTCCTCACAATGCTCAATCAAATCTCATCTTCCATTTTAGGCAGAGATATTAAAAGAGGTTTTTTTTTTTTTCATTTTGGGTGTGAATGCATCTGTAAATATTTTTCCCCAAGTTGGCTTGTAGCATTCTCTTTTTAAAAAGAGGATGTTGTTTAGATTGCATAAGTATCTGCATTCATCTTTGAATTAATAGCAACAAACATACATTTTGGATTGTTAAAAGCAGTTTGATAAATGAAAGATTATTTATTTAGACAAAATGTATAGTTAGTATTATTACATTCTTCACGTGGTGGCTCAGTGGCTAAGATGCTGAGCTTGTTGATCAGAAGGTTGGCAGTTCAGCGGTTCAAATCCCTAGCACCACCTAACAGAGTGAGCTGAGCTCCTGTTACTTGTCCCAGCTTCTGCCAATCTAACAGTCCAAAAGCATGTAAAAATGCAAGTAAAAAAATAGGGACCACTTTGATGGGAAGGTAACATGTTCCATGCACCTTCGGCGTTCAGTCATGTTAGCCACATGACCACAGAGACATCTTCAGACAGTGCTGGCTCTTCGGCTTTGTAACGGAGATGAGCAGTGCCCCCTAGAGCTGGAAACAACTAGCATATATACATGAGGGGAACATTTACCTTTTATCCTTGATGTGGACTTCTTCATCACTATTAGTATAACAAATTAGCAACAAAGAAATCAATTTCAACTCGAAGTTTGTTGAATTAGAGACCCAATAGACACAGTTGGTATATGTATGTAAGTTTTGAGGTGTGGAGGAGGGGAGAGAAAATATTGCATAGGAGTTTCTACAATTAAAACACACACAAACTTTTAACACACTCTAATTTCTACTCTTACCAATTCTTTACAAAGAATTTATTTACATTGAGGATAAGCATATGTAAATGGAGGCACTGAAAGTCCTGTTCCCCTGCTGAGAATTTGAATGAGCATTTTCTTTCTTCCATCTACTCCTTGAATGGATGAATTTTAGATTGGAAACTCCTTCAAGCAGGACTCAAGTTGCCTTTTGGAAGCTGAGAGTTGTATCTAACCTTTAATGGTGGGCTGAAAGAAAGGCCAAGTATTTATTTTTGTATTTATTTATTTCATCAACCATGTATGAGAAAAAAAGTATAAGTATGAACATAACATATAAACAGGTATGAGTAAATACATAATAAATGGATATGAATAAATGGGAACAGTAGGACAGAGACGGTAGGCACACTGGTGTGCTTATGCATGCCCCCTTACAGACCTCTTAGGAATGGATTGAGGTACACAGTAGACAGTTTAAGGTTAAAGTTTTGGGGGTTTGAGGATGTAACAACAGAGCCAGGTAGTGAGTTCCAGGCATTGACCACTCGTGCTGAAGTCGTATTTTCTGCAATTGAGTTTGGAGCGGTTTACTTTGAGTTTGTATCTATTGTATGCCCGTATGTTATTGCCTACCATCCCTGTCCTATTATTCCCATTTATTCGTACTCATTTATTATGTATATACTTATACCCATTTATACATATATGTTTATATGTTATGTTCATACTTATACTTATTTCTCATACATGCTGCACAAAGTAAACTAACTAAACATAAAATAAAATAAATAAATATGACCATTCTCTTGTATTTAATCATTTTCCCCCTGTGTTTTTCCAAACACGTGAGTTTAAAAAAATGTCAGCCTTGTGAGGTAGTCCAGATGAGAAATACATCCAGAAGTACTAGATTTACTTTATTACAAGTTATGTGAACAGAATCTTGCAAGTTTAAAAGTACACCTTTTCCTCTTTCTTCATCTTTGCAGTTCAAGAAAGTAGGAAAATTCCTTTCTGAGATTTTGCCTCACGCTCCAATGCTTCTGTGGGCTAAGCTGCCTGTCATCCAACCATTGCCCTGAGTGGTTAAGAGATGTATTATTATTGCAATTTACAATCCAAGCTGAGGATTTTGACTCCAAAAGCTTGAAGCATCTGGGACTATGAAACTGCTTAGACATCTAGATCAGCAGGCAAGGCCCCAGAGGTGGTATTCAGCAGGTTCTGACCAGTTCTGGAAAACCAGTAGTGGAAATTTTGAATAATTCGGAGAACTGGCAAATCCCACCTCTGACTGGCCACACTTCCACCTATTCTCTGACTCCTGAGTCCCAGCTGATCGGCTGGGTCTTTTTTTGTTGCCCTGCACAGGAGAATGGAGCTGGAAAGCAGGTTAGTGGGGTGGGGAGGGAATGGGATATTGCAGTAAACTTCCCTCAGAAGTGGGGAGGGAATGGAGATTTTACAGTGTCCTTCCCTGCCACACCCACCAAGGCATGCCATGCCCACCAAGCCATGCCCACAGAACTGGTAATAAAAAAATTTGAATCCCACAACTGCAAGGCCCCATTGAAGATTCCCTTAGTTGCCAGATTCTGCTGGTCAGACTATCTATGTTACCCCTTCTGCTTTTAGGAAAGGAATCACAACCAGGGGTGGGATTCTACAGGTTCGCACCTGTTCGCTAGAACCGGTTGTTAACATTCTAAACAGTTTGAAGAACCGGTTGTTAGAAGAAATTACTGCCCTAATCCTGTAAGGAAGGCAGGAAGGAAACATTCTGGTGTTGTTTACAGAAACGGCCTCTCTGTTAACCCTTTTTACATTCTTGGCAGGACTAGACTTCCTGTCTCTGGAACTTCTCTGGAATTTTTTTCTCCTCCTTTGCTGGTACTTTGCTTGTGTGGAGTGACCATTCAAAGTTACAATGGCACTGAAAAAAGTGACTTACAACCATTTTTCATACTTACGACTGTTTCAGCATCTCCACAGTCACGAGAGGCCAAGCAATGAAATGCGTGCCTTGATGTGACTGATGTTGAGTTGGCCACGCCCAGCCAGTCACATTACCCATCAACTAAGCCATGCCCACACAACCGGTTGTTAAAAAAATTGAATCTTACCCCTGATCACAACCATGTTTTAAAAATCATGTCTCTTCAGTTTGAGCTAGGTTTAATAACAATGGAAACTTTTATGAGGATTTTGTTCTTTTTAAAATTGTTAGGCCTTCTGAACGCACAGTGGGCAGAAGGGCAGAATAGAAGCTGTAACATGAAATTGGAAACCGTACATTTTGTTCTTGGACAAGAAGAGAATGCTCATCAGCTTTTCAGTGGGCTGCAAAAAAACTGACATGAAAACCTAATGGAATACCTTGCTTTAAAAATTTAAAAAGGTGAACTAAATAGTATGTAAATGAATAAATGATAGGCAACCTAAATCTCAAATGCTCTGCCCTTCAAAGAAGGCTACCCTTGAAAAAAAACAAAGCTGCCTTGATAACTTCCCATTTATAGCAAAAAATTAAAAGCACGAGAAACATTGGACAAAAATGCCAGAGGACAGCTGTAAATGTTCTGCGTCATGCCACCACGCAAGAAGTCCTCAAATGAACTTGCTTTGTCAGGGAAGGATTTTTGGGTGATTTGCACTTTTTTTTGGTCAAAACAAATAATGTGTAATTTATTCATAAAGCCCCACTGGTTTGCTAATCCGGCTGAATGCTGCCATCTAGTGATCAAGTTTTTAAAACAAAATAAGAGAGAAAAATCTGCTAAATTTAAACCAAAATTATAAACTTTTACTGCTTGGCTATTTCAAGGCAAGTCATTAAAGGTAAACAAAACAAAGGCAAGTTGTTTGATTGAACCTGATTCAGCTTGATGAAGCTGTATGCTTGATGGCCCTTTTAATTCAGAGAGGTTCTACCACCAACCTCTAACTTCAATAGAATAGAATAGAATAGAATAGAATAGAACAGAACAGAACAGAACAGAACAGAACAGAATAGAATAGAATAGAATTCTTTATTGGCCAAGTGTGATTGGACATACAAGGAATTTGTCTTGGTGTAAATGATCTCAGTATTAAGGTAACCAACTTTTTTACAATGAAAAGGAGGACACAAATAAATTGAAGAAAAAAACAAAGCCACTTGCATGCGGCACACTCTTGTGCATGGCGCACTCTTGCACATGGCACACTCTCTCAAAACAATTCTTCTGTGTGGAGCGCATGCGTCTCATAATCACGTCTCGCCGCATTGTACCAAGCCTTGACGAATCGTCTTGTCAAATACAAATATGTCACATCACACACAACGGATCGGATCGGCATCGATCAAATACGGAAATTTACAGATTAGTCCTCAAATATCAAAAAGGAGGACAGATAGGAGGACACTTTTTGAGAGAGGACAGAACTTACAAAAGGAGGACTATCCTCCCTAAAGGAAGATGGTTGGTCACCTTATCAGTATACATAAAAGAAAAGACACATTCATCAAGAGTCAAGAAACATAAGGTACGACACTTAATAATAGTCTTAGGATAAAATAAGCAATCAGATCATTCTAGGAAACAGTCGATATAAATCATAAGAATACAAGCGACAAAGTTATAGTCTTACAGTCACAAGTGGGAGGGGATGGGTGATAAGGAGTGATGAGAAGATTAGCAATAATAGTAGTGCAGACTTTGTAAATAGTTGGACAGTGTTGAGGGAATTATTTGTTTAGCAGTGTGATGGCTTTCGGGAAAAAACTGTTCTTGTGTCTAGTAGTTCTGGTGTGCAGTGCTCTATAGCATCGTTTTGAGGGAAGGAGTTGAAACAGTTTATGTCCGGGATGTGAGGGGCCTGTAAATATTTTCACAGTCCTCTTTTTGACTCATGCAGTATACAGGTCCTCTATTGAAGGCAGGTTGGTAGTAATTGTTTTTTCTGCAGTCCTAATTATCCTCTGAAGTCTGTTTCTGTCCTGTTGGGTTGCAGAACCAAACCATTAAATTCTAAAGAACTGCAAAATTGTGAAAGAAAATCAAAATTGTGTAAGAAAAGGCTGTGTGGTTAATATCGCTTCCAGTACAATATTACTGTTATGAAGGAATCAGGGGTTCCAGAGCTGTAAGTTACTTCACTTAACGGAGTTGTAGAACTACAACAATAGAATTTGTATAGGTTGCTGATATCATAATATTAATATAATATACTAAAATAAACACTGTAAATCCTATACGTTCTGGCTAGCCATTTATTTATTTGAACCACCTTTCTATCCATGGTAAAAGGTCATCCATTCTTCTCCTCACGTGCACACAATACTTAATAGGATCTGAAGAGTAGCTGAGCCTAAACCACAGATGGTAAGGTCTTCAGTCTCTAAGGCTGATATTGCATATGTTAAACTATAGCTAGTTCAGTAATGGAACAAGTTTATATAACATGTTGTGCTATAAAATTTCTTTGTAAATAACAAGAGTTATACTTATACTGAGCAAAGGCAGACTAATTCTCCTACATTTTTCCCTCCACCAAGCCTCATTCAATTTGATGGCAAAATTTGCTTTCCTTTTTTACATTGGTAGTCCTTGACTTATGACCAAAATTGAGCCCAAAAATTATGTTGCTAAGTGAGACATTTGTTAAGTGAGTTTTGCCCCATTTTATGACCTTTCTTGCCACCCTTGTTAAGTGAATCACTGCAGTTGTGAAGTTAGTAACATGGTTATTCAGTACATCTGGCGTCCCCATTGCCTTTGCCTGTCAGAAGGTCACAAAAGGTGATCACGTGACCCAGCAACGATTATAAATATGAGTCAGTTGCCAAGCATCTCAATTTTGATCACATGACCATGAGGATGCTGCAATAGTTATAAGTGCGCAAGTGTCATAAGTCACTTTGTTCAGTGCTATTGTAACTTTGGTCACTAAATGAACTGTTATAGTTTGAGGACTATCCGTATATAATTTTATTAAAGGTTTTTAGAAGAAAGACTAAACTCATACAAACTAATATAAAGCAAGAAAAAGAAAAGAAAAAAATCAAAGAGAAAGCTAAAGCGGGGTGGCGAAGTAATAAAGAAATAGAATAGAAGGGAAAAAAGTTATTAAGAAGTATCTTCTGATCATTTTTACAACAGTTTTAAGTACAACTATAAATTTTGTCTCTTACCCTATGCCTAGCATTGCTTTTTTTCCCCCTATAGTTTAATCCTGTCTAATCTTTACAACCATGAATCGTAAGTTTTCCTGGTTTATGCAAAAAAATCCCTAAGGAGTTTTCAGTCAGCAATAAATAAAGATATTATTTTTCTCTGATCAAGGAAGTTAGTTTGGCCATCTCAGCAATACCCATTGTCTTTTCCAGCCAATTCTCCATTGTGAGTAGTGACAGATCTTGCTATCTTTCTTGTTTTCTTTCTAAACAGATTTTTGTCTTACAAGTAGAGTGAATCCTTTACTGATTTAGTTACAAAAATGACTGTGGATATTTGTGGATGTCAGACTTTTATTGTATTATACTTTCTCCAGCATTTACATTTCCCTGGGCTTTCTAAGCTTCTTTTAAAACACAAGGGATTTCTTCAAAGAAATACTTCCAATGCATCTTTCCCCAGTAAAGGAAGCTTTAAGGTAATGCAAGTATTAATAACAGAAAACAACACCAGTAATATCATCTTCCATTAGTCCCAGGGATCATATAAGTGCCTAAACACCACCAAGAGAACTTAAAAAGGAATTCTTAAATATCCTGACAGGAAAAGGAAGGGAAAGAAAACTGTTGAGAAATTGAAAGACATACAGTGTTTGAAATGGGATGAATTTGTACAAGATTCTGACTTTAACAAATTTTCTAATTCTTTCTTTGTTTCTTGGGATTAAAATGTCACTGTTGTCTTTGTAACTATTTCTAGTTTCCCTGAAGTAATTTCCATGATTCTTTAGAAGACAAAAATAGGTAATAGTACCATCCTTCTGTTCATTAGGATGGTACCCAACACTCAGAATACCAGAATTAAACATCTCATGTTCTAGAAATGTGAGGTCAATCTAAGACACATTTATTCCTCCTTCACGGAGAGAAAAGAAAGAGCAGACACCAACTGGGGCCCCAGCCTTGCTCACCAAAGGATTGACATAGATCACCGTTCCCATAAATCAGGGCTGGAACCTTTTCAGCCTGACCTCCCTGCTTCATATATGGAAAGTAAGGCCAGCAGCAATGCTCTGTTAACTTTGCAGGAAGTTATAACAATGAAACACCCACAACCATTTTCCTGTACAGCAGTCTCAAACAATTGGAAGTAATTATCTATGAGTGGCTAATATTGGGTTATTTCCTTGCCGTGTCAGGCTACTAAGCAATCAAAGATTCCGATTCTGCAAACAACTCCTGTTCCAGCGTCTAAACCTCCTGAGATATGAGAGTGTTTTTGTAGGTAGCAAAACTGGGGGTGGGATTCAAATTTCTTAACAACCGGTTCTATAGGTGTGGCCTAATTTGTGGGTATGGCTTGGTGTGGTCATGTGACTGGCTGGGCATGGCTTGTATGTAAATATTATAAATATTTATGTAAATATTGTTTTTTTTATTAAAAAAGAGCAACTTTTACCAAAAATCAGGCAAAGCAGGCAGGCAGATTGAGTTGCTCACAGAATCACAGATTCACTCAGAAATCTATCTTTCTGCAATCTGCTACCAGAGTCTGTCACATAAAATTTGCTTGCAAGCAAACTCATAAAATTTGCTAGTCAGCAAACTCACAAAATCAACACACCATGTACGTAAATATTGCATTTTTTATTTTTTTAAAAAAAGTTTTACCCAAAATCAGGCAAAGCAGGCAGGCAGATTGAACTGCTCACAGAATCACAGATTCATTCAGAGATCTATCTTTCTGCTACCTGAGTCTGCACTGAAAAATAGAAGCTTCACTGCTAAGGAAGGCTCAGCTCTGCTTTTAGATTAGCTAGCAAGCAAGAAATCCAATGATTTCCTGCTTTCTAGCTAATCTAAATCTCTCGGCACAGCAGAACAGCTGATAGTCAGGGAGAGAAAAAAATAGCAACTGAGCAGGTAAGTTAAAACCTTTAACCTTAGACTGTCTACTATTGACCTCACCCATTTCCTAAGAGGTCTGTATGGAGCGTGCATAAGTGCACCAACATGCCTACCATACCTGTCCTATTTTTTTTTATTTTTCTTATATGTACCCATTTCATGTATTCATAACTATGTATATACTTACACCTATTATCTTATAAGCGATTGACAAATCAAATAAATAAACAAATAAACAAACAAACAAACAAATAAATAAATAAATAAATAAATAAATAAAAGTTTGCCAGGTAAGGAGTGAATGGGCGGGGAGGGGAGAGATGGGGCCAGCCAGTAGTGTGATTTGCCAGTTCTCCAAACTGCACAGAATTGTAACAACCAGTTCTATAGAACTGGTTCGACCAGATAGAATCCCACCCCTGAGTAAAACATAATAAAAGTTCACAAAACATTCTAAAACAGGGGTCTCCAACCTTGGCCACTTTAAGCCTGGTGGACTTCAACTCCCAGAATTCCCCAGCCAGCAAAGCTTTGTTCTAAAAGGAATAAAAGTTTCATTTTGTTTCATTCATGCTCATGTATTAATATTTGTATAAATAATAAAGACAGCAAACATACTGATTAATCTCTCCTCATATTTTCCCCACTAATACATCCCTGTGAGATGGGTTGGCCTGAGAGAAAATGATTGGCCCAAAGTCACTCAACTCGTTTTCATGCTAAGGCAGAACTAGAACTTACACTCTCCTTGCTTTTAGCTTGGCACCTTAACCACTAGACCAAATTGCTCTGTACCTGTAAATATATATGCTTTCTCTTCTTTTATTGTACTGTATATCCTTTTCCTGTCCTTGTCCTTGTAACATGTTCTTGCATCTCTTTCCCTGCTTCATGTAGATGTCTATTGCATATATAAATATCTGATCACACAGGAACCTTGTCTGTACATTTTTATTATTTTCCTAAGCTGGGCAGACAGCATACAAATAAGACAGCCAATCTTTGGTCATCATCTCAGAATAATAACAAGAACTTCATATAAGCCTTAAATTATTTAAGGATCAATATAGTTAAATAAACTCTTTTTTGCCATGGTTTGTATGATTAGCAGTTTCTATTTCTACTAATCATTACTCTTTTTCAGAGCAAACACAAATAGCAATTATGGAAATAATTGAAGCCAAAATAGGCCATAGAAAAAGATGAGGCAAATCCCAATATTTCCAGGAAGTGAAGGTTTACAGAAAGATGAGAGAACACATTTAAAGATGATCCTTCACCCTGAAAATCAACCCAACGGAAACCATTCACATCTTATAATCATAGAATATTATACATTGGGAAAAAATTCAACATGCAGAATAAAAGATTAGAAGATAGTTGAGGGTAAAGATCAGTGTTTTAATCAAAAAAGCGAAGAAGGATTATGATTTTGTTCTGCTTACTCTACAGTAGAAAAGCACAATCACAGTCACATGATTGTCCACTTAGCAACAGCTTTACTTAGCAACAGAATTGTTGGCCCCACAATTCTGTTGGAGCCAACAATTCTGTTGCTAAGTGAATCTGTTGCTAAGTGGGCAATCATGTGACTGTGATTGTGCTTTTCTACTGTATAGAGACAACTCTACTCAGTTTCACACCTTTTGTTTGTCTCCTGACCATTCCCCCATCTCTTGGAATGCTCAAATGCCTGCTTAGTGTCTAGGACACATCGAAAGCCATAGATCATGCACAGCCTGGGGCTGGGAGCTACGGATGTGCTACTCAAACAGTTTATAGTATTACCTTGAAATCCCTTTCTCTCCAATCTTCCATTTTGTGAGGTGGAATGGGGGAAAACAAGTTATTTCTCTCCTTTGCCTGACTCTTTCTTACTGCTGGCACCACTCTATTGCTTTTGATGTATAAAAGAGCAAACAGTTTATTCTCCTGAAGTTTCTTTTTCTTCAATCTCTCCATGTGAGAGTGGGAGACAGATACCTGTCCTGATTCTCTGTGAAGGGGGTAAACGAGGATTAAATCACCACAAGACAGAGTTACTATTCATCATTGATTGGCTTATTCCTAGTTTCAAGTTTTATTCCAAATGGGGAATACATTATTCCCGAAAGAAAAAAATCTGTGATTTAGGGGGTTATCTGGAAGTTTGACTGGGGAAGAGGGTTTGCCCAGTTTTGGTTGAAGTGCCAGGTGAAGATCTTTTTGAAATAGCCCATGATAAAAATTACTGATAAACTTGTCATTTTGCAGATGGATTGCGGCAGTGTGCTCTAGCTGAAGTAATTTTGGAAGGTGATTTTAGAACTTCATCTAGTCTAAAATGCACCAACCTGCTTCTTAACGGGAGACAGAAGATTTAGCAATGTTAAACCTAATGTTAAATTTCCTGGTTTATCTGTCTCTGCAGTTTTTAAAAGTGGTTGAGAATTTACTTTTTCCTGCTCATTTCCCCTTAATGTTTTCACCGAACTTATATGTCTTGGTGCTTGATGCCACCAAGCCCAAAGACCACACAGTGAAATCCAGTTGAGTTCAAACTTTTATTTGCTTACACCTAATGAACAGAATCTTGCTGGATTAAACAGTAACCTTCTAATCTAAGGAAATATATCCTGAGAGATTCAAGTTGTAGTTACCCTGAATCTCTTCCTCCCTTCCCCATCCAGCTTGGGATGTCTCTTTGGAACGTACTTGTTCCTCTCTGGGAAACCAAGATACTGCCAAGATCCCCTTCCCACTCTGCCTTCTCCAGATGAACGTTCCATCACACTGCCTTATAGAAATCCATCCCCAAAGATATTTTGGTGGCCCCAATCTTGTTGACCTTCAGGAAAGCAATGGAGACTGGGCTTTTACCCCAGGCACTGATACCAGGATGTTGATGGAACCAGCATTTGTTTGTTTTTAATTCTTATTTGCTTCCCAGAGTTCTTCCGTGGTAGATGGGCAGCCATATCAATTTGCTTAATTATTCTAGTTCTGCTCAATCCGTCTTTTTTAAAAAAAGAAGTGGTGCTCAGAATTAGACTATTTGAGATATGGCCTCTTCAAAATAGGCTGTAGTGGTGATTATTACTTCCTGTATTTTTGAAATGATACTTTTATTGATACAACCTAAAGCTGCATCTGTCTCTCTTGCTGCCATATTACATTGCTAACTCATGCTCATTTTATGACTAACCATAATTCCAACAACTTTAATTCTGTTATGTTCAGCTCATTACTCTAATCTCTCAAGATCACTTTGAAGGTTCTTAGGATTTAAGTTTTCAGTCATGTGAAAATTAGGTAAGTATTCTCTGTAACTCTTCATCCAAGCATTAATGACATTCAAAATCATTGTGTTCTACAGCAGTTCTATTTGTTGGTCCGCATTTTGAGCAAGAGTTTTGTTTGTTCTGATTGGCTGAGCAGCCTGACGGCGAAATATAAAAGGGAACTGTCAGACAACATCAGCTATTACCTGTCAGCTGGCCAATTCAGTAACATATAGGCAGACTAGGATAACCTGTTTCTTTGTTACAATAAAAATTGTTTCATTCATCAATGCCTGCCTCAGCTCATTCTTAGAAAGAATATAATATTGGCGACGAGGATGGGATGCCTGCCTGAAAGCTGAGGAAGAAAAGAGCCAGAGGTATTGTGGGTTTTCTTTTACCTCAGGATAGACAAGATATTGACTGCTCTGATATTTCTGTGTTTTCACCCGTCAGAAACTTGGGAATCTTACATTAATCATTTTGACTGTTTCCTAAATGCTGCTGATTTGTCTGAGATTTCAAGCCATAGAAAAAAGGCATATTTCCTAAGCTTTTGCGGGACTGAAATTTTTGATACTGCCATAGCACTGTTGGTGCCTCAGACTGTTAAAGCAGGTATCCTGGGAAGATTTACAATAACTTTTAAGTAATCATTACTCACCTAAACCTTCTAGAATTGCAAGGTGGCACGCATTCAGGAGATGAGTACAGGCTGAGGGAGAGACTATCAGTATATACATGGCTGCCCTCCGAAAAGCAACACTACATTGCGGGTTCCGGGATCTCGAGGATCAATTGCTGGATCAATTAGTACGAGACCTCAGACTTCAAAGATGCTTGCTTGCCAAGGGCGATTTAACCCTTAAGATGGCTGTTGAGGAGTCTCAAGTGGCAGAAATGTCAATTATCTCTGCTGCTAAGATACAAGGCTCTAATAGCACTGCTACATCCAAACCGAATGCTATTGTGCATTATGATGACAGTTTTCCTGACAAAATTTCTGAAGCTGATGAAGATGTAAATCACCTCAGAGGACAGCCTCCACCACAGCGAAAGAATTGGATTCCTGATAACAAACCTATGCAACCGCAAACAACCTGCCTGAGTTGCGGTGGTAATCATTTTAGATCCACATGCAGATTTAGAAACTTAATTTATTTAAAATGCCAAAGAAAGGGACACATAGCTAGGGTTTGCAAATCAGGAAAAAACTTTAATCCACAATATCAGCCTCAAGTTAGATTACATAAACAAAAAGAAGAATGTTTTACTATTACTAGGGCTTCTTACAATTCTAAGTCACCTAACAATTTTAACCAGATCTATACTAACAAAATTCATGTGACTGTCTCCTTAGAAGGAAAGCAGTGTCCAATGGAAGTTGATACCGGCTCATCGCTATCCATTGTATCCTGGAGCACATTAAAAAGGTTAGTTCCTGCTATCACAAAGAAACATCTCCAGCCATGCAAACTATCCAAGGGCATTCCATTCCAGTAATTGGCACAGGTAAATTCAATATCCAATTTCAAAACTTTGAGGGACTACTTCCTCTCACAATAGTAGAAGGCACCCTACCAAGCCTATTAGGGTTAGACTGGTTCATATTTTTGGGACTTACAATATCTGGAATACATTCCATTCAGGATCAGGATTTACAAGCATTATTAAATGATTTAAGGAAATATTTAGTGACAAATTAGGTCAGTATGTAGGAACTCCAATCTCATTTACCTTGGACCCCAATATAGCACCCATCAGGTTAAAACCTAGAAGAGTTCCTTTTGCACCACGACCTAAAGTAGATGCTGCATTGGATAAATTAATAGCCCAAGCAGTTCTAGAACCCACAGATTTTGCAAAATGTGAGACCCCTATTGTGACACTTTCGAAGTGCGATGGTTCTATCTGGATTTGCATAGACTATAAAAATACCATAAATAAGGATTTGCAAACCAATGCTTACCCAGTGCCAATAATCCAGCATCTGTTGCATTCACTGGGAAAGGGGTCTATTTTTTCAAAACTTGATATGGCTCAGGCTTATCAACAGCTACTTGTTGACAATCTTACAGCAGAGGTACAGACAATTGTTACCCATTGTGGTGCTTTTAAATGTACTAGATTACAATTTGGGGTTTCAGTAGCACCAGGATTATTTCAATGCCTGATAGAGAGACTGCTTCAGGGCATTCTGGGGATAGTGCTCTAGTTCAATGACATTCTCATTTCTGCTTGCAACAATGAAGAACTTTTCAAATGTCTCAAAAGGGTCCTAGCCTGTTTCAAAACAGCAGGCCTTAAATTGAAGGAAAACAAATGCAAATTTGCAGTCAGTCAACTAGATTTTCTGGGATCCGGCATCCCAATATAGCCAGATAGTTCCATCGCTGGCTATTGGGGGTGAGATTTTGCCCCCTGCAGAGAGGGCTCGCAATCTGGGTGTCCTCCTGGATGTACGGCTATCTTTAGAAGACCATATTACGGCCGTCTCCAGGGGGGCATTTCATCAGGTTCGCCTGATTTGACAGATGCAGGCCCTTTCTGGATCGGGATGCCTTACGCACAGTCACTCATGCCCTGATCACCTCCTGACTGGACTATTGTAACGCCCTCTACATGGGGCTCCCGAATGGGAGCATCCGGAGGCTTCAACTGGTACAGAATGCGGCCGTGCGGGTGGTTATGGGGGCGTCAAGATTCGCGCATGTGACGCCCCTCCTGCGCGAGCTGCATTGGTTGCCAGTGGCCTCTCGGGTGCGCTTTAAATTTTGGTGTTAACTTTTAAAGCGCTCCATGGCATCGGACCAGGATATTTACAAGTCCGCATTCTGCCATTTTCCTCCCACCGTCCAGTGCGCTCCCACAGGAAGGGTCTCCTGAAGGTCCCGTCGGCATCTATGTGCCGGCTGGTGACCCCGGGGAGTAGGGCCTTCTCTGTGGGGCGTCTGCCCTCTGGAATGGGTTGCTCCCGGAGTTACGGACAGCCACGGACCTGGGGACCTTTAGGCGTGCTTTGAAAACCTGGCTTTTTGACCAGGCCGGCTTGGGCTGATTTTAGTTTTGAGTGTTTTACTTTTTTATTAAATTTTAGGGTTTTAGGGAAGGGTTTTAATTGTTTACAGCCAGGGTCTTAGTTTAATTTAGTTTTATTTTTTCACATATTTATTGTTTTAATTGTATGGCTGTGCACCGCTCCGAGTCCTTCGGGAGAGGAGCGGTATATAAATAAATATTTATTATTATTATTATACCACATAGATGCCAAAGGTATTCATCCCATTGAATCAAAGGTAAGAGCTATTAAGGATGCCCCTACACCATCCAATAAGACTGAACTTCAAGTGTTTTTGGGGCTCCTGAATTTCTATAGCTCTTTTCTTCCACATAAGGCTTCTGTGGTGGAACCGTTACATAGATTATTGGATGCGAAGGCTTCCTGGTCATGGGGGCCCAAAGAAGAATTCTCTTTCAATGCTGTTGTCATCTGACAGTGTGTTAATACAATTTGACAGGGATTTACCTTTGATACTTTGCTGCGATGCGTCCCCTTTTGGGATAGGCACTGTGTTGGCACACAAATTGCCAAATGGCCTGGAAGTGCCCATAGCATATTTCTCCAGAACCTTATCAAGTACTGAGAGAAATTATGCACAGAACAATAAGGAAGCCTTAGCAGCAGTCGCTTCCATCAAAAAATTTCATGAGTTCCTCTATGGTCACCATTTTCAGCTTGTGACCGATCACAAACCTTTATTAGGCATTTTGTCTGGAGATCATCCAAGTCCTACAGTGTTGTCTTCAAAAATGACTAGGTGGACAATATTCCTTGCTGCCTACTCATATATATTAATATACAGAGCTGGGAAACACCTTAGTGATGCAGACGCTTTAAGCCATTGTCCTTTACCAACCCCTGTAATTGAACCCGCACCATAATTAACTGTGTTCTCTTTGGATGATCAACAATTACCTCTGACTGCAGCAGATATTGCTCAATGTTCGTCGAGAGACCAAATAATATTACAGGTTTTGGACTGGGTGAGAAGGGGTTGGCTGAAGGAGAATTAGACACCAAATTCTTACCTTTTAGAGCCAGGCAGCATGAGATGTCCACCCAGCAGGGGTTTTTGTTATGGGGTTGCTGTGTCATTGTCCCTAGCAGGTTGAGGCCTGGGATAATTGATAGTTTAAATGAAGGACATCTGGATATTGCCAGAATGAAGGCACTGGCAAAGAGTTATGTCTGGTGGCCAGGCATAGATGCAGACATAACTACTAAGGTCAGGACATGCCATGCATGTCAACTATTGAGGCCTGCCCCACCAGCTGCCAATCCAGGAGAATGGGAATCAGCTAAGTCCCCATGGTCACGAGTCCACATAGATTTGCCGGGCTCTTTCCACGGCTGCATATTCTTAATTGTAGTGGACTCTTATTCCAAATGGGTTGAGTTGTCCCTCAAGCATTCTACTACTTCAACAGCTGTCATAAAAGCGTTAGACTATTTGTTTGCAACTCATGGTTTTCCAGATGTTCTTGTTTCAGACAATGGTCCACAATTTACATCAGCTAGTTTCGAATTGTTTCTAGCTAAGAAGGGGGTCTGGCATGCTCTGACAGCCCCTTATCACCCAACAGTGAATGGGCAAGCTGAAAGGACTGTAAGGGCAGCCAAGGAGGTTTTAGGCAGACTCGAGGAAGAAGATTGGCACTCAAAATTAGCCACTTATTTACTATCACAACATATCACCTCTAGCTCAGTGACAAATCGTTCTCCAGCAGAGCTGCTGATGGGAAGGGGGCTTAGGAATAATTTAGATAGGCTCCATCCAAGCTACTCTCCTTCAATTCCATTAGATTCTTTTAGCCAGGTGAGATCATTCCAGGTAAACAATCCTATGTATGCTAGGAATTTTGGGGGTAATCCCCTCTGGTTGCCCAGCCAAGTGGTGGCTGTCATAGGCCCCAGGTCTTATAAAATTGGGTTACAGGGTGGCAGAATATGGTGACACCATATCAACCAATTGAGAGGTCATTGGGGCTCATCCCAGAGTAACTCAGAGGGGAACGAACAAACAGAGGGAATGTTTTGTGGGTATGATGCACTGCAGTACGAGACACCGATGAGTGATGCACGTGCTGACACAAACTTACCTGATGACGAGTTCTTGAGAGAGTCTGACTCATCTTCAGCGAGAAGTACAGCGCTGCCACGTCCGAAGCATTTCGTGACAGCTGAACCATTTCAACCAGTTGCAAAGACTGAACTGCGCAGGTCAGGGCGAGAGAGATGACGCCCCACCTATTTAAATGATTATGCATGCTCCTAGCTGGGGGAAAGGAGTATTGTGTTCTACAGAAGTTCTATTTGTTGGTCTGCATTTTGAGCGGGAGTTTTGTTTGTTCTGATTGGCTGAGCAGCCTGACAGCGAACTATAAAAGGGAGCTGTCAGACAGCATCAGCTGTTACCTGTCAGCTGGCCAATTCAGCAGCATATCGCCAGACTAGGGTAACCTGTTTCTTTGTTACAATAAATATTGTTTTGTTCATCAATGCCTGCCTCAGCTCATTCTTAGAAAGAATATAATAAAAATGGAGTGAAATATTCATGCAGATTTGTGAAAAATCAGTTAGAAAAGTGGGACTAGAACATTAGAGACAGTTCAGAATAGAAATAGATCTCAGTGGTAGAAATACCAAGATCTGTGCCCAGGAAGCTGCTGCCAATCAATATTAGCTAGAACTATACAACCTCTTTTAGACCAAAAAAATATTTCAACAATTTGGTGGGATCAGGACAAAAGTTAAAGACAGGTGAAATTAAATTATAAACAGCTAAATTTATTTTTTTGATACACACAATATTTCACAATTTGGAGGGCATCAGGTTTTAAAAAATTTGGCAGTACATATTCTATCACATTCTTTACCTATTTTCAATTTACCTACCCCCAAACTTGGCAACTTTAAGACTTGTGGACTTCAACTCCCAGAATTCTCCAACCAGTTCTCCAGTCTTAAAGTTGCCAAGTTTGGAGATCTCTGAGTTAGACAGTAGTAAGCAGAGTTCTGGATGTTAGTGCTCAAACTAACATAGAGTTGTTTAAATGTTTCAAATGATTGGCCAAGAATTAAAGGTCATTTACAATAAACATAGTTAACTAACTGGCTTTTTACCAGAGCTTTGCTAAATATTTAGATGGTATATGTGTTTCTTGAAAAATCTTAAACCTCACTGCCAACAGTTGCCAAATTGCAAATATTTGATCAGTGTCCCTATACCAGGTCTAAATCCATCTTGATTTCTCTCTTTTTTTTAAGTTTTTCAGATAGTAGTCAGTTGATAAATATTTTTCCATAATTTTGTATGCAATACACCTGTATGCTTGTACAAAAACATTTGTTTTTATTGTATAATGATGTGATAATAGTCATTTCTCATTTGTTTGGCAAGGTTTCAGTTTCCTATAAATTCCTTAATAAAATTTCAAGAGTAGGAACCAGTCTTGTAGTCTTATATATTTCTATTCCCAGCTACTACAATATTAGTATCTTCCAGTTTCTCAAACATCTTATAGTTTGGGGGATTTCATCCAGTCTTGATCAGTTTTATTGTATGGAGTATATTGATTTTTGTATTTCTCAATTGTAGTTAATAGTGCTATCACATAGAGTCACTGGAGCTGGCTGCTTTAATTCCTTGTAATATTCTAGTTTTTATTTCTTATTTCATTGAAGTATGCCATTTTCATCTGTGATCATATTGTTAACAGGTGCTGTATATTTTTTTGCCAATTCTTTCCTAAGTGAGAATTTCTTTGAAGTCATCTTTTTCTCTTGCTTGTTCTAATTCTGTAGTATTTTGGTTCCAGTATATTTTATTATCTCATCTTGCTTGTTTTTTTAATTCAAAGCCTTGAAGTATGTGTCAGTGCTATACCCAAGGTTTAAAAAGGCTAAATGCAGCCCTAGGGCCTCAGAAAATATACTCTTGGTGTAAATAATCCTGGATTGTATGCTTTGAATTTATACTGGAAGAAAAGCCTGAGTTTTCAGCAATATCAACAAAGCTCTGACTATGTATTGGCATCAATGAATTTTTAAGAATAATTTTTTATTATACAGTATTTATTTTACTTTGCTTTGATTACAAGAAAATGAAGAAAATATATATAGTTTTATGCTAATTAAAAATATTACCAGGATTACAGCATGGTATATCTATTGAAAAGGCTCTCAATTTACTTATTCTACGTAGTGAATCAAATAACTGAATATTTTGATAGTCTCTGATGATCCAAGAAATTTATGTTGATTTCTAATGTTAGTAACTATTTGTATGACTTTATTTCAGAATCAAATCACCTGACAAAGAGAAGACAGTTTTACTCGCTTTTTAAAGTTCAAAATGATCTCAGGACATGAAGACAAAAATAAATAAATAAATTTGCTAAATTTACATAAAACAAGACTTTCACAGATGGGCAGCACATGGTTCCCATAAGTCCAGTGTGAAAATTACTCCATCACTTGTCATTGTACAAAGTCTTTTCACATTTCTGGCAACACATTATCTTAAACATAACAGGAATTGAGACAAGCAAAGCAGATGGTCTCACCTCCCATCAAAAGGGGAGGGGGTGGAGAGTTGCAGAGATGCATTTCTTACAGTCTTAGTAGGACTTCAGAGTAGTTGTTTCAAGATTGAGATCTTTTGCCTTGATCCTGATGTAGCTGTGTATCATAAAACAAGAATAACAATTGATACCTAAAATATAAAGGTAAGGTGCTTTGAAAGTAAAAATAATTCATATTTAGGTTACTTTGTATAGTTCTTCTTTGTCTGTAAAATAACTTCAATTATTTGCCAGTAAGAGATATGAAAAGCATGGAACTGAGCTGAATAGGGGCAATGTAGGATGGGGTGGAAAAAGCAAAGTCCAATCACATATACAGTATCTAAATCAAAAGCATCCTGATAGACGTAGGAGCAAAATGTGTCTTCTAGACCAATGTCAAACACATAAGGCTCTTTTCAGAGAGAATCTGCAGGAAGAAGTCTAAAAGTCACATTGGTTTTCATGACACCACAAGCTACACCTCTTTTTCATGCATAGAAGGGAGTAAGATTTGAGTGCACAGAAATGAATAAATTGACCAAGGAATTAAAAGGAAAAATAGACTCAGAATACTATGCAACATGGGAGAAATGGTATCATTGGATTGACAATAGAAATAAGAAAAAAATGTATATAATAGATAAAGAAGGTATAGTTTGTATAGTTTGTATAGGATAGGATATGTGAATGTTACCTGTAAAGTCATGGAATCAATTATTAACCAATCCATCATACTCCACTTAGAAACAAACAACCTACTCCCTAATAAACAATTTGGTTTTAGGAAAAAACTAACATGTAATCTGCAACTCTTACACTGCAAAAACATATGGACTACACAACTCGATCAGGGCAAAGCAATAGACGCAATCTACATAGACTTCTGCAAAGCCTTTGATACAGTGGTACACGACAAACTACTCCTAAAACTTAAATCTTACGGTATCTCTGGACAACTGCATAACTGGATAGAAGCATTCCTGTCAAACAGACAAGTAGTCAAAATTGGGAGCGTCCTATCAAATTCTGTACCTGTCAACAGTGGTGTTCCCCAAGGCACTGTTCTAGGACCAACTCTTTTCATACTCTACATAAATGACCTCTGTGATCATATCAAGAGCAACTGCATTCTCTTTGCTGATGATGTAAAGCTATTCAACACCACAGACAATACTGCTACCCTTCAAAAAGACCTTGACTATGTATCAGAATGGTCAACCAAATGGCAACTTAAAATCTCAACAAATAAATGCTCTGTCCTACATATTGGCAAAAAAAAAATCAGAAAATAAAATACAGGCTGAATAGTCAAGACCTTGTTGATGATCCAAACTCTGACAAAGATCTTGGAGTACTCATCTCAAATGACCTAAGTGCTAGAGCCCACTGTAACTACATAGCCAAAAAGGTGTTAAGAATTGTTAACCTAATCTTATATAGCTTTTTCTCTGGTAATATTACACTAATAACTAGAGCATGCAAAACATTTGCTAGACCAATACAGCTCATCAGTCTGGAACCCACATTACGTATCTGATATTAACACAGTCCAGAAATATTTCACAAGAAGAGTTCTCCACTCCTCTACTCATTGCAGAATATCTTATGCCACCAGACTCGAAATTCTAAACCTAGAAAACCTAGAACTACGCTGCCTTCGGTCCGATCTAAGTACAGTATATAAAATCATACATTGCAATGTCCTACCTGTCAATGAATACTTCAGCTTCAACCATAACAACACTAGAGCAAACAATAGATACAAACTCAAGGTTAATTGCACCAAACGTGATTGCAGGAAATACGACTTCAGCAACAGAGTGGTCAATGTCTTGAATACTCTATCTGACTGTGGTTTTTTTCTCCAAACCCCAAAAACTTTAACCTTAGACTGTCTATTATTGACCTCACCCCTTTCCTAAGAGATCTTTAGGGGGTGTGCATAAGTGCACCAACGTGCCTACCATCCCTGTCCTAATGTTTTATATATATATATATATATATATATATATATATATATATATATATATATATATATATATATATATATATATATATATGTTTTCGGAGATTTTCGCGGGTATTTGTATGTGGATCTTTGGTTCTTCGGGTTTTCTCCCGCGTAGAGTTGGAAATATCTAGGCGACGTTTCGATGAAGTCTCATTCATCATCTTCAGGCTTGTGTCTTCGGCCTTGTGCTTCTCAGAGTGATGTGAGCTTGCAGCTGCTTCTTCCTTTTAACTACTAGTGGGGGTGTGACTTGATTGGGTGGGGGCTTGGCTGTGTTCTGATTGGGTGGGGGTGTGTTCTCATTGGTTGGGGGTTTGGCTGTGTTCTGATTGGTTGGGGGGTTGGCTGTGTTCTGATTGGCTGGGGGTATGTTCTGTTCTGGTGGGGGTTTGATTGTACTCAGGTTTGACTCTGTTGCTGGGGGATTTGAGCTGGTGAGCTGTGATCCTGTTGTTTGGCTTCGCGTTCGTGGTCGTGCCACATCTTCATGGTGGGCATCAGTTCCCTTCATGTATGGGTTGGGGGGGTTTGAAGCAGGTAGTGATGCAGCTGTGGTACGGCTTCTGGTCCGTGGTCGTGTTTCATCTTCTGTGTGGGTGTGAGTCTGCTTTCTGCGTGGAAGTGTGGTGGTAGTTTCTTGTGTGGCCCTCGTGGGTGTGGGTCTGGTGTCCTTTATGTTAGGTACTCTTTTGTTAATGAGGGCGGGTTTCCAAATGGCTGGTAGGCGGGAGGTGTCATCTCGTTTATTCATGCTGTGTGGGCGTTTTTCTATTTCTATGGCTTCTCTGATTATTCTGTTGTTGAAGTGTTCAGTTTTGGCGATAGTTCTGGTATTTTTAAAGTCAATCTTGTGTCCTGTGGCTTTGAGGTGTTGGACCAGGGAAGAGGTCGGTTCTTCTTTTTTGATTGAGTTCTTGTGTTCTTCAATGCGTGCACTTATCCTTCTGTTAGTTTGTCCAATGTATGTGATGGGGCAGGAGGTGCACGGGATTTCGTATACTCCTTGGTTTTCTAACTCGATTTTGTCTTTAGGGTTTCTTAGGATGGTGGATATTTTTCCGTTTGTGCAGAATGCTGTTTTTATGTTGTGTTTTTGGAGGATCTTGCTGATTTTGTCTGTAGTGCCTTTTATATATGGGAGGAGGGCTTTGCCAGTTTCTTGTTCTCTGTCTTGGATTTTGGTTGGGGTTTCTTTTTGGATTAGGTGAGTAATCTTTCTTCTTTGAAATCCATTTGCTGTTAGTACGTTAGTGAGAGTGTGTAGTTCGGTTTTTAGGTGTTGTTCATCGGCTAAGCATTTTGTTCTGGAGATGAGTGTCTCAGCTACGGAATTGATCTGTGCTGGGTGGTGGTGTGAGAGTGCGTGTAGATAGCGGTTTGTATGTGTTTTCTTCTGGTAGATGGTGTGTCCTAGGGAGCCATTGGATTTTTTGTATACTAAGACATCTAGGAAGGGAAGTTGATTGTTAGCTTCTGTTTCCATGGTGAATTGTATTTTGGGGTGTAGGCTGTTGAGGTGTGTGAGGAAGTTGTTCAGTTTTTCTTTCCCGTGTGGCCAGATTATGAAGGTGTCATCTACGTATCTGAGCCAGAGTTTGGGTTTGTGATCATATTTTTCTAGAGCTTGTGTTTCAAAGTGTTCCATGTAAAGGTTTGCGATGACAGGTGAGAGGGGTGATCCCATGGGTGCTCCTTCTATTTGTTTGTATTTTTGTCCATTGTAGGTGAAGTATGTATTGGATAGGCAGTGGTTGGTCAGATCTAGGATGTGCTTGGGGGGGTTGTATTTATTTTGGATGGCTGTCAAGGCTTCTTTTATAGGCACTTGGGTGAAGAGGGATATGACATCGAAGCTCACTAATAGATCGCTGGGTTGTAAGTTTTGTTTCTTTATGATCTCGATGAACTGGAATGAGTTTCTTACATGTGAGTTGATGGATTCAGCATAGGGCTGTAGTTGTTTGGCGAGAAATTTGGCTAGGTTTTGTAGAGGTGAGCCTATGGAGCTGACTATAGGTCTAAGTGGGGTTCCTTCTTTGTGTATCTTGGGGAGACCATAAAGCTTAGGGCATCTGGATGATTTTTCTCTGGGTATGATTCTTTGCTGGATTTCTTCGCTGATGGGGGAGGCTTTTATTTTGGATCTGGTGATTTTTTCTAGGTAGGTGGTGGGGTCTGTGTTTAGGGGTTTGTATGTGGGGTCTTGGAGTAGGTTGGTTAACTTGGTTTGATAGTCAGATGTGTTCATAACCACTGTCGCGTTGCCCTTGTCTGCTGGTAGGATTATTATGCTGGTGTCTTTTTTCAGGTTAAGTAGTGCAGTTTGTTCTTCTTTGGATAAGTTGCTTTTGGGTGGTTTGCTAGTGCAGAGGATGTTGGTAATTTCGAGTCTGATTCTGTTCGCATCATCAGGGTTGGTTTTGGTCAGGCTGGTTTCAACTCCGCATATGATGGTTTCCGTGGGAATGTGTTTGGGAGCGACAGCAAAGTTGAATCCTTTCGAAAGGACATTGGTTTCGGCTTCGCTGAGGATCTTGTCTGAGATGTTGTGCACTGTTTGTTTCATGTGTGGCTGTGAGGGGGGAGGAGTTTGTTTCTGGCGTTGTTGTAGTTTTCTGAGTTTGTTGGTGTGTGTGTCTGTCTTGAGGGTGGTCTGTGTTTCGGCTCTCCAGACAGCGAGTTGTTTGATTTTGTCCCAAAGTGCAGGGTGAATCTTGTTGCTGAGTCTGAGGTGAAGTGTGAGGAGATCTTTGTTGATTTGGTCTAGGAGGAATCTTTTTGTGTGAAGTTCATTTCTGATTAGGGCCAATTCTGTTCTTTTTAGGATGCGTTTGGTGGCTGCTGTGTTGGTGTGGAATTTCAATTGGAAGCTTATGGGGATTAAATTTTGATCTCGGCAGTTGCGTAGGAATGCAAGGTCACATAAAATGGAAGCTCTTTGGACTTCAAGTTTTTCGTAAGTCCTGGTCAGATGGTGGGTTTCCTCCCCGTAGAGGTGCAATATTTGTTTTCGGAGATTTTCGCGGGTATTTGTATGTGGATCTTTGGTTCTTCGGGTTTTCTCCCGCGTAGAGTTGGAAATATCTAGGCGACGTTTCGATGAAGTCTCATTCATCATCTTCAGGCTTGTGTCTTCGGCCTTGTGCTTCTCAGAGTGATGTGAGCTTGCAGCTGCTTCTTCCTTTTAACTACTAGTGGGGGTGTGACTTGATTGGGTGGGGGCTTGGCTGTGTTCTGATTGGGTGGGGGTGTGTTCTCATTGGTTGGGGGTTTGGCTGTGTTCTGATTGGTTGGGGGGTTGGCTGTGTTCTGATTGGCTGGGGGTATGTTCTGTTCTGGTGGGGGTTTGATTGTACTCAGGTTTGACTCTGTTGCTGGGGGATTTGAGCTGGTGAGCTGTGATCCTGTTGTTTGGCTTCGCGTTCGTGGTCGTGCCACATCTTCATGGTGGGCATCAGTTCCCTTCATGTATGGGTTGGGGGGGTTTGAAGCAGGTAGTGATGCAGTGACGTCGCCTAGATATTTCCAACTCTACGCGGGAGAAAACCCGAAGAACCAAAGATCCATATATATATATATATATACTTTGTATTATCAGCTTAAAAACCTTACACACACACATATATATATATATATATATATATATAATTTTTATATATATATATATATATATATATATATATATATATATATATATATATATATATATATAATTTTCCTTATATGTATCCATGTATTCATAACTATGTTTTTACTCATACCTATTATCTTGTAAGCAATTGACAAATAAAAATAAATAAATGTATATAAAATGTCACAGTACTATTTATTAAGTAATTGAGATATGTAAAAAGAAAAAAAACAATAAAATGTTTCTTAAAAAAGAAGAAGAAGGGAGTTAGATATCTGAGCAATAGAATCTACTCAAATGTGCACTGAGGACAATTGGGGAAATCAAAGGTATCTCAGTACAGGAAAAAAAGTAATAGTATAAAAATGAAGGTGATAGAAGCACAACATAGGATTTTTTAAAACATGAATATGTCTTTTGAAATAAAGAGAGAGAGAGAGAGATTGTGCGTAACTCCTGTTTTCATCCAGTAGCTCATTCTGGCTTTGAGAAGTTGATTTTCCACTATAGTTGTTCATAATCAGAGGTGTCAAACTCAATTTCATTGAGGCTCGCATCAGGGTTGTGTTTGACCTTGGGTGGCCAGCAGGGGTGGGATTCAATTTTCTTAACTGGTTCTGTGGGCATGGCCTAATTTGTGGGTGTGGCTTGATGGTCATGTGACTGGCTGGGCATGGCTTGTATGTAAATATTGTAAATATTTATGTAAAGATTGAATTTTTTATTTTTAAAAAAGAGCAACTTTTACCCAAAATCAGGCAAAGCAGGCAGACAGATTGAGCTGCTTGAAGAATCACTCCCAGACTACCTTTCTGCAACCTGCTGCCTGAGTCTGCATTGAAAAATAGAAGCTTCAATCCTAAGGAAGGTTCAGCTCTGCTCTCAGGCCACTTCTTCCTCCCCCAACCCCCTGAATATCACCCCTGACTGGGCCACAGGGAAGCCTCCTGGGTGGGAAGGGGAGGGGCCAGCCAGTGGTGTGATTTGCCTGTTTCTGAACTGCACAGAATCATAACAACCGGTTCTATAGAACTGGTCCGAACTGGTAGAATCCCATCCCTGGTGGCCAGGGTGGGCATGGCCAAGGTGGGCATAGCCAGCTAGATGTCACTCGTGTGATCAAAGGCCACTTTTACTAGTAGTGTGTTTTGCTAGCCCTCTGCCAGAGAAAACAGAGGTTGTGAGGCCCATGCACAACCCTCATGGGCTCAGTTTTCACTGGCAGAGGCACCATGGGCTGGTCCGCTGTTTCCAGGGCAGTCCCATGGGTCGGATCTAAGCACCCTGCAGGCCGCATTCGGCCTGCGGGCCTTGAGTTTGACACCCCTGTTCTTAATCTTGACAACTATAAGATGTGTGTACTTCACCTCCCCGAATTATCTAGCCAATAGGAAGTCTGCCCATCTCAAAGCTGCCACTCTCCTAGGAGATGTCCCATAAGAGCTTCCCTCCAACTTCAAGCCAGTTTACTTTGAACAAAACTCATTGCCAAACCTTTCACCAGCAGGGAGGCTCTGGGTCATTTTCCTCCCTTTCCCTACAGGTTGATCAAAACTAATTAATCAATTAATTTCAATTATGATCAGAGAAGAATAGCTATAACTATGTTATATTGCTACATGGATACAAGAATAATTCTTAAAAACAGCTACTGAAGTCAGTAGCAACAAATCCTTCTGTCCTAAGATGCTTGCTTGGGGATAGCACCCTCTTTAAAAGCACAGTACATATTCAAGCAATCTAATTCTCCTTATTTCATCAGACATTCACAGCCACAACTATCTGTTCAAAAAAGCTTATGTGGTATAGCCATTTTTCTCACTGCCTTCTATTTCCCTAATTCTGGCCCATCTGAATCCTGCCTGCTCTTCTTCCCCTTGACTACAATCATGCCTGGAAAGGCAGTCACTTGGACACTTCCCACTAGTGACATTTCCCTGCCTCTTATCCATATTGGCACCTTCAAAGCAGTTCCTTCCCTTTATAGCTGCAGGGATGCACAGCATGTCAGCAGGCCCCATGCTTTAAAAGTAGCCTTTCTGGTTATCTGGCATTAAACCATTGGCTCTTATTCCCTTTACAGTAGCACCTTAACCTTCTCCTTACTCTATGATATTTCCTTTTCTTTCCCCTCTGCCTTTTAGCCTCTGTCCTCTTCGTTCTCATCTTGTGTGTCCAACTGTATGTCTGACACTAAAGCTTTTATTCCCTTTTGAGGGCTTTTCTACAGGCTTGACTCCAAAGAGGTCTGTGAGGGAGGCAGGAGGGGGAGTGAGGCAGTGGTGGGATTCAAAAAATTTTTTACAACCAGTTCTGTGGGCATGGCATGGCTTGGTGGGCGTGGCAGAGGAAGGATACTGCAAAATCTCTATTCCTATCCCACTCCTGGGGAGAAGGTTACTGAAAATCCCATTCATTCCCCACCCCACTAACCTGCTTTCCAGCTCCATTCTCCTGTGCAGGGCAACAAAAGAAGACCCAGCTGAGAATCTGGGACTTGGGAGGCAGAGAATTGATGGGGGTGGGACCAATCAGAGGTTCTCCAAACTACTCAAAATTTCCACTACCAGTTCTTCAGAACTGGTCAGAACCTGCTGAATACACCTCTGGAGAGGGGGATAGAACAGAATCTCAAAATCAGTCAGATTCAGCCATGGAGTAGAGAAGCCAGAGTCTTGCATCTAAATTTGTTTCAGGAAGGCAAAAAATTGACGTACAGGATCTAGAGGTAGACTGACCACTTTGATTAAAGAAAAGAATATAAGTACTTTTTTTCCCAAACGGAGACCATTCCTGAACTTTGTGCTTGATGTGAAGAAGAATGAAACTCTGACTTTGGGTTTTACTGATTAGACTGTTAGACCTTTTATAGACATGGCTTGTTCATATTATTATGAAAAAGCAAAAAGCTTTGATTTTATGTCAATGCCTTATTTTATGAAACAGAGAGTGTCAGAAGTCAATGGTTCTTTTTCTTTCTTATCTTTTCTCGCTTCTCTCCTACCCACCCCCACTGCTTTTCTATTTACTTTGTATTTTATATTTTATAATACTTTATAACTCAATAAAAAGATCTAGAGGTAAAAAAATTCTTGAAGAGCACTAATTTGAGCCAGTATTTTAGGCAGCACATCCTCATACATCTTTTAAGTTATTATGGAGACTCCAACCTAGGTAAAGAAATCCAGAGGAGTAACGTGGGCCTTGGAATTTTTGATTAAGCAATTCAAAGGGACCCATTCAGAGGTGGTATTCAGCAGGTTCTGACCAGTTCTGGAGAACCAGTAGCAGAAATTTTGACTATTTTGGAAAACTGGCAAATCCCATCTCTAACTGGAGATTTTACAGTATCCTTCCCTGCCACACCCACCAAGCCACACCCACAGTACCGGTAGTAAAAAAAAATTGAATCCCACCACTGGGCCCATTGATCGGTTTTTATACACTTGTGTTTTATAGATCAGGATGTTCTAATCATTTGTCCTCTGTAACTTAATAGCTTCCAGGATATGCTTATTGCCACTACAACTTGCAAAGTTCTAAAAGATATTTATGAGATTTCAACCTTTGCAGACACCATTTTTAGCTGTTCTTTCCAAGATATAGCAGTGTGGGAAGAGATCCAAAATATTTAAAGTGTTTGACCTAATTGATATTGATAATGTCTACTGTCCATGAATGATGACGTATAACAGGAAATATTGATCAATTTGGATAGATTTTGGTCAGTATGCCCATAATATTCTGTGCAAATTAAGATCTCCAATTAAAACTACTTAATAAGCCAACATACTACTGTCCATATTTTACCAATTAGAAAGCACATGTGGTTTTTCAACAATCACTAAGTATGCATAGCATTAATTGTATCAGATAAGACTTCATTTCCCAGAAATAGAAAATGACTAGTTTATGTATGTACAGATTCTCAGTCATCTAGGTCATGGTTGTCCCAAAAGTGCTTTTTCAGGAGGTAAATGGACTTTCTTGTTTTTAATTTGAAGATGTTTAACTTCTCATCAGGGGTGGAATGCTGCCGGTTCTTAACAACCAATTTGGTGATCACGCGCTTTGCGCACGCACTTGACACGCACTGTGCACATGTGAACAGCAGTGCAAAAATCCTTACCTGCTATGTTACTTTGGGGGAGTAGCATAGCTGAGGAGCGACAATCTGCTCTTCCATGCTGATCAGATGGCAAAGGTGGTACTCAGCAGGTTCTGATCAGTTCTGTTGAACCGGTAGTGGAAATTTTGATACCACCTCTGACTGGAGGTTTTACAGTAACCTTCCCCTGCCACGTCCACCAAGCCACACCCACAGAACCAGTAGTAAAAAAATTTGAATCCCATAACTGTTATCTGGGACAATAAAGATCAGTACAGCACAGGGGCGGGGGGGGGGGCACATGATCATTGGAGTAAACCAGTTCACTCCTAGCTGATCTTCAGAGCTAGTGGTTCACCCAAACCTGTCCAAACTGGCAGAATCCCACCCTGTTTTTCATCCAAGAAGCTTCTTCAGCTCTGACAGGATAGCAGGGAATAGAAGGATTTTTATTCCTTGCAGACAGCTTATCATTTGAATCCTTTAGAAGGTTGTTGAAGCTCTTGGAGGTTTATCTGTGTCCTCAGGATCACTTGAGTAGGGGTCCTGGTTCCTGTAGTCCAGGGGTGGGATGCTACCGGTTCTGCCAGGCTCTATAGAACCGGTAGCTCTGAAGAGCAGCAGACACCGAACCGGTTCTGTGTTTGCTGGTGTTTGGTCCACCCGCCCACCCGGGCTCTTATCTGTCCTTTATTTCCTGCTGCATGCACACGCAAAATGTTGTCACCAAACCAGTAGTAACATTGGTTACTCACCACTGCTGTAGTCTGCAATTCTTTCCCTGGAAATCCATTCCTACTCCCACGCCATGCAAAGGGTGTTCACCCAAAATTTGGGATGAAATCCTTTGAATGGTGTAGGAGTAATTTTTATTTTTTCCAGAAAAAAATTAAAGAAAAAACAAGGAAGTCCAGTAGCCTCCTGAAAAAGCACCTTTGGGAGAATAGCTTATGTATCAACCAAAAAAGTCTTTATTAAGATAGTAATTGCACAATGAAGAGAGTATTCTTCTATTAGTAACTATATAGCCTTAGTATAATTGTTATATTTTGTGGTCCTGAATATTGGCTGATCCAAAATGAACTCTGACAATAAAACAAAAAATACTATCCTTTGTTAGACTAACACAATGTGAAAGACAACAGCCAATAGCAATCAGAAGACTAGTCAAAGTGTGACATCTTGTGGCAAACATAGTGATACTGCAGTTTTTATATAGCCACATCCATAATCCCAAATTCTGGGTATACATACATGTGAATAAGTATGAGAAAGAGCTACATAGATTTTAAAAAATTCAATGTAAAGCAACAAACAGATTTGCACTAAATATTACTAATAATAAAAAGCAAGTTTCCTAAATTAAAACAGTCTTGATTCATTTAATAAAAAAGTCTATTCTACCTGTTAGATTTCTATTACACAACAAAAGATCAGATGACTATTAGATTCGGTCTGATTGTTTTTCCTTACAGGAATCTGAGTGCAAGCCATAAATCTCAGAAAGGAAAAAAAAATCAAGCCTTACAGTAATCTCTCTAAATTATCAGACTCTGTGACATTATCTGGGATAACTGCAAGCACTAGCAAGCCTTCATAGCTGTTGGCAGTACAGTATTATATTAATATCAATTGACTACATCATAAAAGTGTAGCTAGACTCTCAGGAGCTAAAAGGTTATCTAGGAAAAAAATTGCTTAATATAAAACATGGATATATTACTTAACTGCAAGTAATTCTCATTTAAATTGTAACAAAATTTATTTTTGCAATCTTGCTATAAAATATAATAAAATGAGGGGAGGGAGCAAGTGTCCAATTAAATATACTTGAGTTTAGGCTGCACATCCTTATTCAAAGATGAGTGACAAATGCCTCTAATTGCTTCGGTACACATAATAATTTAGTCTCATTATCCCTATGGAAAAAAGTATATTTATATTCTTTATTTACTACATGTATATCCTGCCACAATTCAATGACTCTCAGCAGCTTGCATACTACATCAACAGCTTACAATATGCAAAAAGTTGGATTGTCATGAATTTTTGAGATTGATACATCTTTTCCTATTACAGGGATAATGTTGTTCATAGTCTGTGCTGCTATTTCATACTCTGAAACTAATTTATATGTAGTGTCCCTATTTATAAAGTGGAAATTTTGGTACTGTAATAGATACAAAGTGATTCAACCCTATTAAAGGGAACACTCTGTTACACAATGCTTGCTTGTGTTTAGTCAGAAGTAAGCCCCATTAAATTTAATGGTCTCATGTAAATTTTAGTTTTATTTTTTTTAATTATGTATCTCATTTTTAGAACCACCCATCTTATGAGCAAATGATTATCATTAACAAATATTAAAAACATTTTTTTAAAAAAACTATAAAAACATTTAAACAGGAATAATCAGACAGGAGGGTATTAATAATAATGGAACTGACTCACTAGTTCACCCATTCCTAGGGGTCCCCAGATCTGCTGGCATAACCAGGTTTTGAATATAAGATTGCAAGCTATGCTATTACGCCAACTGCAAACACACTGTGCTTTCTAAAAATTTATTGCTTTCTTTGGGGAAGATATTTTCTTTCCTGTTGGAATACATGTTAGAATGTATTTTGTATTGTAAAAATTACAGAATTATTCAGCCAGTAGATGGCAGTTTGCATCTGTGGTTATAATCTATAGTTCCTTTATGTTCTGAGGAGTTTCCTGTGACAGTTGAAACCCTTAAGCAGCAAGGCCCATAGTGGCTGTACATTTCATTTTGATTTGTATGGCTATGTAACCATCTTCTGCGACCTATTTGTATGGCTATATAATGATCCTCTGCTGCCATTTCTATATAATAAAACATAATTTTCTAATACTTCCACTCCTCATACCTCTCTTCAGTCCCTCCTGACCAATACTTCTTCCCCAAACAGTACTGCTGTTTGGCTAAGTAAAAGATCTTCCATTGATGAGGTAGGATGGGCTGCAGTACATGAGATAATTTTTACCTGGCAGGAAAGAGTTACAGATTTGCTACTGTACTTGTTACTATTATTTAATGATCATCTGATTTTTTCTAGAAAGGTGATAGATAAAAATAAAACTTCTTAAAGTCACAGTCAATTCTTGATGACTGGGCGACTGAATGGAGCTGAGCGCTTACCGGCCGGATGACCTTCCTGTTACCTACATGAAGTTCTCAGAAGATATTTTCTCTTTGCACCCTGATAGAGAAACATCTCCCACTGACTAGGATTGAACTCTCAACCTTCCTAGGGAGAGGTGAGTGTCTTCACCTCAGGCCACCACACCACTCAAATATATAACATAAATATAAAGATATGTTAATTGTGTCAGAACAAGCCCTAAAAAGTGGTATAAACATCACAGTGATTCTCTCAAAAGCCAGATTCGATGCAGAATTAGGCACTAATATTTATGAGCTTCATTGAACTTTGTGTAGCATAAGTCATAATGTCCCTTTCTTTTGTTACCAGGAGCCAGAATTAGAAGGTCATACCTGCAATTTTGATTCTATTTATGCATTTATTTCCTTACATAATGAATATATGTGTCTCCCAATACCATTGGCACTATGTAGGTAACAAAAATAACAATGATCTTCAGTTTGTCAATCAAAAAGGTATGGAGATCATCAGCTTGTGATTGTATATATAAATAATTGTGCGATCGCATCACTAGTGGAAGTGGCATAATGTTTTTGTCCTGATTCCCTTTTTTTTCTTTAACACTTTGTTTGCTAATTAATTTTACTTGTGTACATTCACTAATGCTATTGGATATTTATCATGTGTGTTCTGCTTCATGTTCAACTGAAAATCAACCCATATAAAACGGGTTACATACAGCTACTGTATGGCATTTTGCTGCTAAATTTCTCTTGAACAATCCAGAAGGGCTGCAGGGTTAGGTTGGGTTAGGGTTAATCTAAGAACTCCTTCAGTTCAAAGCAGAGGTGGTATTCAGTAGGTTCTGACCAGTTCTGGAGAACCAGTAGTGGAAATTTTAAGCCAGTTCGGAGAACTGGCAAATACCACCTCTGACTGGCCCCGCCCCCATCTATTCTCTGCCTCCCAAGTCCCAGCTGATTGGCTGGGTCTTCTTTTGTTGCCTTGCATAGGAGAACGGAATTGTAAAGCAGGTTAGTTGAGGTGGGGAGGGAATGGGATTTTGCAGTAAACTTCCCCCTCGAGTGGGGTGGGAATGGAGATTGTACAGTATCCTTTCTCTAGAGTGGGGTGGGAATGGAGATTTTGCAGTATCCTTCCTCTGCCATGCCCAGAAAGCCACACCCACCAAGCCACGCCCACAGAACCAGTAGTAAAAAAATTGAATTCCACCACTGGTCCAAAGTCCATGAATGAGCATGCCTACCCTAGTTCAGAGTTTATTAAATATGCTAATAAGCGTCACTTATCTCCTGGACAAGCTAATATTTCCAGATAAGAATGAATAATAGCAGAACTGCCAGCCCCAAGTCAGAGTTTTTTAGGATCTGGGAAAATTGTGGAATTCCCACAAACAATTATATAAAACCAAAATATTAGAGAAGTCAATTCTTTTCTCATTGCTATACATTGTACCTCATTATAGCAATTAACATTATCCATAAACAGCACCTAGGAGCAGGGATTAATAATATTTTATATTTTCTCATAATCTTTTTCTCATCTGCTTTCTGGTTTTGTCCAACTTTTGTTAACTTTCTTAGAGTTGATGAGCTCAGATTTCCCTGGGGTTAAGCCTCGGGAATTATATTTGCTTGTCCAGGACTTATGTGTAAGGGGAGGGAGGACAGCTGGTGTCATTGGTTGCTTGCGGTCATTTTTACCTTCTTTAGAAATTTTAATATAATTACCTTTATTTTTTCCCCTTTTCCTAATCAGATTGACATTAGCTGTCATGTATTAAACTCAGCTGCTTCAGCACACTGCACTTGATTGACAGGTTCTCTGCAGTACATGTGTCACAATGGAATATTAATCCTCCCCAAAACCTGTGCTTCCAGATCAGAGGGCTATTATAAGCATTTCCCTCACCACAGCCACCAATATTCTCCTTAATAGCATTAGGCATGAGTGCAAGCTCAATTAATTATGTACTTGTCCAACCTCATGCAGTAATCACAGCAGAGAGGTTAAATTTGGCACTCAAAATTTTTCCTGAATTCAGTAACCAGGAATGATTTCCGAATACAAGTGAGAAACACATGATTTACTTTCTGTAACATTTATAGGGGGAAAAAACCCAGAACAACAAAAACCTAAGCCCTCAATAGATGATGAAGGAGAAAGATTTTAGCCCAGACTTTTCTATGACATTGTCAGTTTCATTTTGTATATACCATATTGATCTAAAAACAGATTATACCATAAAAAGGAGCCAGTATAAAATTGTAACTTGGATTTTAGTCATCACATTATTATTTAGCAAATGCTTAGATAAGCAATATTGACAAAATGCTGGATGCCAAACATGTGTTTTGGTTGCTGATTACTTCCTAACTCAACACAACAGTCAACAGCTATAAGAATGGTAGCCTAGAGTAAATATGAAGTACCCCTGTTCACCTTGATATCAAAGCATAGTATGATATCCCAAGACAAGGTTAGACTTTGTATGGTTAGACCTTTCAACGTATTACATATCTGGCCTCAGTCAAGTTTGGGCTGTGTTAATCTTTCATGGTAGTCCAGGCAAGAAATACAATCAGGTATACTAGCTCTATTTTATTGTAAGATAACATTAACAAAATGTTGCAAGTTGAAATATTTTTCCCCTCTTTTTCTTTTACTCTCTGAAAAACTAGAGGGGGTTCTTCTTGAAATGCTTCCCACATCCTCCATTTTTTCTGTGGATTGAGATGTCTTTTACAGGTTGGCCTATCCAATCTGCAGCTCTCCTAACCACCTTGCAAGGTCATTACTACATATCATTGCAGGCTGGAGCCAATAAATAATTGAAATAAACTGAATAAATACTCTCTTAAAGAGCAATGGGAATGGTATCTCTGAAGAAAGTATTGTCACTTTTTCACTACTACTTTTTAGCATCTTATGTTATTATCCAACCATCATTAAGCTGACATATCAGTAAATAAGACTATATTTTATAAATAAAAACTGCTGGTTTAGGAGAAAAAAGTGAAGAACAGATAAAAGTTCAGCAAATGCAGTGGTGGTATTCAGCCAGTTCACACTGCATCGGAAGAACTGGTAGGAAGAATTTGGCGCGGGTCACCGAACCGGTAGTAAGTTCTAGCTGGCCACATCCCCGACCCGGTTGCCCTGCCACCCAATGCTCGTTCATCCTGCCTGCCTGACGTTCACCTAAGGTATTTCTTTCTATTTTTTCCCTCCCGACAATCAGCTGTACATAGATTAGCTGTGCTAGGATTCCCTTTGCTGAGGCCCAGGAGGCCAAAAAATGGCTCAGTGCCCCCCATGTTTTGCCTTCCAGAGCCCCAGAGGAGCCTCAGGGGAGCAAAAATGCCCTCCACAGGGGCTTCTCTGAGACTAGGAAGCTCCCAAAATGGAGCGTGGAGGGTGCTGCGTGCTCCTCCTATGCTCTATTTTTTTTTTCTTTCTGGGCCTCAGAGGAGCCTTAGGGGAGCAAAAACTTCCCTCCTAGAGGCTCCTCTGAGGCCAAGAAGGCTCAAAAAATGGGTGGGGGTTGCAAAAAAGGAAACAAAAAAAGCCACTCCCACCAAGCCATGCTCACAGAACCAGTAGTAAAAAATTTGAATCCCACCACTGAGCAAATGGTATAATAATCCAATTATAATCTGTTTCAGGTTTATCAGAAACAGAAAACCAATGCATATCATGTCAGTATAAGGAGAGAAGTGGATTGCAGCAATTGTATCTCAACAGTGATACCATACTTAAATTACTTATTTCCTATTGCTAGGTATAACAATGTAATACTGCCTCCCCAAAATTTTCACATTTCCTTTGAGGGAGGGAAGGGAAGGGAAGGGAAGGGAAGGGAAGGGAAGGGAAGGGAAAGGAAGGGAAGGGAAGGGAAGGGAAGGAGGGAGGGAGGGAGGGAGGGAGGGAGGAAGGAAGGAAGGAAGGAAGGAAGGAAGGAAGGAAGGAAGGAAGGAAGGAAGGAAGGAAGGAAGGAAGGAAGGAAGGAAGGAAGGAAGGAAGGAAGGAAGGAAGGAAGGAATACTACTCTCCTCCCAAGAAGGGGTAGTGTATTAATTCTGGTTTTCTAATTTCTGTAGTCATAGGACTGACCTATAGAGTAAATTCTTGAAGATCCCAACTGTTTGCTTCCAGATATCATCTAAGTTTTTACACCCTGGTCCATTTTCCTTGCAAGATGCAATTGTTTACTAGAATCTTCTGCCACCATATATCTTCCAGGTGGATGCCTGTACTTGGGAACCCCCTCCTTTTAAATCTAACAGTGATTTACTGTTACTCTTACTGGTAAACACAAAGGAAAACCATAAAATACAATGAAATAAATTCTAGCCTTGCATCATAGGGTATGTGACTAGAGAAATCACCCCACACACACACATTCTATGGAGAGAGATTAATTGCATAAGCAACTAATAAAATGACTTTAAAAGAAAACAACAAAGAGAATGGAAAAATGTCTTTAAGTACTGTTAGACACATGCAAAACAGTCAATGACAAAGGAGATTAAAAGAAATTGCCTTTAAAACTTAGTCACTGAAAAGGATCTCACCTAGAAGACTATAAAGGGCAATGTAAGATTCTTGAAAAACATAATATGATGCATCTGCTACTATAAACAGAGCAATTTCTGATATTTAAAAAGTGCCAAGTTGCATAAAAGCACTCAATTTACTGACCATGTCCAGAGAATGTAAATAGCAGAGACATTAGAGACGACAATAAATACACTTAACTGCACTTATCATAGAAATAAAAATTAATCTTCTAAAATTTAGCTAGCTAAACATTTCTATACATTTATTCTTCTTGAGGTAGTTATTGCCTGAAACAGATTTTTTTGTATCTCATTTATTCCCTGCTTTAGATAATCGCTGAGCATTCCAGTCAGATCATTCTGAAGCCAACTTTGGTTATCCACTTTTCTTCTTTCAGAAGACAAGACTTTTTCTTGTCTATAGCAGAAAAGCAAGAGGTGGGTAACTCTTTCTATGTATATGACACAGTATGAATTGGTCCATTTGAATTGAACCCAGATGTGTGAACATGAGTTGTGAATGTCTTCTTTTTTGCATGGCATGTGGACGGAATTCTAGAATATTGAGAAGGCAGATTGGCTTCACAGCAACTGCTCAACAAATTGTTTAGAAGCTTCTCCCTAATCTTCTCATACCTCATATCACTTCCATAATCATGTGGCCAGCATTACTGTATGCTGAGGCACATGGAACGCTGTTGCTTCCCACTGAAATGGTACCTATGGTATTTATCTATTCATATTTTCATGCTTTCGAACAGTTAGGTTTGCAGGAGCTAAGGCAAGTAACAGGAGCCTGGGTCTCAAAGTTGGGCTGTTCAGCTTTCCAGCTGACAAGCTCATCATCTTTATCCATTGAGCCATCATGCCCCCAAGTTAGGATTAAAGTTAAATAATGTTTTAAATAATAAACACATCCCTTTACACTCTGTCGGTCAAATTTCTCATGCAAGAAAATGCATAAAATCCTGTTGACCCCGCCCATTTTATATCACTGCAGCCTTTACTCTTCTCCCAAATGTTTCATGATACACCCAACATCAACAAACTCATTCTTCATTTAGATCACATGACTGTTGCCAAGACTTCCACTTTATTCCTCCTACTTCCATGAAGTTTTCAAGGTCAGTGTTTTGCTTTAGGTTCTGCATTTCCTACTACACAGTACCAAGATTTTATAGATTTAATGAGAAGAGATTCCTTTGCTTTTGTCTAGTTCTTACTATGTATTACTCGGTTCTTCACTAATTTAAGTTTCCTGAACTTCTTTTTACTCCTAGGTTTGTTCTGCAAAAAGAGTGTACACATTTTGTGACTATCTATGGCTTAAGTGTCATGTAAAAATAGTGGATAGGGCAAAAAATGAGAATTATTTCAATTACATTTTGCTTAATTTTGTTGCAGACCACAAAGAGATTTCTGAGATCTCTCATATAACAGATTAAATGAGGAAATCACAGTTGATACAGTGACTATGCAATATTTCATGTAATAATTTTCCTTTTCTGGCATAAGGAGCCTCTGTGGCTCAATGATTAGAGTGCAGTACTGCAAGCTACTTCTGCAGCCAGCTGCCTTAAATCCCACCAGGCTCCAGGTTGACTCAGCCTTCCATCCTTCCGAGGACCCAAATTGCTGGGGGCAATATGCTGACTCTGTAAACCACTTTGAGAGGGCTATAAAGCGGTATATATAGAATAAAGTCTAAGTGCTATTACTGTTGCTATATTAAATATTTACATTTTGGAGGCCTCTATGGATCTCCTCCCTCTCAAGTTTTTACTGGCTTCAGGAATCCTTTGAGTCAATGTTGTTCCCTTTTTCCCCAATAAAAGTTTGTTTTACATTTTATTTTATTTGAGGGATATCTTCCCCACCAGCAAGAGCCCAGCAGTCTGAAGTCTCCAAGTGGGTTGCTGTGATTAAGGGATGCTTGGAACCTAGGTCTCTTCAGTCCTAGTGCAACACTTGAACTCCTTAAACACACATATTTGCATTCTAGCTACAGTCCAACATTATATTAAATACATTATGTTTACGCCCATTTAAGCAAATTATTTTTAATAGCTGCAGCCTGTCCAATATCTTGAAGGTGTGTGGTTGGTTTTGTAATGTAATTCTGATTATGTTGTAAATATATCTCAGATATATTCAGAATTCTCTTTGTGTGACTGTGCTCGCACTTATATTCTTGCCAGGTTTAAAAGACAATTTCATCTAACCGCGCTATACATCATTAAGCTTGGGGGGGAAAAAGTTTGCCCATTACTGCTGTTTTAACATCTTACCCCATCTTGTCTCATTAGCAGGAACTGATTGAGCATGAAGGTGTTCCCTGGCTGTCACTAGATAAAGTAGGTGTTCTTGGCTTTCATCTGTTCTGAGTTCTCCTTGTCTCATTATCTTTGCAAGGTCAGTTTCTTTGACACAGGGATTGCTTGCTTAGCACTCCATTCTAGCAATTATTTGTCTGGCAAGTTAAGTGGATTCTAGGTCTATCTCAGCTATGAAAACATCTATATGAATAGGCCAAAATACATTTGACTAGCACTCTAGTCCTGGCTGAACAGTATAATTCTGTGTTACTTGACATGCATTTGCTATTTTGAACACTACAAATGATAGATTGGTGACTATCACTGTTATTTGCGGAAAAACATCTATCATTTCTGCTGTATAAAATACATACCCTAATTGTTGGGGAAAATGTTTAGTTTTCAAGCCTGCAAATTAATACTTACAGTCTGTATTGGGCATATGCATCAGATTTCTATTCTGCCGTGGCATAATGAATTGCTTCCTATCTCTCCTTCTGCAAAGGTTTCCGTTCCATCCACTGTATTGTTCAGTGGATTGCAATTCAGCAGCTACAGAAGAAGAAACAGTTCTTATTAATGTATGGTGACATGATAAAGAAATGAGAGAGAAGGGTATTGGTTAAGTCATGAGTCATTGAGGCCTGCCCTCAAATCAGTTTTATTCTTTGATGAAATCATATCTTGTGGATGAAAAGATTCATGTACATAGGGAGAGAAAGAGACACAGTTTTACTATTTTACTGTACCATAGTAAATTCTGTTCAGCCCACTCTATTCTCTAAGGCTGTATTTTTATGGCCTTTTTAGTATGAATTAATCAGATGCTGTATCTAGCAACCGATAGATTAATCTCTCAGTAAATATAAGTGTCCTTTTATTGCATATTCATAAGTTGGCTCTCATACTTTAAGAACCATAGAACACGGCTATAGTAATCTGGATTTGACCAGGGCAGCTTTGCCAGGTCTAAAATTGCAAACAGGTTAGATTAAATTTTCTGCAAAAGTAACACAGTACAGTATAAAATATCAAATCCTGTCTGATTTAGTGCACTTCAAGTGCTTCTGATTTGTCTAGTTGTATCCAGGAGGAAAGAGTCTATCTTAGGATTCTGTGAAGTAAACAGTATGTAGCCCTTAAGGTCAAACAAGTACAAAGTCTCTGGAAGAAATGATTAATAGAGATATACAGCATGTCAGAGCTGGTTCTTGAGATTTGCTAAAATACAGATAAATTGGAATCTGACAAAAACAAATTGTGTTTAATAATCCTTAAAAATGTGATCCCTGAGGCATTTTGCAGCCCACCAGTTTCCCCTTGTCCAACTACTTTCATCTTAATTTATAGGAGATGAAGACTAGTAAAACTAATGTTAGAACTTCAAATAAAAAGTTCGTTTATAAAATAACTCCCTTTACCACATATCAAATGCATCTTCTTTTTATTCCACTAAAACTTTCTGGTTATATTATTCAGCAATCACAATTTATCATCAGCTTAGAACATATACTATTGAAAGGAGAACAGTGTCATTCCTACTTAGAAGGAAAGTGCAATGTAATCTAAAAAGATATTGGATAAGATTGATAAAAAGTAAGTCCAAGAAATGGTCTCTGAAACATGGCCTGAAAATTGCATTAAAGTTTATATCTCTGTGTCAGGAATGCTTTATGAGTTGACGCTCTGTGTCCTCATCCACCTTTGAAATAAACCTACAGACTCAAAATAAAAATCAGATTAGGACAGCCAGCAGGATACAATTAATTTAAGAATGCAAAAAATGACTACCCCCAAAGTACATGAAGCCTAGAGGTGGTATTCAGCAGGTTCTGACCAGTTCTGGAGAACCGGTAGTGGAAATTTTGAGTAGCTCGGAGAACCGGCAAATATCACCTCTGACTGGAGATTTTACAGTATCCTTCCCCTGCCACACCCCCAAGCCATGCCTACAGAACCGGTAGTAAAAAAAAATCTGAATCCCACCACTGATGTAGCCACTAACTTTCTTTTGAAACTCCAAAGCCTTTTAGAGAGGAGTGGGGATTTACCCTGAGTTGGTTATTTAAATTTATTGGCTACCCAACTCCAGTGGAAAACTTAGAAATAAAATGAGTATCTTAGATATTAATAATGTTTTACAGAGGTTTTGATTCATGAACTTTAAAGGTTTATTCTTTAAATGTTAATTTAACTACCATGTTTCTCATAAAACATGACCGGTTCTTATTTTATTTTGATCCTCCCAAAAATCAGCTAGGTCTTCTTTTCAAGGGGTGTATTAATTTTCCCCCCAGGCATCTCGCCTAGCCACTGGGCCGCTTCTTTCGTAGCCAAAAAGAGCGAGCGATGTGACCCACATGCCCCGTGCACCCTTGCCTACTTGTAATGGTTACTGCAACTACTGGTAGCGTCCGCCCAAAAAAGCCTGCCTTCATCCACTCCAGCAAGCCTGGCCATTGGGCCACTTCTATTGCAGACAAAGAGTGTGTGGGCGAATGACGCACCCCATGCCATCTGAAGTACATAACATTTTTTGAGTGTTTATGTTTGTCCTGACCCATGTGGCCCAGCACAGCAAGGAAGACCTTTTGCAAAAAAAGGTTCCTATTGCAGATGGTTAAATGGTAGCCCTGGATCAAGTGATCCTCTTTTGCAACCTCACTTGACCCAGGGCTACATATCTGCAATAAGGACCTTTTTTTGTTTTGCAAAAGGTCTTCCTTGCTACGCTGGGCCACGTGGGTTGGGACAAACATAAACACTCAAAAAAACATTAGCAGCATGTAGCATGTCATTCACCCACATACTCTTCGCAATTGAAGCGGCCCGGTGGTCAGACTTGCTGGAGTGGACGACGGCAGGCTTTTTTGGATGGACAACTACCGGTAGCTAGAGTGATCGTTACATGTAGGCAAGGGTGCGCAAAGCAAATGGGTTGCTTCTTTCAGTCATGAAAGAAGCAGCCCGGCGGCAGGCTAGACATGTGAGCACTTAGGGAAAGTTCCCCCCTCTGCCTTCCCCCCCCCCACCTAGGCCTTTCCCCCGACCTCTTTACCTTGTATTGTCCACAATGGAAGTGATGTGAGAAACCAGCCATGCATGCGCTTAAACAGGGCCAAATTTGGGGGGCAGGGCTTAACTTTACACATGCGCACAAAACAGTGCTGGGCCTTCTTTTTGGGATAGATCATGTTTTATGAGAAATGCGGTATATGCCTTTTCTAAATCAGTGGCCCCCAACCTTATGGGCACCAGGGACCAGTTCCATGGAGAAATGTTTTTCCAGAGATTGGTGGGGATATGGCTGTTGCACATCCTCTGCGTGCATCCCGTGGATGGGGCTTCACTTGCTTGCATGACCCGGTTTCTGGCATGCTGAGGACCAGTGCCAATCCACGGACTGGGGATTGGGGACCCCTGGTTTAAACAGTTGCATAACAACAGCTATCAGCAGTTTTCAGATGATGGGAATTAATGTGTGTTTCTATTAAATACCACAAGTGCATCTACCACCACCATCCCAAAAACAGCAGCTATGGCATTGTGCAGAATTATTTCTTTTTCACTTGCCACTAGGGTTAAAATCACATGTTCAAAACATTTTGCCCACTGCAGATAGAATTAATTGGTATGATATCTTTGTTTTGTATATTTGCAGGTTACTATCAATTATTGATAAATAACCTAGCCTTGAGGGGGGCCATGAAAAAAACAAAAGAAGTGGAAATAATTGTTTGATATATGAATGTTTTAGCAGGCAAAATGCTTTGGCAGGGAGGGAGGAAGGAAGGAAGGATAGAAGGAAGGATAGAAGGAAGGATGGATTAGTGTATTTGTGCATGTGGAAAATGTTATATAGAAAACTCAGCATCTGGGATTATTGTAATGTCCTGCCTTCTGTCTGACTCTCTTGCTTCTGATGTGGAAAGAGGAAAGTTTATAAGATAATGCTTCTTCTAATAGTAAATTCAAATCTAAACCACTAAAAGAGTAAAATGGCAATTAAATATCAAGCATTTGTTTTATTTTATTTAATACAGATAGAATTTACTAATTGAAAGCAAATACGTATAAAAGCAGTAATTCACAGCTTTAGATATCAGCTCCAAATTAAAATAAGCACCATTTGCAGTCAGCAATGTTCATATGCCACATGTATGTATGTACAGCTGGTACAAAATTAAATCTGATCACTGTTTGCGTGGTATGCATGCTGCATATAAAGTAGTTTGTCATTGCCCCAAAAAAGAATAAATCCTTAGAAAACTATGGATACAGAAATACAACCTGAAAAAAATAGAAAGATTAATGGTGTGCAATGAGGAAGAAAATAAAAGTGACAGAACAGATATGACCAACATCTCATTAGATGTTGAGTTTTGTACATTTGAAATAAATTTTATCTAGTATGCCTTGTTTCTGATAACCTGTCACTGAGTTATACCTAATAATGGTTTTAAAGTTCTTGCTTATTATTATTATTTTATTAAAATTATTATTATAATTTTTTACATCTGTTTGTGCAAAATTGACTGCGGACTCCCACAAATATTGTACTCTACAAATGGTGCCTTCTGCTTAATCCTGCAATAAGTCTTTTATATAAAGCAAACAGCACTGGAAGACTTTAGCAGCCTTCTGGAAGTTGAGTCATGGCAACTGGACTTCTTTTTTTGTTGGTTTAGAACATTTCATTACTTATCCAAGTAGCCTCTTGAGCCTGAGCAAGTTGCTTAGGAGGCCCCATATAAGTCATCCATAGAAGTTTAATTTCTCACTTAAGCTGGATAGGGTCATTAGATGAATAAGCAGAGAGTTGTTGGGAAGTAAATTTCCCAATACCTAAATACTTTACCCTTGGTGGGTCCTTAAATATAGTTTCTGTCATGAACACATTAAGTAATCTTAATCTTCCTGGGGACTGATGAAAGAGCAACATAAACGATGGAGAGTGGCCTCCATCTTTTATGAGGGAAGGATTTTCCACTTTGGAAAAAGGTATTAAGTTGGCCCTGACTCAGTTGGCCTTTTCTAATGTGTAAAGAGACATGTCTCCCCACTTGTATGCATGATTGTTGTGGTCTTCTTGCTGCTGTGTGTGTATTTTAATTTTTGTGTTTGTATCTTTTTTATTTGTTACACTCTTTGCCACTCTCTTTGAATCATTTGTGGAGATGAGTAGTTATAATAAATAATAAATGTTCTGATTAATCCATACTAGCACCCAGAGCTACATAAGAAAATTGTCTCTTTTATTGGAAACAATTCTCTGATTCTGGGTCCAAGTTTCCATTGTTCTCAGCTCTCAGGCCTTTGATTCTGATGGAAGTTTCTGGTCCCCAAAACCTGGCCTGACCCAACAGGCAATGCTTGTACCTCTGCCTCTGCATTTCTCCTGCAAATGCCTCATATATCAAGATGTGTCATAGGGCTTTTTGGATTATTATTCCGTTACTCTCAGAAAATTTATACTGTAATACAATAACAAAGTCAACTTCTTTGTGCCTGACTTATTTATTTATTTACTTACTTACTTGCCTGACTTACTTGCTTACTCTTTCTTTCTTTCTTTCTTTCTTTCTTTCTTTCTTTCTTTCTTTCTTTCTTTCTTTCTTTCTTTCTTCTTTCTTTCTTTCTTTCTTTCTTTCTTTCTTTCTTTCTTTCTTTCTTTCCTTCCTTCTTTCCTTCTTTCTTTTTTTGTATCAGTGTTCCAGAGTAATAATAAGCTAATGTTGAGCCAAAATGTCTGAGAAAGGAAACCTTTTTATTACACAGGAGTTGTGGTGGTGCTGTGACTACAATGCAGTATTGCAGACTGACTCTACTCACTATCAGGAGTTCAATCCTGACCAGCTCAAGGTTGACTCAGACTGTCACCTTTCTGAGGTCAGTAAAATGAGTGTTCAGCTTATTGGGGGAAATATGCTGAGTTTGTAAACCACTTAGACACTGCTGTAAAACACTGTGAAGTAGTATATAAGTCTAAGTGCTGTTGCTATTGCATTCTCTGAGTAGTTGAATTTTTCTTTCAGATTTCTCCTGTTGGTGTTTTTGAGTTTCCCGACAAGATAACTGGCATTGTTTTCTGATAGCCATCTGCCTCCCTGGTTATCTATTCTTTCTCGTATGAAAAAGACAAATATGATAATAGAATTTAACCAAAAGTTAAGACATCACAGAAGTTTCAGATCATTGAAAAGATAATTGTATAATTACCTATAGCTTTAACCATCCTATGAATAAATAAGGCAAGAACACCATATTTAGAGTATAAGAATTTCTAAAAATATCTTCTTTCAAAACAATTTTCAGAAGCACAAGACCTGGTAAGAAAGAAATTTTGTGAAAATTTTCTTCATGGCATTATGACAAACTATTAATTCCACAAAAAGGAATGGCTGAAGAATAGAATAGGAACTACAAGGCTGCCCTATGGTTTTAATTGCTAGTTGAGTCTAAATGATACTAGCTGCATACTCTCATCACCAAAGCTAATCAAATAATACTTATAAAATCTTACATTACCATTCAATTATCAGTTCCTGCCTTTCCACAATACCACTTGAAGTTTTGCATAAAATTTGTTATGAAAAGGTATGCTGTTCACTATGCCTTCCTAGTACAATGAGGGCAAGACTTGCTCCATCATCAACCATAAGTGGTACAAACCTACACTTATCAAGTCAAGCTAGGTCCCACTAGAGAAATGAGCATCATAGCAGAATAGAGTTTGGGGGCAATCATTTGGGGAGGGCCAAAGTGGTTGAAGCCTTGATACAAAATATGCTCGGCTGAATAATGAGCACACGTTCAGGTTTTGGTTTTGTTTCATTTTTTGTAGATGTGCTGAAGTTGATGGGGGTTTATTTTCAGTTAATTTCAGTATTTACCCTATAGCTTTTGCATACAAGTAGTCCTCACAACCATAAGTCATGCTGAAAGTCATGCTGGTGACTGCACCAAATCTTACAACCTTTTTATAGTGGTTGTTAAATAGATGCAACTCTGATTTTTACAACTGGGCGGCTCTCTGCTTCACTGAAACCTGGTTAAATGAGTCAGTTGATGATAGCAGCTTGCGTATCCCAGAATTTCAGATGCAAAGAGCAGACAGAATTGCAAAAACATCAGGTTATAAGAAGGGAGGAGGATTATGTTTATATTAACAGTCGCTGGTCCCAAAATGCTAAAGAAATTCTGTGATGTGGACTTGAGAGACATTAATTGTCAATTGCAAACCATTTCATTCTCAACGAGAGTTCTCCTCATTTCTTCTAATTGCTGTGTATGTTTCTCCACAAGCCTGTATAAACAATGCATTATGAACTCTAGCTGACCAGATTATGTGGGCTGAAGTTAAATAACCAGATTCACTTCCCATTGTGTTAGGAGATTTTAACAAAGCTAACATAAGGAAAGAGCTACCAAAATATTTTCAGCACGTCAACTGTCTCACTAGAGGCAAGAATAGTTTAGACCATAGCTACACAAATTAAAATATGCTTATCAATCTTTATCACAAGCAGCTGTGGGACACTGATCGTTGCATGATTCACCTTGTACCTGCTTACAGACAAAGACTTAAAACCATGAAACCAACAATTAAATCAATGAGGACTTGGACTGAGGAGGCAAAGCTAAAGCTACAGGCTTGCCTTGACTGCATTGATTGGAATGTTTTCAAAGATACCTCTGTAGACTTGGATGAACTCACGGATACTGTAACATCATATGTCAGTTTTTGTGAAGACTTATGTGTGCTGATCAGAAACCTGCAAATATACAGTAACAATAAACCTTGGTTCACATCTAAATCTAAGCAGCTAGGTCATAGCAAAGCGGAAGCCTACAGAAAAAGTGATAGAATGCTATATAATCACAGCAGAAACAAAGGAGATCAGAGTGGCAAAAAGAAGCTACTATGAAAAGCTAAAGAATCAGTTCTCAACAAATGAATCAGCAAACATGTGAAAACTCTTTAAAATGTAACCAATTACAGCAAACTTCCTTCCCATGCTGAAGGAAATCAACAACTGGCAGATGACCTGAATGTGTTTTACTGTAGGTTTGAGAGAAAACTACTGCCACCTATCTCCACAATCCACATCTCAGACATACCAACAACAGCCAAGCCTTCTACAACTGACCCCATCCCGTTGGGCCCACCACCTCTGGTGATTACAGAAAATGAGGTGCAAGGTCTACTTCACAGACAAAAGCCAGGAAAAGCACCAGGCCCAGACAAGATAACTTCTTCTTGCTTAAAAGCTTGTGCTGACCAACTGGCCCCCATCTTCATCCACATCTTTAATAAATCACTAGAGATGTGCTATGTTCTTTCTTGCTTCAAATGCTCCACTATCATCCCAGTGCTGAAGAAACCCTCCATCAAGGAACTGATGACTGAATAACATCTGTAGCTATGAAAACCTTTGAAAAGCTAATGCTGGTCTACCTGAAAACCATCACAGACCCACTGTTAGACCCCTTGCAATTTGCCTACTGAGCAAATAGATCGACAGATGATATTCTTAATATGACTGTGCACTACATCCTACATCTTGAATCTCCAAAGATCTATGCAAGGGTCCTCTTTGTAGACTTCAGCTCAGCATTCAATACCATCATTCTAGATATTCTTCTAACTAACCTAAATTAGTTAGCTGTACCTGATCACATTTGTAAATGGATCGTAAGCTTAAGGAGCAGCAGGTGAAGCTAGGCAAAATCACATCAGATACCTGTACAATTAGCTCAGGAGCCCTCCAGGGCTGTGTGCTCTCTACACCACTCTTTTCTCTATAACCAATGACTGCATCTCAAAAGATCCCTCTGAAGTTTGCAGATGATACAACAGTGATTGGTCTCATTCAAGATGACGAATCTGCATACAGATGCAAGGTTGAAGAACTAGTCTTATGGTGCAACCAGAACAATCTTGAACTACACACACTCAAAACCATAGAAATGATGGTAGATTTTAGGAGAAACCCTCCTATACTACCACCTCTTGTAATACAGTATCAACAGTAGAGACCTTCAAGTTTCTAGGTTCTATCATATCTCAAGACTTAAAATGGACAAATAATATCAAAAACATCATTAAAAAAGTACAACAAAGAATGTTCTTTCTGTGCCAACTCAGAAAGTTCAAACTGACCAAGGAGCTGCTGATTCAATTCTACAGAGGAATTATTGAGTCTGTCATCTGTACCTCCATAACTGGCTCTGCAACCAAGCAAGACAGACACAGACTTCAATTGATAATTAGAACTGCAGAAAAAACTATTTCTATCAGCCTGCCTTCCATTGTGGACCTGTATACTGCACGAGTCAAAAAGAGAGCTGTGAAAATATCTACAGACCCCTCACATCCTGGACATAAGTTGTTTCAACTTCTACCCTCAAAACAACACTGCACACCAGAACAACTAGGCACAAGGACAGTTTTTTCCCAGATGCCATCACTGCTTAACAACTAATTCCCACAACACTGTCAAAGTATTTACTAAGACTGTATTACTATTATTCTTCTCATCCCTCCTATTACCTATCTCCTCCCACTTACCATGTTGTTTGTTTCTTTATGATTTATCTTGTTTTATTTGTTTCCTAGTATGATTTGATTGTTTATTAGTAACCGATGACTATCACTAAGTGTTGTATCTTATGATTCTTGATGAATATTTTTTCTTTTTATGTACAGTGAGAGCTTATGCACCAAAGACAAATTCCTTGTGTGTCCAATCACATTTGGCCAATAAAGAATTCTATTCTATTCTGTTCTTTTCTGTTCTATTTCTATTCTATTCTGTGAGTATGGCAATTGTAAAGTGAACACCACAGTAATTAAAAAAAATCCATTGTCTGCAACAGATTTTTTTTCTCCAGAAACTGGAAGTAAATGCTAGTTTCCAGCAAAAAAACAACAACATTGTAAATCACAGCCATGTCACACACACACACACACACCAGGATACTACAAACAGCTGTAAAACTAGGTTGGTTGGTCAGCACCCAAAATACAATTATGTGATTGTGTGGGGTGGCTGCTGGAACTTTAAATCCAAATCATAAGTACCTCTGAGGTAGTGTGTTGTAACTTTGAACGGTCACTATACAGCCAGTCATAAATCAAGCACTATCTGCGATTTCCCACATTACAAAAAAATGGGAAATCTTGCTGCTGATTTTCAACCTTTGTACCTTTGAAATTCAGTATCTGCCTTGACATTATGGACTGTGTTCTGTTTCTTGCACAGAGGTAGATATATAGCTGTGCAGGTCAGATAGATAATTCAACAAAGTTTCCATAACAAAGTTCATTTATTGGTACATCAGGTATCCTCATAACTCACATTTGTGCTGAAGTTCCTCTTTCAATGACCAATGCTTTGTATATCTGCTTTATACGTGAAAGATGGTTATCTCCTAACCCATCTCGTAGCGATAGAAGGAAAAGATGTTATCAGTCCATGAGTGCAGGCAAGAATGGAGGGCAACCTCCTTCAACCCCTCGAGGGTCAATTTAGTGGCCAATCAGGATTACAGATGTGGCCACATGACATGAACTACAATTCCCAGGATACCTTAAACTACATTTCTCATGATGCATTCTTTTAAGGGGACAGCTCACAATTCCTCAGTAACTAACCAATTCCCATAGACTGGCTGGGACAGCACAGACTGGATTTATTCTGTTACTGTTAACATGAAATATTATGCATTTAAACAACAGCCATTTCCACTGGAGAAAAAGTTTGCTTTGAAATTGAAGAAACAGAATGAGAAATCGGCATGAGAAATCTGAACAATTTCTGTGTAAGATGTCATTTTCAGAATTTATTTCAGAAGGGTGTCCAAGCAGACGGGCTTCCAGATGGATATAATGACCTCTCCATTTTTTCTGCCTTTAATTTCTAAGATCTGAGTACACCTTATGGTCTGCTGTGTAAATAAGATTTAAGTATCCGTGCATGAAAAATGTCCCTTTATTTTCAGAGAGTTTTTCACTTTGCCTTCCCTTGTTTTCAGATATTTATGGAATGTCTTAAATAGCTTATTTTTTTCCCCAAACAATTTTATATATACAGTACAAGGGAGTTTGAAAAAAAAACAGAGAATTATTCAGGTGCATACACAATATAGCAATAGATACGTTGTCTAATCATGGTAATTGTACACTGAAATGTTTATCTCATTCACACTAATGGAAGCATTCCTATGATCATAGGCATTCCCATGTTTATATGGCTTTTACTTTTCTCTGCTTTGTGAAATTGTGCAAGAGTTTGTGCCTCTAATGCCCAGAGGTTTTTACTACAGACGTTATATTAGACTGAGTTGTTCCGAATAATACAATAGGTTCCATGATTAAAAGCCCATTTTGTAAGGGACCGTAGAACTCCAATACATTTCTCTGTGTGTACAAATATGCATGCACTACTTCCCAAACTCATCAGTACAGGTAGTTCTCAACTTATAACAGTTAGTGACCAAAGTTACAACTGCACTGAAAAAAAGTGATTTATGACGATTTTCACATGTATGACCATTCCAGCATCCCAATGGTCATGTGATCGAACTCCAGCCACTTGGCAACTGACTCATATTTATGATGGTTACAAAAGGTCATGTGATCCCTTTTTGCCACCTTCTGACAAGCAACGCCAATGGGGAAGCCAGTAACCATGTTAATAATTTAACAACTGCAGTGATTGACTTAACAACTGTGTCAAAAAAGGTTGTGAAATGAGGTAAAATTCACTTAACAAATGTCTCACTTGGCAAAATAAATTTTGGATTCAATTGTGGACATAGGAGTATCTGTACATATCTTAATTATATTTATCTTATTTAATCAAGAATTACTCTATTCCTTGTAACAGTATGTATGCTATTCGATTAATATCATCAAATAAAGCTGCCCCATCACAAATCTGTCCTGCTTTTTCTCTGTCTTTTTTGTCGTAAAAATGTTAGTCTACAGCAAGTTTTCCAATCTACTGCTCTCTGGATATGTTGGACTTCAATCCTCAATTCCAAAATAGCATATTAACTCAGAATTGTATAAAGCAAAATACCACACATTCAAAGGATCAACACTTGAACAAATTTGCTCTTGATGTTTTAATTTTTTTTATCAAGTCTAAACACAGATATACATTTCAAATGGCACACAGTTATTTTCAGTTTAATTCTAGGTAAGGATTTCAATTAAGTTTCTGAGTATGTGTGACTAGCCAGATGCCCCAACAGCTGTCCAGAAGTCAAGTGCAGATTTTTTTCCAAAATTAATTTAAGTTCATTTGCTGAAATTCTTACTAATTATTATGAACTATACAGTAAGATAATTTGTAAGAAAGACAATTAACCATCTGATTAGCATACTTGAGTCTGTTTGGCTCTGGAAAGAATGAAGAAAAGAGCAACAAAGATGATTAGGGGACTGAAGGCTAAAACATATGAAGAACAGTTGCAGGAATTAGGTTTGTCTAGTCTAGTGAAAAGAAGAACTAGCAGTATTCCAATATCTAAGGAGCTACCATAAAGAAGTGGGGATCAATCTATTTTCTAAAGCACCAGAAGGCAAGACAAGAAATAATGTATAGAAACTAATCAAAGAGAGAAGCAAATTTGAACTAAGGAGAAATTTCATTATAGTGAGAACAATTAACCAGTGGAACGGCTTGCCTCCAGTGCTCCAACACTGGAGGCTTTTAAGAAGAGACTGCACATCCACTTGTCTGGAATGATATAGAGTCTCCTGCTTGTGCAGCGGGCTAGACTAGACTCAAGGACTTCCAAGTCCCTTCCAACTCTATTATTCTGTTATTTGGTTACTCTGAAAATGCCAACCACTGTATCAGGACATAGACACACACAAAAAAGTAGAACTACAGCCCTCCAGCCCAAACATTCATCACTATTTCTTCTTTCCTTATTTGTTATGTTCTCTGAATTTTCTGTTTTAAACAATAATGGAAAATATATTCTATCTTTATGACTTTCTTTTTTATTGAACCTGATTGACAATTGAATCATGGGAAGCTAGAGAGATTGCAGACAAACTGGAGAAGCAGTCATCAGATAAAAAGTAGAATATCTATGTAGCACTCCATATACATCTTTGCCTACATGCAACACATAAATAGTTCACCAATACTCTCTTATTCTAACAAAAACAATTTTAAAATAGATTTCTTTTTTGTGAAATTGAATGAGGATGACTTGCAAGTGCAGGAAAACATTATTGCTGTCAACCAAATATGATGTATGCTAGGATGGACATTTTAACTTTGACTAGTGCTGGCCAGACATTATGTGAGTCAAGGAAGGATACCTGGAAAGAGTGAAGTTGGGGAAGTTTGCTGTAAAACTAAGACTTTTTTTCTCTGATGCTCACTTGCTTATGTCCTTCAGAGAATAATATTATCCTGCTTTCCAAGTAGGTGCTATAAACTGCAAAATCTAATTCTGGAAAAAGGAAGGAGACAGCGTTCACCACAGTTCATTGCCATAAGTGGAAGCGCATACATTTAAATCAAAAGTTAGTTGAGTCAGACAAGGTTTAAGATTTTCAATAAATTATTTTTCCAAGTTACATAGTACCCAGAGCCGAACTAGACAGAAACGTTTTACATTTCCTGAATTGCTCATAACATTTCTTGAAATGTAAAACTGACAATCAGATGTCTGGCAAAATATATTTGATATACTAAAATATTCTAATACATATTTAGTGAAATAATCAGAGATTCTATACATTTATTTGCATTAGTTAATAAATCACTAGGAGGTGACATGAGAAAAAATATAGCTAATTTTATTTCTTAAAAATAGTAACATTTCCAAGAAAAATCTATTTATGTTTTGTAGATACTGAACAGTGATTCGGAGACAACTCTGTTTCTTTTATCACATTTTAAATTGAATGTTGACAGCAAATTATTAAACATGTAACATGATTTTATAGAGTTTATAATGATTCTAACTTGAAAGCTTAAGAATCTCTCTGATATTTGGAAGCATGGATGCCCTTGACATGGTTGTATATTTTATTCCCAAAGTCAAAAGTAAATTCTGATTTCTACGTAAATAAAAAGCACCATACACAAATACACATACACACACATATGGGTTTGGAGAAATTTAAAAGGCATAATTTCTAAACAAAACCTCAAAAGATAATATATCACAATAAATAGCTTGTTCACCAGTCATGGAATGCTGATTGCCTAGGTTTGGGACACTATAACATTTTGTTGCTGGTTCTTCTTCAGTAGGACTTTTTAAAATGTAATTATTTCTAAATGTATATGTTTACATGATTACAGTATACTGTGATATTATTCCTGATTACATAGTTCATTCTAATTCGGATATGTCCCTGAGCTGATTGCTGGGACTAAATATGTCAACAATAACTCTGTGACCCTCTGTCTTTTACTTGAGATTCATTCATTGCATCTTCTGGACCCATGGAAATGAATCTCTATTAGCACTACAAGGTAACTTCCATCTAAAACAAGCCATCAAATCTATCATCTACTTTTTTGACCCAATTGACAGAGATGTCAATTGACAGAATTAAACCATTCAGGAAACTGAACTACCAATCTAACAAGATCAACCAACTAATTAGTATAATTACATCAGTTCCCAGGGAGGAACTATTAAAAGAATAAACCACTGCAACAAAATAACGCAACACCAATAGTTGTCACATAAAGTTTACACCACTGTAAGCCATTATTAACAATCTACTCAAGATACTGGGCAAGGAGATTATATTTTTTCAGGCTTAGGGTGTTGGATCCATATTTGCATACAAGCAGCCATGCAACATGAAATAGACTCTCACAAGAAATAACAGGACAATGAGACCAACATGGGAAACAAACCCCCATAACAAACCCAGATGTTACTTTGTCCCAACGTGTATATTAGTAGCACCATCCTAAAAAACACAAGCTTTTTTTCTTGTCTTCTGGTGCTTTGGAAATTAGGTTGACCTCTATGTGATATAATTTGATAGAATAAAACAGAATTTGTTAATTGGAAAAGGTGTTGTGTAGATCCCCCCTGGTTTGTTTTTCATTCCTAGCTAGAACACCTTCCAGAGATATGATCTTCAACTTCCAGAATTCTCAGGTTTCGTAGCCATAACTAAGAACGTTGGGTATTGACATCTGTTGCAGAAGGCTCTTTTTAGGAGAATCAGGAGGTACAGCCTTGATGGATGTACTATTGTGGTGAAGTGCCATCCAAACATCCTTGAAATTGCAGAAAATCATATTCATCTGGTATGAGAGTTGGTGTTCCTACTGCCAGTCTCTAACCAAGCCTCTGTTCTTCTATTGATAATAACTGCCAGCCAGTTGACTTCCCTCCAAAGTGATGGGTGACAAAGCTTAATAGGTTGTAGGCAACTTTTAGTTGTCCTTGATCACTGTTGAAATAAATGGCATTTGTATAACTCAGGACAACTTAAAGTCTTTTCTTAATTGTTTCTGCATACATTAAACAAAATACAAATTCAGAAATAAAAATTAAAAAAAGAAACAAGAACATATTATAAAAGGTATTTTTAAGAAGCTCAGGTTTTTATCACAGCATTAATCTTTGACCATAAGGAATTTATACTGGTGGGTCTTTCTATTACAATGATAAATAGCCAATTCATAAGTAAAATAAGAGTGCATCATCAATTCAAAACTGCAAATCTAGACTGATGCTATCTTTCTATTATAAACTTTTAAATTTAAAAATAAAATAAAATAAACATAAAATAGAAAGTATTGTTTTTAATTGCTCGTTTTAAAAAAATGTACATTTGGAAATATTGGAAAAATACTTCAATACTGATAGCAGTTCAGGAGTTTCAGATGCTGCCTTCACAAAGTAAATTGTGAAGACAAATGATGTCACAGTTGGCATATTATGCTTTCTTACAATGATAAACAACTGGTATGATTTAAGACTGTCTCAATAATGTCTCATTCACAGGTTGTAGATGAGCTGTAAGCAAGATTGCAGGGAAATCAGTGGTGGGATTCAAAACAATTACTACCAGTTTTGTGGGCGTGCTTGGTGGGCGTGGCAGGGGAAGGGTACTATAAAATCTCCAGTCAGAAGTGGTGTTTGCCAGTGCTCTGAAAATTACTCAAAATTTCCGCTAACAGTTTCTCCAGAACTGGTCAGAACCTGCTGAATACCACCTCTGGGGGAAATGGCAGAAAAAAAAGTTACCAGTGTATGTTTGGTGCAAGTGGGGAAAGTTTCTATGAGTTAAGAAATACAACATTCTCTGTAGTCAGAATAATTGTTTTAAAATGTGAAACAAAATGAAATTTGGTTAAAAAAAAAAAAAGATCAGTAAATGAACTTTAGTAGAGATGTCTTATAATATATTGCCTCCTTTAAATGAAACTATTCTCTCATTTTTCCAGGAGATGGAGCTGTGGATTTTAAATTGTAGACTGGAACTTATAAGAAGAGACTCTAGGCACCTCCTATACCCAAGTTTCTTTCTCACAGACACATTTTAAAAAGAAAAATGCTACTGTGTAATTTTAATATGAACTGAAAGGTGCCCAGTTCTGCAACAGTAGGGGATAGTAGACTAAAAATAAGCAGATAATCTCTAAACATTTTAAAACAAAAATGCAACAGCATGTTATTTCCATTGTGTATTATCTTCAGGATGTTTGTGAGTCTGTGTGTGAATGAACTTGCGTGTCCTCTTGGAGAGAGGGGAGGGAGGGAGGGAGAGAGGGAGAGAGAGAGAGGGAGGGAGATAATAGTTCAGTGTCTTCCTATAGAAATGCATGTCATTGACTCAAGACCTTCCTTTATGTTTACCAACACATGGACAATGCATACCTTTGTCTGTATATCCTACAGAGAAGATGAAGGTGATTAGCTGTAGGAGAGAGATCAAAAAAGGAAACATTTTGTGACCCATCCCATTTATAAGCCCTTGGCAAATATAGCCATCTGGGGCTTTATCTATTGTGATTTTCCAGCTTAATTAATGCATTTTTGTATATGAGTGATCCGCAGAATGTCCTGAAACTTGATTATTTTATTCATCGTTGCTTTAAAGGAGGGGCAGAAACTGTAGATAAATGACCTCTGACAACAGTGAGAAGATGGAGACATTTCGACCTGTCTGTCCGTTCTTACTTTCCCGACCTCCATCGCTTTTTTCCGGTCATTCCCACACAAAGGGAGCCGTGAGACTTTTCATCAGATCTGGAAGCCAACCGGAGTCTCACTGCTTCCGAAAGGGACCTCAACGCAGTAAACTTTTCAGCGGATCTTGTTTCTGGTTGACTTCACAGGCTCGCTTGTCTTTCTGGTGTGGATTTGTGCTCCCTGGGGGCGGGAGATGCGAATTAGCATAAAACCAGGGAATTCTTTTTGAGTTCTTGGTGAATTGGCTGCTGAACTCCTTTTACGAATAATAATAATAATCGTGTCTGGATTCCAAAGTTTTATTTCTCTATCTACTTGAGAATTGCTCTGCCGTCGAATCTCTCTTTCCCATATTGACACCGTGATTTTGAAGTTTGGAAAGGGGACGTTGATTTTAACTGCGGGATCAGATCTTTGGGATCATATAGATGCAGTCCATTTAGAGGGGCAGAAAAAAGGGAACCCCTTAGAGCCACACAACTTTGGCCTCGCCCTTTCCTGTGGTGACTTTCCTGTGGCCCTCTGCAACTTTTCTTCTGTGTCTCAAAGACGTTGATGAGCAAAGACCATTGTTTTGTATTCTATTTGAAAGGTATGTGAAAGTGACGGAGGGAAGTACGCTTGAACGTTTATTTGGTGCTTTCTGTCATTTTTTCACCGCCAGCTTTTGTCTCTCAGCTTTCGCCCCAGGTAGCATTTGGCTGTGGACTCTAGTGAAGACAAAGTTGATGAGGATAGGTCCCAAAAGGTCCCAATGATGGGGATGGGTTCCTTGAAGGTTTCTCTTTTCTCTCTGCTACCCTCTCTATCTTGTAAGCAGGCAAAAGGGCCGTTGTTTCTGGCCCCAATCCAATTCTAGCACCTTACTGTAGTTAAGCTGCCCGAAAATCAATTACTCTCGTGTCAATGCACTTGTTTCTTCGGCTTCTATGAAAGGTGGATCCAGATCCTAAGCCTGCTGATTCAGATGTGCAAAATGAATTCTTCCCAAGAAAATGGATAGAAGAGCTCAGTATTAATCCCAACTGACTTTGGGTCAGGTCAAAAAGTGTCAGCTTTTGATTCCCCAAGATACTGTAGTTAGTATAATCTGCAGGAAGAAGGAGATTAAGTTGCATCTGAATGAAAACTGAAATTAAATCTCAGTGTTTTACTTAAAGCTCAGCTCAGTAAACTCACAGATTTAGATATCAAACACTCAAACCTTAACTGCACTTGGAAATAAGACTGGAGATCTGGCTAGTTTTAGATATGCTAATTTTCTTCAGATATCAGTGGTGCTTCTGCAAGTAAATGTAATTAAACTAGGAATGCCACATTTCATTTAAGCTGTTGAAAAAGGAATCGAGATTATTAGGTCAGATAATGGCCAGATAAAATAAAATTATCTTTAAAAAAAGAAGATAAAAGACCAAATCTATTATTTATTTTGTTAGTTGTTGTGGATGTGTCAAAGAAATGATGAATGTTTTCCAAATTATGTAAAGATTTTGGAATAGACCCTGTTGCTCTTGAAGCTCTTTAATTTTTATAAATTATGCTGTGCTATTGTACTATGGTTAATCATACACTCATGGGATATTGTATAGATGAAAAGGATGACTTCCAGACTATTGGTAATATGTGGTAATGTTTTGGTTTTTTTATTATTTTAAAATACTCAACTATCTGATATTATTGTGAAATTGCAAAAGGAGCATTGTGATCTTAGTCTGAACCTGCAGACAGTTCAATAATCTATAAATTTATGAGGTGTTTCTTGACTATCACTTAACCTGAAATAAATCTGGAGATCATAAGTTCTAGTCCACTTAAGGCATGAGGCCAAGTGGGTAACCTTGGGCCAGTCACTTTCTCTCAGCCCTATAAAAAGAAAATGGCAAGCCACTCTCTGAAAATCTTGCCAAGAAAACTGCAGCAACTAGTCTAAGCACCAGAAGTTAAGATTGGTTCAAAGGTTCCAAAATAAATAATACCTCTTGATTTCAAAAAGACACTGCCTGCCTGCCTGCCTTCCGAAGAATTAATTCAGTATATGAACTGAATTCACTGGAGTAACCTACAGGAGTCTGATATGCATATTGACAAATGTTATATGTTGATATCTCATTGTTCTGTTCACTTGTGGGTAAAGGGGGAAATCTTATTCTTTGGCTGATATGTTATCGGAGAGGATTGGGGAACCCTTATTGTGGATGCAACGACATACTGATGACCCTTTTCATAAGTAGAAGTAATTTTACCTTTATAAAGATACAAACACACAATTCTGAATTAGCTAACATGGGACACAAAGTTTCTAGAATAAACGAAGAAAAGATACTAAGAATATGAAGTAGTCTGAAGTAGATGGCAAGAGATCTATTTTAAACACCAGTTGGGATTTCCGCCTTTCACTAATCAGATGCTCTTTTAGTGACACGCCATATTGTTAATATTGAAAGGCTTGAAAGGCTTGAAGCCTAAACGCTGCCTTTAAATCTGTAAAGGTCAACCTCCCCACCCGTCCCACGCACAGCCCGAGTGGCCTCCTTTTAGCCATGCCTAACGTCAGGGCAGACTGCAGCCTGTCTAGGGAGATACTTTGCAAGTCTTGACTTGAATTTCCTGCTTTTGTAACGCTACATAATTCTCCCAGCCTCGCCTGCCGGCCATAGTTGCACATTGAAGTACCGCCCCGCAGTCTAGGAAAGTTCACTGGCAGTTTACCTTTCTTCGACATAATGGTCAAGTTGCTTGATTTGTTAGAGGCTTCCCCTGTTCGCTCTAAAGACTCAGTGGCTCGCTGTCGAGGTAATGAAAAAGTGGGCATTTGATTTCGGCAACGACACGGGGCCGAGTTACATTAAGCCAGGTAAGGAGACGTTGGGCAGATGTGTTTTCATTGCTCCGTAAGTGAAGCGCAGTTTTAAAAGTCTGACAACTTCCCAGAAGCAATCAGCAAAAGTTTATGACTGCATAAACCACAAAGACCCTTCCTCGGGTATTTTTTATAAGCCCCGCATTTAAACATCTATAAATTTTACCGACTTTCAAACTAAACTTGGTGGCGACTGTTAAACAGCTCTCATTCTTCAGAGACTTTAGCAAAAACACTACAACAGTGGAAACGACATCTCTTAGGCAAAAAAAAAAGATTGAATTGAGGACCATACCATGTTTCTAGGGATGGGTTGAACAGAGAAGTTTCGCGAAAACTTGAACGTTTGATGGGAGGCAAGACGAGCGGGTATTGCCAAACGGAGATGCGGTTGTCGGGGTTGGGAAGGCAGAGTCGGACAGGTAATTGAGGAAGTGGAAGGTAGGATGGGGGGAATTCCGTGTGTTTGAGGAAAAAGTCAATGACCACTTTAGGGGATGGACCAATAGGGAGAAACCTGGGAGACACCTCCTCCGGCAAATCTCATTATTTAAGGCGTGCCCTTGCCTTCTCCATTTGGACAGATCCACCTGCCCAAAGAGTGAACCAGCGTCAATCACTCAGCTCCTTTACTACAAGGAAATCCTCTACTGAAATTGATAACCCCCCCCACACACACACCTTTTCAGAGGTGGTTTCCCAGCAAAGTGCTTCTCTATCCAAAATCAAGTCGCAGAAGCAAATCATGATCCTGCAGGCGTGTTGGGAGTGATATAGGATGCAGGGACCAAAACCTCAGTTTTAGGATCCTAGTGAAAATGGAGTGGTTTTCTAAGAAAACCCAATGGACGGAGATAGCCGAATAGGATTCAGGACCAGTGCCTCAATGTGAGTGGCACTACAAGAGAAGCAGAAGGCTTTTTGATAAATTTATCTTGTTCCTTATTCAGGATATGGCTTCAATAGCGACTCCCATGTTCGAGGAGTCTGAACTAGAGGGAAATCTCTGTCCTCAGTTGTTGCAAGCCAGCGAGATTTTTTTATTGGTGCTTGGCTTCTCCTCTTCCAGGTGAAAAACCCAGACAGAGTCGGCTGTCGCCTCCTTTGCTAAAACAAGACACCCAACTGTTCTCATGCTGCCATTCAAAAGCGAGGTTCTGTGGCAAACCTCATTTGTGAATCTATTACAGAGATTAATAGATTATTTCTTCTTTTTCAACTAATTCTCAGTGGGGAAATTTAACCATATGGTAAGAGAGAATTAGAATTTCATCACATTAGAGCAAAATGTAATGAAAAGAGTCCAGCACCTGGGGCCAACTGAGAAAGACACAATTAAAGGATTTTTTTAATGAAACCAGAGAAACTGAACATCTCATAACCTTTGGTTATTCTATCACATAAGATCTGATGAAAGCATTAGAAATATTATTTGATGATGTCATAAAAAGTGAGAAAAAGGAGAGAAAATCCTCCCTTAAAGAAAGGGCATGAAATAAAAACAAAAGTGGTTTGTGTTCCATGGTGGGGATCAGATGGGTTACACACTAGATATAGGATTTGGCTCCAAGACTTTATTGTTCCACACCAGCCACTCAGAAAGAGTGCAGAGTCACAGAATAAAGATATAAATCTTAGAACATTTCATTTCACACTCAGGGTTCCAAAGAGCATTGAGATACAACTTTCTCCTAAAATGAAGGAAATCCTGCCCTTTAAAAATAATACCTATGTAGAAAGTCACACTAATAATACACCTGTAACTTCAGAGCTAGGTGACAGAATTGGTCTCACAATTCTGAGAGACGGGGTGTCTGCTAAATGAGGAGTTTAGAATACATTTGGCTGGCCTCCAAGTTCTCCTTGGTTAGAAAGTGACTTGAAAGTTGTGGGCGGGAGGAGCTGGAGGGGATCCACTCCCCCATTAATTAATTAAAAGCTTAACTGTTAATTGTACGTCCATACAGAAAACAGAGAGACTGCAATGACTCTGGGAGAGGGGGGAAAATGTGTGTGGGGGGGAAAGAGTTTTGAGGAAAAGATGGAAACGCCTTGCCCAAAAGAGGGAGCGAAAGAAACGCGCTTGAAGGGAACCTCAGCGAGATAAAGGGGTTGAGGCCAAGGTGAAGTCAGTTGACAAGCAAGCAGGTCTTCCTCCTCCTTCGCAGAGAGCGGAGCGGGGCGTGAAGAAGGTTGGCGCGGCCGAACGTCAGTCTGGAGACGGAGCACAGTTCACTGAAGTCCGCGGGCAGCCAGTCTTCGTGGGTGGGTGGTGGGGCGAAGTGTGCAAGCAAGATCTCCCCCCCCCTTACCCCCTTACCCCGCCATCGCCGCCCCGTAATTTGCTGAAGGAGGGAAAGAGCATCCTCCTTCGCCCCAGCCCGGGCTTTTAAATGTGCTCATTGAGGAGTGAAAGTCGCCACATCTGTCAGGCTGTAAAGGCAGTTGTTGGCTTCCTTAATAGGACCCAACGCCTTGCAAACATATGCGTTAAGCTGTGCCCACAGATGGCGGGGAGAATAATGGAGCAGGAGCCTTTCATAAAGCGTGAGCTGCCGCCTGTCTTCTCCTCCTCCTCCTCCTCCTCCTCCAGACCGGTGTGAAATGCAAACTCTCCAGACTCAGGGCCAAGCCTAGCGCCTGGGCTCGTTTGTTACCGTTTTAATCCTATTAATTAAAACGTTAACCTGATTGGGTAGAAAGCTCTGTCCCAACAGGCGAGGCTTCTTCATAATAACCTTCTCCGCGAGATAATGAGGTAAAAGACTTCCCCCGTCTGTGGTGGCGGCAGTTAGCAGCGGCGGCGGTGGCGGCAGCAACAGCAACAGCAAGAAGCAACAGCGGGAGTACTAGCAGCCGCCGCTGCTGCTGCTGCCGCCGCCGCCGCCGCCTTCAGCGAGCGAGCGAGTAGAGAGCGCTCCGGCTCGCTTTCTTCTTTGCCTCTTTTCTCTCTCACTTGATGGGTCCGGAGAATCTCCCGAAGGTGGATCCGAGCAAGAGAAAAGGTGCCGAGAGCCCGTTGGCAGCTCACAATGCCTTAGCGCTGCGCGGGCTGGTGGTAGGAGAGAAGCGCTGAGAGCAAGCGAGGCGACGAGCGAGACAGACGCGCACTGAGGGGAAGAGAGAAAGAACGCGCGCCAAAGCGGCCTGCCTCCGAGACACTGGAAGAGCGGGGAGAAGAAGGTGACAGGGGCATAACGAAGAGCCGCGCTCTCGGGGAGAGGATCTCGACCCAGGCAAGCCCCCGACCCGGGGCGTTGAAGGACCAGAGCGGGGGAGGGGGCGCGGGAGAGGGAGGAGTTGGAGGAGGGGAACCCGCCGGTCGGAACTATGGAGAGGGCGCTAAACCTGCCTACAGACGAAGACTTATTCCACAAGAGCTACAGCGCCTCGGCCAAGAGAATGGAGTCTGCCTTTCGTTCACCCCCGGGGCTCGACCTGGCCGCCCACCAGCAACAGCAGCGCGAGTCGCGGCAAGCGCCGTCGCCTCTGAGCTGCTACGAGCCGGCTGACTCCGAGGTGCTGCTGAGGGAAAGCGCGGCCGGGGCACTGGTGGCCGGGGACCCGCTGGGAGGCTCGGTCTGCGTCAAGTACGGGCAGAGCACGACCAGCCGCAGCTCGGTAGCCGAGAGCAGCGGCGGCGAGCAAAGCCCGGACGACGACAGCGACGGGCGCTGCGAGTTACTGCTACGGGGCCCCGGCGGAGGCAGCGGCTCCGGAGTCGTCGTCAGCTCTGGGGGCGCCCTACTCAAGGCGCCGGAGGGCGGCGCCTGCTCCAATAGCCACCACGGCGGCGGCGGCGGGGGCAAGAAGTCCAAGGAGCAGAAGGCGCTGCGGCTCAACATCAACGCCCGCGAGCGGAGGCGCATGCACGACCTGAACGACGCGCTCGACGAGCTGAGGGCCGTCATCCCTTATGCCCACAGCCCCTCGGTGCGGAAGCTCTCCAAGATCGCCACGCTTCTCCTGGCCAAGAACTATATTCTGATGCAGGCGCAGGCCCTCGACGAGATGCGCCGCCTTGTCGCTTATCTTAACCAGGGCCAGGCGATTTCGGCGGCCTCGCTGCCCTCTTCAGCGGCGGCCGCGGCGGCCGCGGCGGCCGCTTTGCACCCGGCTCTCGGGGCCTATGAGCAGGCGGCGGCAGGCTACCCTTTCAGCGCCGGCTTGCCGCCCGCCACCTCTTGCCCGGAAAAATGTGCCATTTTCAACAGCGTCTCGTCCAGTCTCTGCAAACAGTGCACGGAGAAGCCTTAAAAGAGAGACGAACTTCTGTCCGACCCCTTCGTCGTCCGTTAAAGTACTTCCTTGGCCGGACTTTGCTGCAGCCGCCCTTAGGGGGATGGTGGTCAATAGGGGGTTAGTGTGGGGAGTTAAGTGCAACCAAGACCTCATCGAAGTTTAACACACAAGGTCGCCTTTTTTTTTTTCTCGAGAAGGTGGATGTGGGGGCGGGAGGGTGAAATGTGACCAGGGAGAACTCGGAGATTGGGAGAAAATCTGTATGCCACATTGTTTCTTTAGGACTTCAAACTTCGGAGAACTTTTGCTATGGGCAACCAAGGTTTGGAAGATTGCTCGGTTGGGTTTCAGCAAGGGAAACAGGTGGCAGAAAACAGACTGGATTGTAAACTCAGACAAATCAAGAAGGGCACTTAAAAGGGATTTTTTAAAAATGTTATTTTATTTCATTGCTTCTGAGCCAGAGAACATGCAAACTTGAAATGTAGACTTCCTGAAATTAGATATGTGCAAAAATTGCTCTGATATTCCTTGTGTTTTTATTTGTTCTGAACTTTTGAGCCTGTGAAAATGAGCAAAGTTTTGGCAGAGAGTGTTTAATTAAGATGTAAAAACTGTTCACATGGCTGGAGTATTACAAGTTGATTATTATTTTTAAAGATGTGCACCTTGTTTCTTTTCACTTTGCAATGCTATGTGTACCAGAACACATATTTATTTCAGTGATCTTTTCACGACAATATTCATCCTGTGTTAAAAGTTATGTGTGCTGTTTACTTTTCAAATGCTTAAAAATCTCATTCACTTAAACTTTGTGCCAAGTGTTTAAAACATTTGATTTGCCAAGGATGTTTGAACCAGAAATCTTGATGTATCCAAACTGCTGAGGTTTATGAAAGGTCATCTGGATTTTTAAGTTGCATCATCCCTGTATTTATAAATTGAGCTTTAATAAATTGCTTCAGTCCAAAAATGAGAAGTCTTTTCTTAATTTGCTGAATGAACTGGACTGTGGTGACTAAAACTTTTGCAACATGCAAAAAAATGTTTTAATTACTTACTATCACCATAAGGCACCAGGCAATAGTTCTTGTCAAGAATATGCCAAAGAAAGCTTTTCCCTGTGGCAGTGCTTGGTTTTTCCAGAATAAAGCTAGGGTTTTTTTTAAATGTAGAAGTTATTTTAGGTGAAAGTAGACATTTCAGTGTTTGTAAGGATGGTTACATATATTTTACATTCAGATTGATAGAAATTGGAAAAGTAAAGGCGTGTTTACCTCAAAAATATATTTAAATTACTACTGTAGATTTGATTTCTCATACAATTCAAACAAATTGAAGCTGAAGTGCATGAATTTTAAACTGATTCAGTTAAATGAAACCCAGTGTTCCTCTTAATCCTATCCACATTTATTTATAGGTGCTCCATTGATTACAGTACCCCCCTCCCCCCCTTTGATTAAGCATGCTTGGCATTGTAAGATGAAAAATAACTGTGTCAACCAAACAGACTGATCAGTAACTAGGGTTTTATTTAAGCAATTTTGTTTCCAACTGTAAAAGTAATTCCAATGAATTAAATTGGATGAAACATTTAATTTAGAACTGGGCCTAAATCTAATTCTGTCTCTGCTTACATTTACCATATATGATTTGTGGCTAGGACAAATAGTGGGATTTGAACTGTTGTTGGACAGAACTGGATCATAGATACAGCTCTTAATAAGAACAGTTCCTGAAAGCCTTTACCTTCTCTGCTTCAGCCCTGAAATCTTTGAGACTTGGTATTTCCAACTACTTCCTATAATCCATATTTGGTCTGTCAGCTTTGAATAGGCAAAATGAATGCTGTGAAAGCTCCTTGGCAGGTCATGGACATGTAAAGAGTGATCTACATTCTACATGAAAATAGGTCAGTAAGAGGACGTCAGTGGTGTATGGTCGGTTGTATGTATATATCTGTGTCAGAAAAATAGTTTTTATTAAAATATTTTGAACAAGTCTTCATCCCACTTTTATTTGTAAGAGGAGTGGAAAAAAAATCAATCACCCCAGAAATTCTTCGCCTTTGCTTTGTTCAGATACCCGCAAAAAGGCCATAGAGTCTTTCAGAAGAGCAAAGCGGCAACCTACCTTTAACTCTGCATCCGTACTGTACTCAGAAGGCTGCCTGCAGGTGAGCCTTCACCCTGGCTTCCTGGAAGAGAAAAGGTTGTGCTCTAACAAGGACCGCTGGAGGGAAACCTTCGTTTTGTCCATAGGATTGTGCTCCGGTTTCGTACGGAAAAGTTCCGGATTCTCTCGCTAAGGTGGACATACCTGGCAAAACTTTGGAAAGTGCTGCAGGCGTGTGGGTTTCCGTGACCTATCGAATCCCTGGATCCGATCGGATCCAAATTTCCCCCAGGGAAGCGTGCCAGCCCATTCGACTAGTGAACGTTTCCCACGTGCCCACGCGCCTGCGGTTCCGGGGGAGCGGGCTCAGTGTCTATCTCGACTGGGTCAGCATTCGTACCTCCCTACAGCCTTCTTCCTGCGAATACCCTCAAAGGCTCCAGGGAATGAAGGGCGGGTGCGTGTGTGGACAGGAAGGAAGACGGATAAAGATTTTCTGCTGCACTTCACTTTAAAAAAAAAAAGATTAATTAATCAGGAATAATAACTGTATAGTGGAGTAAAGGTAACCAGACAAGGCGTCAGGAGAAACTGTCTCAATATTTACCGGACAGAGCCTGAGCGCGCCTGATTATGATTATTAAAACAATTTCCATGACGATGTCTAATATTATGTTAATTTGAAAACAACTGTGTATGAAAACTGTCGACTATAATACCTAAATTCATTTAATGAAACACGTCGTTAAGGCAATTAGACCTCCTGGATGTGATTAAGGAACATAATTACGACACTGTTCTGCGCCGTAATTGGGTGTCTTTAATCAAGGGGTAAAGTGATCAGCAGAACAGCCATTAGTTTGTATTGTTCTGTTCCTGCTGTCCATCATCCTGATTAGGAATCAAACGCAGCCGAAAGCCTGCTTGTACCTTCCACCACCAGACATCCCCACACATGACAGGCGTTGGCAGATTTAAATCTTCTGGATTCCCCCCTGTAGGAAAAGACAAGCAGATCCCTCGGTTCAAGCTTGGGGGGGGGGGGGGGGGGCGGGATGGAGAGAGAATGGAGCGAAAGGCTAAAAGAAGGGAAAATTGGGAAGAGAGCAGCCGGCAGGAAACATTTAGCGAATAGCATCTTGTTCAGGCCAAAAGATTCCGGAAAAGCTGCTTTTGCAGTTTCTCGTTACAGTCTTTTTTCTTCTCCTTGGTACAGCTATTTTCTTTCGGAAGTTGCCTCACTTCAGGACAAGGTCTTGGGGTTAGAAACGGGTGGTGTTTAGGAGGCAACTTTCTCCTCTCACAATACGCGGGAGCAAAAGTAACTGTGGCAGGACCGGATCGCGAGCTTTTCTTCGCTTACGGCTCCGCTGAGTTTAGATTGTGAGGACCAGGAGAGTCCCTTAGGGCGTGAGCCTTTTCTTTTTCCGGGATACTGTGTACAGAGCCATAATTTTGGGGATAGACCACATTTGCATTTCCCCCTTCGTTTCCCTTTCTCTCAGTCCTTTCGGTTCAGGTCGGTTTTTTGCAGCAGCAGGAAGCAAAAGTTCAAGAACTACTGGAACAAGAGAAGCTGGTTTTTCATCAGCTCAGCGCGGGGTTTCTCGTTCCCTTTGCCTTTCTTTTCTTCTCTCCTTTCCGCTAAGTACTCAATGGACTTGTCTGCTAGTTGTTTTTGCGACGGCAGAGCTAAGGATGGTGACAATTGTCAGCTGAGGTAATAAATGTACCACCAACCTCTAGTTCGGTCGAAAGTTTCAGATGTACCGAGAGAGGGGAGACAAAATTGTTCCTTTGCCACTTTCACTTCCTCTTCTTGAAAATTAGGTGGGAGGGGTTAAAACCTGCCCGCTTGGGGTGCGGAGAGAGAAACCGGGAAAAAGAAAGTTTCTGATCTCTTTCCCAAAGCCTCCTTCGACGCACTTTCCCTTTTGCCTCTCCTGTAATTACTGGCGCATTAACTCCCTATGTAGAAATGTGAGACAAGTGATAGCGACTTGGGTGTTTTAAATCCATCGCTCCTATTACAAAGCCTAACCATCAAGGACCCACCCGCAATCCCTGAGCCGGGCTCCAAAACGTGAGAGGAGCAGCTGATCTTGTTCCACCCCCAACCCCACCCCCTTCCTTGCCGGCCACCCTGCGTGCCATCCCTCCCCCCCCCTGCCTTATTTGACGGATCACTTCATCAGAAATGAAGATTCCCCTCCAAAAGCCTCGCTTTTACTGAAGCCAACCCGCCAAACTAGGGACGCCCATCCCATCCCGACATAGCCCTCCTTTCTTTTTCACCTTGGCTGCCAAGGCGAACTCCCTCCCACCTTCCCTCCCTTCCTTCTCTGCTCCCCTCTCTCTCCCCCTCGCCCCAGTTCTAATCCCGCGGTTGTCCCAGCGTGAGTGACATTGACTTTCCCAATGTAATGACTTATGAAAGATATAATCATGTGTTAAATTGAATCCTCCGTTTAACTGTTAATGGTGTGCTCTGGGCACATTTACGTATTAGATGCTATGGTAACTAATTACCAGTAGAAAAAAGGATAATACACTTTGCAGACTTTGACAAATAATTATGAGTGTTCACATCCCTGCTAGCAGTCAGTTGCGGCGGATCTGCTGGAATGAGTAAGTGAATAAATGAAAGGATGGGTAAGTGAACTTGTGTGCACGGGAGGGATGAGATAATGACTAGCGGTCAAGTGATTTTTCTTATTAAAAATCTTTAATGAAAAAGTGATTTAGGATTGGGAGGGGAGGAGAAACAGAAGAGGAGAGAACGTGTAGAAAACGGTCTCTTACGTGTCATTACAAGAGAGCAAGTAAAGGCCAAAACATATTTATTTTCATTTTAAAAAATTGTGAAAAGGAATTAGGCGCGTGCTAAAAAGTGTGCAGAATTAGCATAGACGTTTCTACCACAGGAACAGAGATGCGTAGGAGATGGGAGATGTAATACCTGAAGACCAAGATATTCGCGCTTCTTTTTTTTTAAGAAAAGAGTTCTTTTGCAATTGGGCCATTTCTATGGGCATTACTTTACTTTAAATGACCTTCTAACCAAACAGCCGAGACTGGGCGACTTTTCTGTAAATAATTCAATGCCTAGAATTAAAATTCATTGTATGGTTGAACATAAGAGCGAGCGGTTGGAGGCTCTGCGGTGCTTTTTTTTTTAATTAATGTAATCGCTTCCCACATTTGCGAGTGGGCCACATCCTCATGGTTTTGCGGAGAAGAGGAAATCCGCCTGCATTGCGCGCTCTCTTCGGGACGCGATTAAGCGACGGGGCGCCCTCCCCGCCCTCGCCCTCCGTCTCTCGCGCCGCCGGCGCTGCTAATTGCCCCGGAGATTCGAAGGGTCCCTTCAGTCTCGCCTGCCTTGCCTTGCCTTGCCTTGCCTTTCCTCCTCCAATGAGGCCGCCGGAAAAGCGTCTCTTTCCCGCCCCTTGGAACGCAAGCGGAGCCACCCTTTCGGTCCTGCGCTCGGGAGAGTCTTCTGGTATCCAGGCGTCGGGACCCCGCCCCTTCTCCAGGGTTAAGCAAAGGGCGGCTGCCCAAGAAAAACCGCTCGGAGGAGCCGAGTTGCTCCGCTTCGCCAAACTTCTTTCGCGCAAGCTTCACTTCAGCGTTGCTTCCGAGGCCGGCAGTTTCTTTTTCCTCTTCAAAGCGATCAAGGCGCCCTCTTATTTTCGGGATGAGTGTAGGGAAGCCCGTCCGTTTCCTCCCCGCCTCAGCCTCCGGTTCCGATAGGTTTACCGCGGAGAAATGCCTCTCTCCGCGGTCGCTTATAGGCAGGAGCAAAGGAGGAGTATGGCCGATTTCAAGAGAAGGAGCTTCTAAAGCCAACGGAACCGAGGCAGCCCTCTTTTCAGCATCCGATCCAAACGTTCCTCGCCCGGTTCGACAGGGATTGGCAGCCGTCTCTAATTCTGTGTAGGCTACGGTTGAACACTTCCTTCTTCCAAAGCTGCTCGCATCTTTTCACCAAGCGCTTCTGGACCCCGAGTCAAAAGCCGCGTCCCATTGCGTGGTATCCTAAGGGTTAATTAGTTCCCGGGTTTGGGCCCAAAAGGGGTCGAGTTTTCACGGTTAGTGCCCGTTTCCTGATCAAACGCAATTGTGGCAGATTGATAGCGTTTACTAATGTATTTGAAAGCATTTCCTGGAAGGGGGGGGGAGGAAAGCCCCCCCCCCTTGCTTTGCAGTCTGCTGGTAAGAGAAAGCGTTCCCTATTGGGCTGAGCGTTCATTTAGGAACGCCTTGACTCGAAAGGGGTTAAAATCTCCCAGCAGAGAGATTTGACAATTGCCCTTGCCTGTTCAGCAGGACACAAGAGATGTGCAAAAAAGAAAAAAAAAAGCCTTTTAAGTTGTGTGTTCGGAGCATTTTTATTCCTGCATTTTAAAATACACAGGGGTGGGAGAGACGTAGGAACTTAGAAGGGTGAATAATTTGAAATGGTAGTTGGGAAAAAAAAGTGTAGCTAAAAGATAAGAGTGCTTTATGTAAACTAATGAACATTTTTTTAAAAAAAAAATGCTGCTTTTTACATTCATTTCGGTGTCCATTTATTTGGGAATGGGATTCCTTGAAGCTAACTTAATTTTTTGGGGAGGCAGGGAATGTCAATGCAAGAAATTTAAGATTATCTTTAAAATTTGTATTCAAATAATTTAACAAGAAGGCGTTACTGTTTGCATTGCTTTCACAAACATTTCCTATTTTTACTGCCTTTCATTCACCCACTTTTCATTGATATGTTTATACATACTCATTAACTGACAGCATTTTGGCAGGCAGCATTAGTTTTTCTACATTGCTGTATAAAAATGTCCTGCATCTAAAAATGACTGATCTATGGCCTTATTACTACAGTCTAGCTTGGCATGAAGATCATAGGATTACTTGAAAGTCAAATCTTAAATAACTGGAATATGCGTATGAACTGTACTTTGAGATGTGCTGTCATATAATACAATTTACTTATAGCCTTAATAATCAGCTAAAAGAAAATTATAATTTCTAGGCAAGTTGTCTTTCATATGAATCAGTTCATCTATAAGAGGACCTGAAATCCTAAGAAACATTTTTGTAGGATATTACAAAAACAGCCAGTTGACTTATAGTTCTACTTATTTATATAAATTACTTTGAGAAATTGGTTTGAACATGGGTAATGTTAAATAAGTGTTAGAGTAGTCACAAGGCAAGAAATAACAGAAATATTGACTTCCTGCCTCTTCCAGATTAATACAATATATTTAAACAGCTGATAAGGGCAAGTGGTGAATACATTCTTCAGTGATAGTCATTTATTTACTAATCCATAACAGATAACCTGCATTTTTACAAAGCATTTCAACAAGACAAGTATATCTTATTTATAAAACAAGTACAAAAACTTGCCCATGAAATTTATTTATTAATATAGGTACATGGATTTCAAATTATAATTCAAGTATATTATTCTTATTATACAAAATTATACAGGTACAAATAGATCAAGATTTAGAACACTACATTAATATCTAAGCATAATAGATTTCATTACTCTGATATAATTTAAAAATATGGGTACCTAATTATGACATTTTCATTGTTTAAAATCTCTATTTTCACAAATTAATGAGTACCTTACCAAAAGTTTACAAAGAGAAATACAAAAGCTTTGCGCACTATGATACATTTGATAAATAAACGGTGAAACCTCATTATTACAGGGAAAATCTTTAACCAGGGTATTTACTATTTCCAATATGAATATTGTATACATGTGATTTTTTTTCAGACATTGAGATGTTTGAAATATGTAGGCATATGATTATCTTTAAATGACAGTTAACTTAAATGATCTTTACTTCCATGTCATATGTAATTATTCAGATATGTACTGTTGAAGGAAAATATTACTTTTCCTATTATTAGCTATTACTATGAGGATTTCTAGTAAAACAGTTATTAAGTTATTAACAGCAAAAACAGTTATTAAGAATTCATCAGCAATTGACATCTTAATGCAATATTAACGTTTGAGTTTAATAAAATAGTCAACATTCAATGGCTTTCAAAATATCAGTCAATGTTCCAATTGTTATAAAGTTATGCAGTTAGGTTTGCATTATCTTTTGTCATTATTTAGCACACGTTATAATAATATGGCTACATGACTTCATAATGCTATGAAGAATAGTTTATTAGATTTGTACCTTTTCTTCGTGGACCTTTAGGTGATAGGTTTAGTATCCTTTCAAAATTATTCCTGCAAAAATGATCCTTTGATATAACTTAGGCTGAGAAGCAATGCCTGGTATAAAGGCACCAGGCCTACAAGAAGCTGTTAATCAGCTGACCATGACTAGATTCCTAATGGGCCACTTCTATTTCAGTCCTTGATTTTGTAATCCAAGGACTCCAGAGTAGATTAGCTTGGGGACAACATCATCATCATCCATATGTTAGTTGGAATTGTAAGTTATTGTTGCTTAGTTGGAATTGTAAGTTGTTGGTTAATTTTATAATTTCTTTAATTACTAACGGTATATCAGAAAATCTTAGATAACAAGCACAATAGTTGTCCAATATGTGACCACTGTGAAACACCATACAAGAGGCAAAGTAGCCAATCTATCTGGTAGATTTTTAATGCCATGTATGGTGTTTCCCCCAGCAATCTATAGTTTTTGAATGCATGTTTACAAGCAAATATTTCCAAGGTGGTTTAGAATGATCAGTTAGCATTTTTATATGGGTGCATGCCATAAATCCCCACACACGTTTAAAAGCCATAAAATTGGAGAAGCAGAATAAAACAAAGAGGATAAAATGTGTCAAAAACTACAGTATGTAAAGACAGAATGTCAAGTTTCTTTTTAAAGAAAAGCCCTAGCAACAAGTTGAACAAGTTGTTAAGAAGAATATTTGCATACGGATGACATAGCCCAAAAGTTGTGTATTTCTTTTAACTATTAAACATAAATATTCTTTATATAGAACCATTTTTTCCCTTGCATTGAATAATGTCTGATTCTTGGAGACTATCTAGACAAGCCCTTGTAGTTTTCTAAGGTTTTTCAAAAGTAGTTTGCAATAGCCTCTTTCCTAGGACTGAAAAAAAGTAACTGCCCCAAGGGTACCCAGGTGGCTTTGTACCTAAGGTTGGACAGAACTCATGGTCTGTTTCTAGTCCGATGCCATAACCACTACACCAAATTGTCTTGGGCTCTCTCTCTCTCTGTATGTAAGTATGTACATACGTACGTGTATATATAAGAAAAACATGCAAAGCCCCAAAAGAAAAATAACAAGCTACAAAATAGCCCTTCAGAATGATGTTGTCAGAAGAAATGTATCATTGTATTCAATTCTCATTTTAACCTGTGCAGAATAACATGACTAATAAGATTAAAAAGTAGAGAGTTAACAAGTCACAACAAGTCCTTCCTTCTCTTTATAATTAATCATTGCGACCAGGACAGTGATACACTTATCAATTAAAGATTATAGGTAGAATGGGACCTTAGGGAGAGGATCAATCTGCAGTTTTCACTGTGCTCACCAAGCAGGTTTTTTTTCACCATTCATTTTGTTTTAAAATTTCCGATATCTTTCTGAAATTGTATACATTATTATCGTTATACAAACTAGACAACTAGTAAGAAGCAGCAGGATAATTAATTGGAATTAAGATATATTAGTGTCTCAAAAAGAAACCCCTATTAGATTTCTAAATATATTTTAGGAAAAATATTAAATTGTACTATTTTGTCATGATGCAATAAAAAAAATCAAACATCACTTTAAAAACTAGAATAGGTATAAGTCAAGTATCTATCGCACAAAAGGTAAAAGATCCTTCATTAATGCAAAAATAATAAATTAAAAAACAATTGCATTATTTAACCATTACAAATACATGATCCAGTTATGTTAATCCATTAAAAATATCCCACTGCCCCTGGTTTGGGTAAAAAAAGGTAAAATGAAAGGACACAATCTAGCTAATATAAAGCATAACAGGTCAGCTGTGCATCAATTAAAAATCAATGTAATTCTAATATATATGAATCTCACTATTTTTTGAATTTTAAAAGATTGTTTAACTTTCTGGAAACAATCCTAGAAACTTTCAAAGAAAATCGGTCCTGTTGAAATTGATCAAATTTATTTCCTTTCCATTGCCAAAAGAACCTATTGAAGATGAATTGAATCTATTCCTTAGCGGATGGCTACTTCTTTTAATATTACCAGTAAGTCTGGAACCCACTAGCTAATCCTATTTCATGAAGGACAACAGTTTCTAAGATAGGAACAAATATATTGTACTGAATATAAAACTTTTATAATTCTTGTGTTTTGGACTATTCCATTTGCATGATTCTTCAAAAGATGTTCATTTGATTTCATTTTTGTGGAATATTAACAGTACCCTTAAGGAAATATGGAAGTCTTTTCTCATTACTAAATGGAAGTACTTTCTATCTGTGCTTGAGGTGGCATAAAACAGTGCTGGCATAACACTTGCTCTTCTCACTGTCATTTCCTGCCCTTCCAAGAGATTGCCAAACAGTCTTGTAATGGTTTCTAGGTGTATGTTGTTCAGTGGGAAACTGAATTGTCTCAAGACATCCTAGTTCTGAATGGAAAAGCATACATAAATCAGGGCACTGCAGCAAAAGGAACAGGCCTGGTATTTCAGGTCTCTGCCTCTTTTCTCTAAGCTGGTTTGTCTATCCTCTCATACATTTCTACATCTTCCAAGTTTTAAAAATGTAAAATAAAGAAATGAATGGAGGATGCTAGAGAAAAGGCAAGCAGGTCCTATGATTGGGCAACTTGCTAGGTCTCACAAAGCTATGTTTTTAAGCTCTATTTGGCAGAGCCCTAGGATTCTGTGAGTACTTGTTAAGTCCCATTATAGATTAAGGGCAAAAAAAGTTCCCTTGAAAGAAGCAATTTTTCTGTTTCTGGAGTTTTCCTCTTGATCAGCCTTCCTCTTGACCAGAATTTAGTTTTAACTAATAGGTTGTGTCTTTTAAATATTTGAATCCTGCTATAAACCCAGGTGAATGAAACTAACTGGTTGCTACTAGGTTTCTTATTTCCACTTATGGAATACCTAGTTCAAGCTCACTCATTATTCTCTGGACACTACAATCAGCAAAAGTAGGATTGTAGCAAACTAAAATAAAGTTCCATTTCAGAATACCGTTAGAACAGTTAAGGGAGAGGGGGAAAATATGTCCTCTTGTCTTCTGCTTATAAAATAGTTGGGGTCTGCTCTCCTGGCTTCCTTTTAGGAAGCCTGGAGAGAAGTTGATATCCAGAACAGAAAAGAAGAATATGGATGGGCATGAAAAACGTGGAGGAAGCCTAGTGCTAATGGTGAGAACAATCAACTAAGGCAGAAGTAGGATAACAATCAGCAGAAAGAGAAGTTGGCTAACAACTAGTGGGATGATAGTGCACCAACGCTTCTCAACATACCCAAAGCACACATCTGATACACAATACTTCAACTGGCCACACTTCCCTGATTCTCATTTTTTATTTTATTCAAAATATTAAAATACAAACTCCACCCCCCCAAAAAAAACAAAAAAACAAACAAAGCTAAACAAGATTATGCAAAGAAGTGGGAAAAAACCCAGACATAAATTGTCTCCCGTAGTTCACACTTATAAATATGTTTCAAAAATAATAACTGTTCCTGCCTTGCAAAGGAGTCACACGATTTATAAATTTCTACCAACACTGTTTACCTAACCCACTTAGCCTGACATCTATCTACTATGAAAACATATTTAAAAGGTAAAACTAACAGCTAAATTAAACTTCAAAACCTTCTGTTAACAATCCATTTATTGTATTTCACTTGCAGAAAGTCAACAATGGCTTCTGATCGACCATAATTCACCACAGTCACTGTCTCTGATTTATCCAGGATCAAATATCCTCAACTGAGTTTTAATAATAAGGTTTTCCCTTAGGATATTAATTGGGATGTTTTCTAGCAGTTGGATTTTATTCCCCAAAGTCAGATGTCTCTGTTGTATTTATTTGTTGTACAAAAGAGTCTCCTGTAAATTGTAACATAACACCTCTTAACATTTGTTTTCCAATTGGGTATAATAAATCTGTTCCCCAATCTTCCTTAAAAAGTTGAGTTTATCATTGATCAATTCTATCAATTTTGAGTCTTTAGTATCTATACCTTTCTTGGAGTCCTCTAACCAACTTGCATTTTCCAAGTCCACCTCATCTTTCAGATCTGCCAGCATTAAATTACATTCTAATCCATCTAATTGTAAATCTTGTTTTAGCATTCTCATTTGCATCTGGTTACCAATTTCTAAAACCGTTGTTACTTTATCAAGCTTCTTATCCAAGTTTTCAAGTTGAACTTGTAAGTTTAAAAGTATTATTTCTGCCCAGCTTACCCAATAAATTTTGTCTTGATATATTGTTTGCAGTTGGACTATTTTGATATAATCCAAAATACTTAGCAGTTAAACTTTTAAGGCTGAAACTTTTGCAACTAGTCATAAACAGCTCCTCTCAAAGACAGGAAAAGCACCGTAACAGATTAGCCTCAAAAAACATTGAGAAGAACTTTCAGCAAGAGAGATTTCTGTCAGAAAATTAAGACCAGGGTGTTTTTTTTAAGTATAAAATACAAAATCCCTGTAGTGAAAGTTTGATACTAATGTAAATCTAATCATTTTTATTACTATCCAAAGCTTGCTGAGTCTTTCATATGGAAAAGGCAGAAGTGAGAGATTAGTGAGAGCAGCTAATAAAACAATAAAAAGAACATAAATAAAACCTTTAAGATTCAGTAGGGGGTTAAATTAGATCAACATTCAACCAATTGATTAATATTTGAAAGTAAAAATCAAAAAGAAAAGAAAATCAAAATGTGCTGTTAAAATCCAGGAGTTCTTAAAACAGCAGGAAGCTAGAAAGGAAAAGATGGAGACTCTTAACCTCCGACTGCTCCCACTGAGAATTGCTACCTTCTAGCTTCTCTTCTCAGGTAGCTCCATAGTCACCCAATGGTCATCTTGACTCATTCCTAGTAGCTCCTGTTCAAAGCGTGCTGCCAAAGAACCAGCTTTGGCAACAAAACTAGCTGTCTGGTTTGGCCAAAAAAAACCCAAACTGCTGAGGATGCCATCTTAGGGAGATCCCAGCTGACCACAGTTCCAAGATAATGTATAATAAAGCATTATAAATTTTACACACATTGAAGCTACGATGGAAGAATGCCATCTTAAAAAGGAAAATACTAGTTTTATTCCAGTGTATCTAAGTCTCACTTAGTTTCTGGGCATAGAATAAGGGCAATTTCACAGTCATATTGTCATGATATGGTTGCATTGTGGTTAAGGGTAAGTGGGGCTAGGGTATAAAATTAGGAAGAGTCCCCTTAATCTTTTTCATTTTCATAATAATATTTTGTACCATTTTATCCCGTCAATTCTAGAAGAATGACGCTACTTGGTCATTTGCTGGGCAAAACCCAAACCAGAGAATTATTTTAGAGAAGTGGAGAAGGGGAGATGGGCTGCAAGAATTTCCACCAATTTATTAGTTCCAGTTGAAAAGAAAAACAACTGTTCCTCCCGAACACAACTTTGTTATAAACTTTGCAGAAAAATATGTTTGAAGATCTATCAAGTCTATAATGTAGTTGAGGGTTTGGACATAGCCTTTCAGTTGCCTTTTTTCTCCCTATATCCAGTGAAAGTTGAGCATCAAGTAGCAGCCAACTGTTCCTCGTTCATAGGTCTCAATTGTACATTTACAAGTGTTGTCTGCTCTTGATTCCCAGAGGGACACATCAGCTATAGAGCAGTTATGACGTTATGTGTTGCTGTTCTATTTAACAAGGCGCCATTACATTTTTATCATTCAACACATGATATTTACAATTTCAAAATGTAAAATCACAACTTGAATCAAAATGCAAGTCATGTTTTAATCAAATAACCTGCTTTTAATTCACCCCACAGTTGATATCACTACTGTAGGGTATGTTTCAGCTCACATTTCTGCAAGCATGTCTGTACAGCATTGTAATAATGTTACTTTTGCTTATCATTCTGTAAAAAATAACTAGATTTTGAGCTTCAACTGACTATGCAATGCATTTGCCCACAGTGTGCACCATCACCACCTAAAATAAATCTGACAGATTAACTTTAAAAAAAGTTTATTTCCTCCCATGTATGAGTATCAACAGCACAGACAGGTAGCTTATCTAATTAATCAGCGCTTTATAAATTATGTTATCTACTAGAGTTGTATAATGTTTTGGACAAAACATTTTGGTGAAGTTGCTTTTCCTGTTTCTAGGAAAGAAAAGCTGCGTGTGTATAGGGACAGTTTGGTGTAGTGGTTAAGGCATCAGGCTGGAAATAAGGAGACTGGGAGTTCTAACCCAGCCTGGGCACAAAACCAGCTGGATGACCTTCAGTCAGTCACTGCCTTTAGCCCTCAGAGGAAAGCGAAGGCAAATTTTTCAGAAAAAACTTTGCCAAGTAAACTGCAGAGACTTGTCCAGGGAGTCTCTGAGAATTTGGCAGGATTGAAGAGGAAAAAAAATAGCACAATATGTGCAGAACCAATTCTGGTTGTGGAACTGATGGTCAAAGTGTTGAAGCATCATAAAGTGCATCAGTGAGAATTGTGTTCCTTCTTTCCGTGATGAGCAGAAACTCTTCATCTCTAAAAAATGAAGTGCCTTGCTGAGATGAAGAGGTCATATTGCTGTTTTGGTTATATTTTTCAACCCACTTTACTTTATTGCAGTATCCATAAAAATCTGCAGATGATATAACAGTACTGGGACTCATCTCTGGGGGTGGGGATGAGTCTGCCTACCAAGATGAGGTGGACCGGTTGCTTTCGTGGTGTGGAGACAATAACTTGGTCCTCAACACCAGTAAGACCAAGGAGCTTATAATACACTATAGAAGGAACAGATCATATATCCAGCCCTTGCTTATCAATGGAGACTGAGTGGAGCAAATGGCCAGTTTTAAGTTTCTGGGTGTTACCATAAAAGAGGACCTGACCTGGGATGCTCACATTGCAGCACTGGTCAAAAGCGCCCAGCAGAGATTATACTATCTGAGACTTCTCAGAAAACAACAACTGAATGAAAAACTGCTGGTGAACTTCTACTGCTGCACCATACAGAGTATCTTAACTTACTGCACCTCTGTATGGTTTGCCAATTTCACAGTGACAGATAGGAAAGCACTCCAAAGGATTAATGTCATTGCCCATAAGATCACTGGTTGTCCTCTCCTCTCTTTGGAAGAGCTTTATAGCTCCCGCTGCCTTAAGAAAGTTCAAAACATTCGCAAAGATCCATCTCAACCTGGGAACCCATTTTTTGAACTATTGCCATCTGGCAGCCGGTACAAAATAATAAAAACAAGGACAAGTAGGCTGAAAAACAGCTTCTATCCCAGGGCAGTAGCTCTTTTGAATTCTACTGTATAGTACAGTATTGGTACGGTATCAGGGGTTTCGGTTCAGTGTGTGGAGCGTGAAGGATGTGTGTTTGTGTTTATTTTCATGGTCATGATGCACTGAAGATGGTGTTTGATTTCGTTGTACAAGGTGCAACGACAATAAAGTAAACTAAACTAGGAGAGTCTTTTGAGTATTTCCTATCTTTTTCATACCAAAATAGTTATAGACAATATATAAAGAGGATGGGGAAGGGATTTGTCAGAGTTTATATTTTTAGCAAGTTTCCCAACCTTTGCAAAATACTATAGCCTAGTGGAAGACCCCCTAGTATAAGGAAAGAGTTAGCTACAAAACCGAAGTACCTTGGCACAGAAAAGCATTTAGCTTTTTTGACATTTTGTTTTCTGTGTCAATGTAGGAATGAAAGATCAATCCTTGTTATCATGCCTCAAGCTGTCAATAGAAGGATACAAGTAAAAGCAATACTTATTATTGGGACTTTTTCAGAATGACCCTTATTTATGTTTACTCTGAATTACGTGTCACCAGGATGAGTAGATTTTATCTTCCCCAAAAGATGTTTAGGATTTAGTTTTAGTATCAAATTCTCTTTAGAAGACCAATGAATCCCCGGATGAATCAGAATTACTTGTGGGACCCTAGATCCTAGAACTCAAGTATCATAAAAAGAATTTACATGGATTATATCTACCCCTCATTCCTTTTTTGCATAGAAAAAGCACAGTCTATGATAATATTTAAAACACTTAACAATGAAAGTACAGTAAACCTGTAAAGACACCCAGAAATACAAATGCTACATTACATTTAATAAAAGACAGAACTAATTTGAGTAATATAGTTATATAAGCAATAGAGGTTCTGTACTAAGACCGAAGCTTATAACGAAAAATAATGTCAGAATCTGGCAGTAAAATACCCAAGCCTATTCTATCCTTGTCCTGTCCAAGTTGTTTGTCTTCCATCATATCCATATCAAAATAAACTGATGCTAAAATCACAAAGAGTTTAATTTCACTCATTGCAAAGAATCTGCCAGGACACATGTTAACTCCAGAGCCAAATGGCATTAGAAAATATTTCAGCTTCTTTCCCTGTTTGAAGAAGGTTGTTTTCTTCTTGCCGTTCTCCACGTAGCGGTCATATTTATATGTCTGGAAGGAAAATGAAAACTAAGTGGTTACACAGATGCTACATGGCTATAAGAAGCAGAAAAAACTTGTTTTTTTGTTCCTAGTACTTCTGGGAGACAAGTAAGACCACACCTGTGCTTAAAATGTGGTTTTCTTGTCTCAAATCAGGCTCTACAGCTCTGTATCCTATTTTATGAACCAGTTTCCTATGCTTTACACCTTTGAATACCTTTTCTTTTGGGTTTCATTTCCTTTTGGGTTTCATTTAAACACATTGGATTATCTGTTATTCATCTGCTTCTGATTTTGAATTCCCTGTGGATATACTGTATAAGTGATGATACAGAAGCATGTAATCGTATATTGAGACAAACTACAAGAAACATACCGTAATAAAAGAAGCACTATATATTGGCATTTGCTTCTTCTAACTAAAATAAGGGGAGGTAAAATTACTCACTTCCCTCAGGTTAGTGTGACTTCCTTTCTTTGCTTTTGTTGTTCAGGGCTGCATAGCATCTCCCTTTCTCTAAATCTGAGCAATACATTTCTTAAGTACATTTCCTAATTTCAGTTTAAATTCCCTGTTTGTTAAATTTGACATAACCCTCAGAAGCCAGGCCATGCTGAAGGTACTGCTCATGGCATGACCTTGGTGTTTTAGGGAGAATGTGCAACAGCAAAATAAAATGACAATCTTGCTAATTACCACCATTACCACAAACCACAACAATAATGATCTTTCTAAATAATTCCTTAAATTATTAAGAATTATTCCAGAACCAGGAATTCGTTCCTGGAAAGCCTTCTAACTTGTGAAGGCAAGTCTAAATGCATTAACATGCACTACTGAGGAAACCTTGCAATATGTTCATACAAAAAAATCAGGGATGATTGGAATCAAAACTAGAAGGGCACACTGTCCTTGTTTATAGTTTTAGTAATTGATAAAGGGCCCATCTGTTTAAAGTATGTTGCAACCAGGAAATCATTAAAGAATACAGACTAGGGACTTCAGAGTGAATGCATTAAAGCACAACTTACAGATGGTCCTTCATACACACTTATGTGCACTCTCACCTCATCCCTATTGAAAGCCCATCTTTTAAATTCTGTACACTAGCAGATTCAACTGTGATTCAGCCAGGAAGCCATGTTATGCAAATAAGACAGCCAAGAATTTGGCTTTCATCTTTCTGTGGGCTGAAGGAGGAGGCAGTTGGGAGATTTGTTTTAGACTGTGCAAAGCCTGAATCAGGCTTTCCACTGTAGTTTTTGTAGGCTTTCTATCTCAAATTGGCAGAAACATGCACTATCATTCCCCCTCCCCCCCAAATCTGATTGGAGGCAGTTCCTTGGGTAGTAAAAATTCATGTCTATATTAAGTGGAACTGCTGAGCTGGAGCTATCCTTGAAATGATACAAAAACTTAAGTTAGTATAGAATGAGGCAACAATGACTACATCCTGCGCAGCTGGTAAAAACCGTATCATGGATGTTTCGGAAGGGAATGTACCAGTGGTGGAATTCAAAATTTTTTACTACCGGTTCTGTGGTCATGGCTTGGTGGCAGGAGACTGTAAAATCTCCAGTCAGAGGTGGTATTTGTCAGTTCTCCGAACTACTCAAAATTTCCGCTACCGGTTCTCCAGAACTGGTCAGAACCTGCTGAATACCACCTCTGGTTTATAGGCCCTATAAACCATAACTGCAACTTATCATACTATCCCTGGACTCCATGGAATTCGGTAAAAAGCAGAATTTTTGTAAAGCCTTATGACTTGCAATTCTGCCTCTACAGCATTTCCAAGCCAGCTGCAAAATATTTCAGTAAAAACTGAGGGAACAGCCCTCCAATTTGCATGCAGGTGATGAACTTCTGGAGCTGCATTAAGCTGAACTAGACAGGATTAATTTGCAGTCTTTGATATTCATTAACTTTAGCCTCAGAAAAGGGAAAGTACATGGAGATGACACAATTACCCTCAAAGCTTCATTGCAGAGCAACAGCTTTACAATCCTGAGTTTGCAATGCCATACTAATTGACCACAAAAAGACCAATCCCTATAAAGAGAGGTGAAAAACCATAAGTCTTAAGAAGACACTGCTATTATAGGGGCTTTAGAGAATCAATGATGCTTTGGGGGGCACTTAACTAAATAGCCCATATTATTTGCTCTTTAAGTCACCTTCCATTATTCTGCCTTCTTTGGGCATCCACTGATCCACTTCCAAACAAAGCCCACATTTAGCCTCAAGTTTATGGTAGTCAGTGAACAATTGTTAGTTCGTCTGAAAGGGGGTAAGCAGTCAGCCTCATTGCCATTATTTCTCCCTTTAGACCTTGAATCCTTTGACCTACAGCAGGCATCTTGAAAAGAACTGAAAGTAGGAAGATTTGTTCCACAGTTTCCCCCTCACCCCCATTCTCCTAAAAAAATAATCTGTATTATAAAGAGCCTGGTAGAGAAATACACATATGTGATCATACGTGCAATAGAAGTCAAATCTTACTTGAGGATCTTCGTAGATTTCAGGGTCCCTGTGCAGAACCGGAGGAAAAATTGCTAAAAGATCTCCTTTTCTCAAAGAGACTTCACAATTTTCTTCAAACTTGAGAATAAAATTTTCTTTGATTTGACGGATATTCATTGATGAGGAACACATTCGCAAGCTCTCATTTATAGCACTTTCTGAATTTAAATAAGGAAAAAACAGAACAAAACAAGACTTACATGTTAAAAATACTGAAGATGACGAACTTACAAGTTCCTATAGTAGCCATTAGAATTAGTAGAATTAGTTTATTAGATGTGGCTAGAAAAAAAAGGTGGAGAGAAAAATAGGCGGGGGGGGGGGGCAGGGGGAGGAAAGAACCAAAAATGGGGCACAAATGCATCCCTGTAGGGCTAATGGAATATTTGCTGTTTGGAATTTTTAAATATAATTATTAACTGATAAGAGTTGATGAATTTAGTTAAGCTCAAGACAATGTAGTAAATTTTGGGTGGAAAACCATTATTTACACATCTCACTAAAAAGCCACCATCAGAGAGAGGAATATTTTTATGCATTTATATACATTGCAAGAGTTACAATACCAGCTTCAAGATTCAGAGCTCTCCTCCAAAGGCCTTGTGCTGGGCTTCAATCATGCATTACAAAATGAAGCACTCAAATAACTATACAGTGAACTGTGAAGTTAGGATGCTAGGAATTACGGAACCCTTAGCAATATCATCATCACATCATAATTTCTACTGTTGGCTGAGCAAATTCAAATTATGCGTGGCACTTTGACAAGTTAATGGGGGAAAACCCATATCCCATGTAATGCTTTGACACAAATCCCAAACCTTTTCCAGACGCCCACCATAACCTGGAAAGCTTGGGAAGGCAAATGTCCTTGCCATCCCAGTAGCCTTCACCTTTTGCTCCTAGCATGACAGATTTTATGGCTAATTTCCGGCAATTTATCCTGGCAGTTTGAGGAGAAATTCCTTTGGGAATAATATGCATAATTTGCATAAATCATTCTGATAGCATGCATACCAGCATGTACCTCCTGTCTGGGGCTGCATCTCTCACTTAGTAATCAAAACTGACTATTTCTCCACCAGCATGGCTGGGTCCGGTAGGAGACAGCATGACTCCTTTAAGCTATCGGTGTGAAAACAAGCCTTAGCAATACAAAAACCAGAGCACCCTTCCCCGCCCACCACAGAATATAAGATCAAGCATAGACAGTTGCTTATATGCATTTTGGAATATCCACATTAAAATCCCCTCTTTGCCAGATCAACTTTGGCGATTCCCTAGAATCTAAAGGCTAATTTACAATAAAGTACAGCAAACCTAGCCTGGAAGTATTTGAAAAAGACAGTTACAAATGGTTGTTTTTTGTTTTTTTTAACAAAAATTAAAAACAGTGCATGGCAAATAAACCTGATTTGGATGCTTTTCTGCAAGAGTTTTTTTTTTCCTTAAGCATGTATTTGTCTAAAGAAATGAGGCTGCGGTCAGTTCTGTGTGGCCAACACTGTGATTCAATGTGACGTACAGTGAAACTGTGCATATTTTTTTTGGACTGCCTTCGTTACTATAATCACGGAGAATCAAATCGGCTTGTTGATGACGAAGCCAGAAAAAAAACCTCTGATTCCAGAATATGGCCTCTATTGCAGATAGCCACAAGGCACAATAGATGTCAAATGGCTGCATTCTGGCAAGAGAAAACTTCCCCCAATGCAAAAGAAAGATCCAGGCTCCATTTCTTGGCTTTATGCAGCTTAAGCATAATGAAGCTGATTAGAGCCTAGTAGGCTGCAGTATAGAAATGGTAACTGACATATGTAGGGCCACTGGACACCAACAAAACCAAATCCTGGTTGGGGACCAGTGAGGGGAAGGGAGGGAGTAAAGCACAAAACACACAGCAACGATAAGCAAAATCATCAGGCAAGTGTTGCTGCTGCTGAAATAGCAGGTTTCCACTTGAGTAGCACAAGTCACAAAGTCATATCGGATTGGCTGACATTTTGAAAGGAAGCATGGCAGTCTGTTGACCACTGTTGTATCCCAAATGACAACCGGGCAACCTTCTCTTATAGAGAATTTAATCATAGTAATGGAGCTCAGAGCATGACTTAGCGGTCAGATCATAAATGACAAATCTATTTTACCTTCCAGTACCAGCTATGTGGGGAAAAAGGAGCCGCGGCTCTTGCTCTGAGCGATCTTGCTGATAATCCTTAGATGACAAAGGTAAAGAGTCACATTATGATCAGCAACGGAGGAGGGAATTTGTGTGGGTTTGTGGCAGCCGACCATGAAAATAAACAAACAAAAAATGACATTCTTTCCCAGTCCCTCCTCCCCTCCCCAACAGTTCTTATACACTGGATTTAGACACTGAATGACAACTAGATGATAAAACAGCAGCCTGTACAGTACTTGTAGTTGTCATACTTCAGTAGGCATAAGCCAGCACTCCTGTAAGACCAGCTGGATAGCCTGGGAGGCCTCCCATTTTGCACCATGAGGTACGGTAAATGATCCAGCTCTGGAGAACAACATCTGTTTCTGTGCTAGTGCTGAACAAACAAGGCAATTTAAAGCAAAGCAAGAGATAACCAAGCAGCAAATGAACATGACCCTCATGTTTTCCCACTTCCTACACACATGAGATGCTGAAACTTCAACACATGAAGAGAGATTGTCAGTAAAGTTGACATATTTTCTATGGAGGGAAAGAGAGAAAGGGAGGGAGGAAGAGGGGGCCTTCAGACTTCCCAGAGTATTATTTTTAGAGTCTTCCCACTCCCCTTTTCTCTTATATTCTCTGCTTCCAATTCATCCACAATCTTTTTTTAAAAGTCGAAGCCATTTCAATATACTTATAAATATTCAGTCTTTAAACCTAATTTGCTATACTTAGTTCACATGCCTTCAAGCATTTGTCTTCCAATTTCCACTGAATAAATGCGTACTAATGAGAAATGGAGCAAGCTGCTGAGGCAAAGCTGGCCGACTTGCGCCTGGCCCGCCACCAGCTTGTGATAGGCAGGCAAATTGAGTTAAAATGAAAAGTCTTGTCAGCTGAAATACAACACGGAGCCAAACAGCAAGCTGTCAATCATCCAGCCAAAACAAGGGACTGCAGGTAATAAAAGGTCATTGTGAATCATTAGTACATTTGGCTTTGGTAAGCAAGTTAATTTTAATTAAACATGATCTTGATCTGTTACTGTTTAATAAAAAACCCCGCTACAAATAATGGTTTTTTAATTTTATATTAAGCAGGTAATAGGAACCCTGTAAGTGTCAAGGGTACAGGAAAGAAAAATAGTTGTTCAATATGCAAATATTTTGGATACATCTTCTCTTTTCAGAGCTCTATGATTATAAAAAGAATTATGAAATGCCACACGCCTGTAGTTTGCAGGAATGAACAGAACTAAATTAATAACAGGATACAAAGATAAAATGTCTACTTTCTCCAACTTCCTTCAGTTTTAAAACAGTGATGTTTAACGATAGTGTGTATCCTTCAAGATAGTTTGTATCCTTGCACTGTTTAATTTTGGTTTTTCTATCTGCTAGTGAACAATATCCCATGTTCTCTTTAGTGTAATTTACTGTTATTCAGGACAGCTTAGCCGTTCAAAATAAAACCTTGTCTTGGGCATGATTTTCACCACACAGGCAACAACTATTTCAAAAGTCTCTCAATGCCTCCTTCTGTGCCAGAGACACACAATCTGGGTCCTTTGGAAAAAAACAAAGCAGAACTCCAGGACAAAAAAAGCCAGAAGTTTTATAATCAGGCAGGGTAAGAAAAAAGAGAAAGCTAAGAATCTCCTGATTATAACTAGCAATTCAAGGAAGGAAGGTTTTCTAGATAACCAATTGGCACAAAGGTAGTTCCAAGAGTCACTGACTAAAAAGAAAAGGAAAATGTTAGTGTTTAATTTCTCTCTCTCGATTTTTAAGACCACTTTATTGCGTCTGGAACTTATTATCTTTCCACAAGCCCAATCCTTGTATGTTTTATGAAGACATCTCTTTATATTCAGCTGCTTCTCCATTAGTAGAATGGATCACTTTGGAATTTTGGCAGAACTTGTCACTGTCCTATATATTTTTCTATTAGATGTTTTCAGATATGAATACCTCTATAATTGTATTTCCTTTGTTAATGAAGAGTCGTGTGAAGAATTAAAGTTAAAAAGGAACTCCAATTTCTTTTCCCATTTCCCTTTTAAATAAAAGTTGTTTTTCTTTTGTTTGATCTTTCTTTCTGCCAAAGAGAAAAGCGGCAGATTTCCTTGGAGACAAGACTCAATGCTACAGAGACAGGAAGTGGCTTGAAATTTCCTTCCTAAGACAGGAGGATTTAGGATGTAAATATCCAGTATGTACACTATGTGTATGCATAATGTGCATCAATGAATGTGCCTACTATTTTACATTTAAGATACTGGAGGAGAGATGGATAGAATCTGTGGTAGATGGAGATCTATGATAGACAGTCTGTATGATATTTCTGGGAATGTGTGCATGTGTATATTCTTTATGCTCCTTTCAACTTAGTCCAACTTAGTTAAGAAGAGCAACTGATATTTCATTGATATGTAGGGCTATCAGATATATATACAGGCAAAAGGAGGACATGAATAATTGGAAAGGGGAACAAATGGGAGGGGGGGAAAGGAGAGCACACTAACTGTTTTTCTTGCAAGAAAAAAATACAATAAAACAGTCCAAAAGAAAAGGGTCACATGTATATGAAATTACTTTCTTCAGAAATGGAAAAAATGTTTTTTTTTCTATCAATTTTCCCCAGCATATCTTTATTTCCTAGAACATATGCCAGCAATGTACTTCTCAAATTTCATCAAAAGAAATGTATGACTAGTATTGTGATATATGGATTTGTAGATTTGACAGGAGGGATCAAAGCTAATTGCTGGAATCAAGAATTAAATAATGTAAATCTAGGCTGTCAAGTTTGTAAAGAGATAACAAGGAAAGAAAGATACAAACAATATACAAGAAAGTCTGAATGGTTACTATTGTGAAAACAGTCCATTAAAAAAAAAAAGATACCCAAGGTACTCAAAAGTGATACAAATGATGCTGTTACTGTTCTCTCAAAGTGCCTGGAGGCTGTGGAGGCAGGATGGGGGACAAGAATTTTGGCAAGACCACATGGCTTTGGGTGCATGGAATTTCAGGTTATAGTATTTAAACTTAGTTCTGGATGAGGTTGCACTATCCCTCTCAGGTCTGGTTTGCAACTGGGGTTTCCCCTGCATTCAGGACTTGAAGAGCAGGTTTCAATCACACCTAGGACAGCCTTTGCACAGTTTCTTGTTGTTGCTAGTGGGGACTTTTCCTGAATCAGGAGTTTCTGAACTCAGTCAGTCAAGTTTTGGTCATTTCATATCTAGACTACTACAATGAACTCTACATGGGGCTGTCCTTGGAGAATATTCAGAAACTTCAGCTGGCATAAAGTGCAATTGCATGGGCAGTTCTTTGGGCCCCCAAACTGATACATATTACACCACTGCTCCACAAGCTGTACTGGTTGCTGGTTTGCTTCCAGGTACAATTCAAGGTACTGGTTATTACTTTTACAGCCCTGCAAGCATGGCCTTGGCCTTGAAGACAAGACAAGGAATAATGGATGGAAACTGATCAAGGACAGATTCAACCTAGAAATAAGGAGAAATTTTCTGACAGAGCAATCAACCAATGGAACAGCTTGCCTTCGGAAGTTGTGGGTGCTTCATCACTGGAAGTTTTCAAGAAGAGACTGGACTGTCATGTCAGAAATGGTGTAGGGTCTCCTGCTTGAACAGATAGTTGGACTAGATAATCTAATCGCTCCTGTTCTTTGGTACATTTTACCCCTGAGGTAGAACATTTTATATACACAAGGTTTCAATTTCAGTCCTTGAAACTGAAGAGTTGAAGGAGTAGTTGAAAATGAATGAATGAATGAATTCTTTATTGGCCAAGTATGATTAGACTCACAAGGAATTTGTCTTGGTGCATATGCTCTCAATGTACATAAAAAGAAAAGATACATTCATCAAGAATCAAAATGAGCAGGTTAGAATATTTTGGGATTTCCAAATACAAATTGATAAAAAGTCTTGGCACGTAACCTAGATATAAGTGCAGTTGAAAGGAAGAAAGTGGGAATAATTGATGTAGCATTATCAGAAGATAGCAAAATAGAAGGGAAAGAATTGGAAAAGATCACAAAGTAACAAGATCTGAAAATTCAAACTAAAAGATTATGGCATAAATCAGCCATGGTGGTCGCAGTGATTACTGCCATACCAAGAAATCTTGGACTGCACTCAGAAAATCTGCACATAGACAACACTTCCCTCTGTCAATTTAAAAAAGGCCACGCTGCCTGGATCTGCTCATATACTATGCCTATACACTACTACAACATCCTAAATATTTGAGAAGAATTTGACACATTGAAAGGCTACTACTAGCTAAAGAACTGGCAGCTATGATTTAATATTGTAGTGATCAGCTAATAATTTTAATAATTCATTAAATGTATATGCCATCCAACTCCCAATGACCCCAGGCAGTTTATAAGTTGTTCAAAACATTTAAAAACATGAAACAACAGAAGAAACATAAAACAAGGATGGCAGAGAAAAATATCTGATTGGGAACAAGGTAAAGGTGAAAAGGGGTCAACAATCATCAGTAATATTGGAGATCCAACTCTGACCAGCATCTACCAGTATATTGACCTGTCACTTGTAGTAGTATAATAGTATAATAATGTAGTATAATAATATTTAGAAAGCTAAAGAATCCCAATCCTCATTGTAATTTAGATTCACTTCTTACTGAGGATTCCTTATCTATGCATTTTTTGTGTGGTCTGAGTCTACATATAATGATTTCTACTGTTGGTAAACCACATTGAATAATATTATCTGCCGGGAAAGTATTGTGTCAACTAAAAATTTACTTTTTACTTTTACAATTTACTTTTCCTGAGATGCGGCTAGAGACTTTTGCTTTGAATGAGGGGATTTGTTGGAGCCCTGACACATTGTCTATCTTTTCTAAAACAAATATTAACTTCTCCTGTGGACTATGTTATAAATCATATTAGGCGTGTCTTTACCCTTCTTGTAGAAATTATAAAGCTGGCCACCATTGCGCAACCAAATGCAAAAAAGGCAGACTGATATAATAGAAATAAAAATAACTCTTCTCCCAAGACTACAAACAACCCCAAAATATCCTGAATCCAGTCTTTCACTATCATATTACGTCCCCAGCATGTAGCAATAGCACTAGCACTTAGACTTATAAACCGCTTTTTTTAGTGCTTTCCAGCCCTCTCTAAGCGGTTTACAGAGTCAGCATATTGCCCCCAACAATTTGGGTCCTCCTTTTACCCACCTCGGAAAGATGGAAGGCTGAGTCAACCTTGAGCCTGGTGGGATTTGAACTGCCAAACTGTAGGCAGCTGGCTGCAGAAGCAGCTTGCAGTATCTAACCACTGCACCACAGAGGCTCTATATAATATGTACTTAGTCACCATATCTTTGCAAATCACCCTAAACTCTTTTTATTCTTTTATTTCACACCAAAATCTCTGTATAAAGGTTTTTTACTCATTTTTTCCCATTCTAATGCCTCCTTAATCTCACCTTTGTTTTCTTTACTCAGTCCAAGCATAGCTTGTCCCTCTTCATATTCCATCCTGTTTGGTTACTTCCTTATATGCCATTAAAATAAAATCATTTTCAACAGACATTTTTGGAGATAGCACAGTTCTCTACGTGGAGCTTGTCCCTTCGCTTCACTTTGCTTCCCTTCCCTAGCAGATAGTACTTCACCAAAGCAAGCGCTAGGCTCTGTTGCTTATCATACTTATTAGTCTATGTGGGCCCTCAAATTCTGGTGGTTGGATGTCTATCTGTCCATCTATCTAAACTCCATCCATCCACTCCCACATACAATGTACATTAGGAGATGTTCACACACACGTGATATTCATAAAATCAGGTTTCCTGCCTTGCATTTGTTATCTTGCTAGGTCAAAGAGAATGTTTATACTTTATGTTTATACTTTGAATAGTCATTGAATGTCACATTGGTGGATAGATTTCAAAAGTGATTGGAATCACTTTTGGTGGATAGATTTCAAAAGTGATTGGAATTTTTGAGGTAAATCAATAAGTGAGTCCATGACAATATTATACAATATTATATTGTATTGAAATTATTTTCCAAGAATTTTCTTCTTCTGTCGCACTAAAAATTACTATTTGATGACATCGTTTTAGAACTATAAATAAGCAAGTGAAATAAGGAAGTTGAAAGCTGTCCTATTTTATTGTGCCGTTAGCCTGACCTGACTATTAAGGCAGATGACAAATTTTGCTACATAAATAAATCTCAATTAATGATGAGGCTAGTAAAAATGCATGGAGTAGCATAACACTTCTCATATACCATTATACTGTATGTTCTCATATACCATTATACTGTATGTTCTCATATACCATTATACTGTATGTTCTAGCTATCCCTCCTCTCAACTTCCCGTTTTTCTTTATACAGAAAAGGTTTTAAGTGTGATTTTCATGATGAAATTGGTATGTGTAATATAATTCTCATAAGTAATAGTAAAGAGTGTTCTTTTGCATGTAATCAAAATGTGTGACTATGTATAATATACTTAGACCAAATATATTTATAATGGTGTTTAAAAGTTTGTGAACTCTCGAGTTTTCAATATTTCTGTATAAATACATCTAAAATTAGATCAAATGATTCAAAAGCCATGTGCCTGTTCATTTTTTTTACTGAAGACAATTATCCAAAACTACATAAGGAAACAGGTATTATTTTAAATATTTATACAGAAATATGAGTTCACAAACTTTTAAGCACCATTGTAAATTGAAGTTAATTTCTGTGTCTGTGAATCCTGACCTATCCTGACTGAAACCAGCATGGCTGCATGAAGAACTCAAATTGGACAAGTACAAATAGTGGAAAGAGGGGCACATAAATAAGGCAGATTATCAACAAATAGCCTGAGCCTGCAAAGATGAAGTGAAGAAAGCTAAGGCTCACAGCAAACAAAGGCTTGTGACAAAAGTAAAAAATAACAAAAAAGCTTCTTCTAGTATGTTAAAAACAAGAAAAAAGTTAAGAAAACAATTGGTCTACTGCTGGGAGAAAGTGGTAAGAAGGTGACAAGCAACAGGGAGAAAGTAGAACTACTTAACTCATCTTTTGCATTTGTCTTTACACAAAGGGAAAAAACAGTCCAACTGTCAAAAACAGCATCACGAAAAACAGATTAGGAACACAAGTTAAAATAGGGAAGAAAATGGTAAGTGAGCACCTGTCTACGCTAGACAAGTTCAAATCACCAGGACCAGATGGATTATATCCCAAGGTTCTGAAGGAACTGGCAGATGTGATCTCAGAACCACTGAATTATATCTTTCAAAGATCCTGGAGCACCGGGGAACTACCAGAGGACTGGAAAAAAGCTGATGTGGTTCCCATATTCAAAAAAGGAAAGAGAATAGATCCACGAAACTACAGACCTATCATCCTGATCTGAATACCAGGGAAGATTTTGGGAAAGATAATCAAGCAACAAATCAGTGAACACCTAGAAGCAAACAAAGTAATAATCAAAAGCCAACATGGGTTTGTCAAAAACAGATCATACCAGACTAATTTTATTGCATATTTTGACAAAATGATAAAATTAGTGGACCAAAAGAATGCTGTTGATATAATTTACTTGGACTTCAGTAAGGCATTTGACAAAGTAGACTATATCCTAATACTTGATAAAATAGAAAAATGTGGGTTAGACAGCATCACCACCAGATGGATTCATAACTGGCTCACCAACCACACTCAAGGTGTAGTCCTCAATGAAACTGCATCTTCATGGAGGGAGATATGCAGTGGGGCTCTGTTATAGGCCCAGTACTCTTTAACATATTCATCAATTATTTATTCCAGGGAATAGATGGGATCAAATTTACAGATGACACTAAGCTAGCAGGAATATCCTATACTCCGGAAGATAGGCTTAAGATACAGAAGGATCTTGACAGACTTGAACATTGAGCGCTATCTAACAAAATGAATTCAATGGTGAAAAAAAGCAAGGTTCTACATTTAGGCAAGAAAAATAAAATGCACAGGTACAGTATATATGGTACCTTGCTCAATAGTGGTGACTGAGAGGGGGATCTTGGAGTCCTAGTGGACAATCATTTAAATATGAGCCAGCAGTGTGATGCAGCTGCAAAAAACTCCCAACATAGTTCTAGGCTGCATAAATAGAGGAACAGAATCAAGATCACGTGAAGTGTTAATATCACTTTATAATGCCTTGGTAAGGCCACACTTGGAATACTGCATCCAATTTTGGTTTCCACGATGTAAAAAAGATGTTGAGACTCTAGAAATTAGAGTATAGATAAGAACAACAAAGATGATTAGGGGACTGGAGGCTAAAACATAAAGAATGGTTGCTGGAACTGGATATGTCTAGTCTTATGAAAAGAAGGACTAGGGTGACATAATAGCAGTGTTCTGATATCTGAGATTCTAAAACCTAGTACCATCATGTTGGTGTTGACTCTTAGCAACTACATAGTTAGATTTTCTCCAGCATAGTTCTCTTAGCTTAGCTTTTTTTCACAATTCAAAGAATGCTTTTTCTAGAAAAATAAGGTTTTTTTCCTTAAAAAAGCAATAAGGTAAAGAAGTAACTTTTTTAAAAGAACAATTTTGCACATCAATTTTAAGGTAGTTCAAATTCAAGCAAGATATGTAGGATAGATTGTTGTGGATATGACAATTGATTATCATTTATAAACCAAGTGTTCACCCCTATTATGAAAAGCAATGACGGTTGCTACTGCTTCTACTACCAATACACTACATATAAATTCCACTAAACCTATTTTTACTTGAAAATTGCTTAAAAAGTGGGATGTTTGGCAACTGTACAACATTCTACATATATCTCTTCTTCATTGAAAACAACTATTTTGATTTTAAAACATTTGTATCTTTTACTACATAGCTAACAAGCTGCCAATCTGTAGAAATTTGAGAATGTATTCTGTTTTATGTTTTAAAAGGATGCTGTACAGGCTAATGATATTTAGAGGAGAAGTTGATTGTTCCAAATATTTCCTTTCAATTCATGAGAAGGCCCTGCTCTGCCATCTTGTGAGCAATGCCTCTGAAATGTATTCTCCACTTCAGCAGATGTTTAGACTCAGACTTAATATGTGTACACATTGTTTAAATAACTGCAAAGCTTTGATTCAACCTTTTCCATACTTTGCTTAGTTAATTACCTGGGCTTTTATGTTTACATGCAGTTAGTGTATCTCTAGCTATAAAGTACATAATTTATAATTGATGTAAATGATTGTTATTATGTCAATTAAGCAGCTGGGTTCTCCACCTTCTCACTAAACAGAATGAGTGATAAACAGAGTTTACATGGAGATGCCTACTTTTCTTCAGAAAGGATAAAATAAATTACCTAGGTAGACCAGGTTGTCCAATTGTTCTCTGCTGAGGTAGATGTTGCATCCTGGCCTCTTCTCTTGACCTGTTGACTGCAGCAAATGGTCAATTTCGTCACGCACCACTGCAAAAGCTTCTGGGTACCTCAACAGATAATACATTGTCCAGAATATAACAGGAATGGTGTTTCCCACCGAGGCCCACAGAAAGGCGAAATGATGTGCTGGGAGAAAATAAGTGAAAAGGAAGATTAATAGCATTTATTACACTGATTAGATTTGCAGTGTGCTAATTAAAAGATGTTAGGACACAGACCCAGCCAAGGATCAGTGAATGCTAATGAGGACCAATAGGCTTCTGAAAGTCTAATTTTCTGCTTAATGAGAATAGTTTGAAATGTAATTTCAGGGTGGGGGTGGGGGTGAAATAAAGGGAGGAAATGCAGCTCAGTTATAATCTCCCTCATTATCACCATTAAGTATCTTGTTTTACCACCTCAGCCAAAAAAAGAGACAGAAAGAAAGAATCAATTATCAGACAGGATTGTTTCAGAGTAAAACATTTTATCATTACCCAATTAGAGAAAAAACATAAAAATTTCAAGGTCACAGTTTTGCCATTTTATTTCAAAGGACTCTAGTAAATTATCTGATTTGACCCAAGCAATCATTCAAAAGTTTGCTACCTGCTTTGTCATAATCAGTAAGCGCCTTATAGTTTTCAAGAATATCTTTTCTGTCTTGGACCACTTTAGAAACATCTAACCATTTCTCCATCTTTTTTGGATTTAAAAAGTTTATGAGTTCTCTCCGAATATTCTTGGTTGCTCCCAGCAATCTAATTGGTACATTTAGAGCCAAATAGGAAAAATTGGCATCAAACTTGAGAAATTTTTCTCCAATTTCATCTGTAACATTATAGCCATCATTATGAGGATCCCTTCCAAAGAAAGTTTTAAAACTGGCTTCAAATATTATAGAGAAGCAGAACTTGTGCATTTTTTCCATCTCCCAATCTACCATTTGTAAAAACTTTCTCTTAAATATAATTTGGAGGTTCTTCATCATGTTATCGGAGAGTGTGTCCAATGATTTGCCAAGAATATATTGATAATTCCTGTGTACATGTTCATTTAGATCAGGGAATTTCCCATTTATAAGTGGCGGATGGTCAAATGCTTGGCTTGATATTTGATCTGCAAATTCTGCAAATTCCAAATACTTGCTGTTCTTGGTCATAAGAGGATATTGTAGGGGGTTTATTATAAATGTAATATATTTGCCTGAAAGAAAAAGAAAAAAGAATTTGGTCAAGACCCACATGATAATTTATGCCAACATCCTGCAACCTGTTGCCTTAGAGTAGTGCTTCCCTATCTCAGCAACTTTAAGATGTTTGGACTTCAACTCCCAGAATTTCCCACCTAGCCATGGTTGGCTGGGGAATTTTAGAGTTGAAGTCCATTGAGAAGCAATGCCTTAGAGGGATCATATACAATAGCTCCCCATCATCTCCAACACAAGACATATGCTCGCTGATATTGATCTAGAAAACAATAAGTTTGAGAAACCTGATGTAGTCAAAATCATTTTCCCGGTTTTTCTCTCCAAATTATAATAAAACATGGCAGTCTCAGAAGGAATACCATCCTCACAGCACCAGAAGGGAGATCTTTCAAAAATACTGAAGAAAAACAGTCATATATTTGCATATATATAAATATGACATACTGTACATTTTATATGTACATTACAAAAAAGGAAATTACAAAAAATGACTATATTGGGTTTTGAGGTATGAAAAAATACCAAAATAAACCATGACAGCATTGATAAACCATGATAGCATTGCAATGCAGAGAAAAGTTGCAATACTATGGCTTTCTTTCTTTCTCCCAATCACCAGAAATTCATCATAACAGAATTAATACTTTGCTTTATAAACAATAAACAGCATTATTTTTTACTTGCCCCAATCCTTTTACATTCCTGGCTTTTTATTATCTTTCTATTAATATTTGTGGACCACATAACACTCCTGATCCCAATAATTTGCTATAATGCTATAATTTTTTGCATTCTGGTTCTAGTAACAAATTATTCATTTTTATTAGGGTGTCTCTTGAGGTAATTACCATATTTTTTGCACTATAAGACACACCTGACCATAAGATGCACATAGGTTTAGAGGAGGAAAATGGGCAATGACAAAGACAGAAGAGGCGGGGTTCAGCACTGCAGAAAGACCCCGTGGCCGCAGCCTGTGTTTTTCACTCCATAAGATGCACAGACATTTTTTGGAGAAAAAAAGTGTGCCTTATGGGATGAATAATATGGTAGTTTAACAATATAATCTGTGAATGTTTCTAAAATGTTTCCTATGCTTTATTCATTAATATATAAACTAAAACTTAGTTTAAATATTTCCACAACAAATCCAAAGTTGAGAAAGCCCACATTTTTTGGTACATAATTCATTAACAAATCCAGTTTTAAAATCTTATTTCATTTCCTAGCATCATAAATTTAACGAAAATGGTGCACTTGCTAAAGCTTTAAAAGTCACTATACTTTCACTTCTAAATACCAAAACCTGTGAAACTTCTGAATTGGCCAATAAACATAAGAAAGAATATTTTGTGGAAGATTGCAGGATACAAATTTAACATTCTTTAAAACATTATGTTTCTGATTTGTTAAAACAAAACATTTCCATTTTTTTCAAGACACCTTGCAGGTTTTTCATCTCTATTTTCAGCAAAATATAGCTTTGGAAACGTCTGAAATTCATTTGAACAAATCAGTAATTTTAAAACTATAAAGCATTTATAGAGTACCCAAAACACTGTAAAAAAGAAAACTAAAGAATTTTATTTTTAATATATAAAATAAAAAGTATAAGATAATAGGAAAAGCTATGTGGAATCTAGAAGAGACATTCCCCAAATACTGTATAGTACAAAGATTCCTCCCCCAACACCAGCTATGAAATTCACTTCAGCTGAAACATTGTAAATATACAGTAGGGAATATAAACAAAATGCTACAACTTTTCTTCTTGTGATCCCAACTGAATACAATTGTCAACCGCTTTGAGGCCTGATAATATATTTATTGTATCTCAGAATAAACAACAGAAACAAAAATAAATAAACCAGTGGTGGGATTCAAATTTTTTTACTACCAGTTCAAATTTTTTTACTACCAGTACTACCAGTACTACCAGGGTGTGGGTTGGTAGGCATGGCAGGGAAAGGATACTGTCAAATCTCTAGTCAGAGGTGGGATCTGCCAATTCTCCGAACTACTCAAAATTTCCGCTACCGGTTCTCCAGAATTAGTCAGAACCTGCTAAATACCACCTCTGAAATAAACCTTTCTGACTTACTTTGCTGCTAGACAAAAGCCACATTATACTCTATAAAGAAAGCTCTTAGCTTTCTTTTCTAAAAATCCAGCTTGCCTTTACTTTGGATTGGAAATATTATCATGAGATAATCATAGATCTAAGAAGTTTAACCCAAAATATTAGTTTAGTGAAAGAAATCTGAACAATACGCAGTTTTAATTTCTAATTCATTATATCTGTACCCCAAAATGCTCATTTAGGAATGTTCCCATAAACACCAAGGAATGATCTTGCTCAGTATTATAGGGAATTCCAGTAGAGAGAAGTTCCCTGAGAATGGACTCCAGCAGTAGTCCGAAAACTTAGAAGACTAAACCTCTGGTCCTGGTGACCAACCCAGGTTGGATACAACGTATATTTGCCTTCATTCATTATAGAGAATACTCAGAAATTATAGGTTATTTCTATATAACAGCCTTGAATATGGGTGCTTTCATTATGAAATTCATGCACTCTCAAATGGTTGCTTTTCTCTTGGGAGACAGCAACTATCATTTTCAAGTTTGCCACATCTTATTCAGAGAATCAAGCTACAGTGGAGGATCTATATAGTTTTTAATTACTGAAACTCTTAGTTTTATAGCTCTTTAAATAATGAGGCAGAAAATTAGAAGCAATTCAAAATCAGACACTTTCCCAATGTCTGGAATATCTGACAGGTCAGGAGTTTAAAATCACTTCTTGCAATCCCTCTGAGATAGGAAGATTTTTTTAATTACAGATTTTCTTCTTTCTTCAAAATGATGCCTGGAATGTGGAGGTGATTGCTTTCTCTGGCATTTTGCTTTGGATCCCATGATTCATTCACAAGCAGATGTCACTTTAAAAGAAGAAATAAACTTGTCCAATTATAAAAAAGCTTAAAAGGCATCCCAAATTCAAAAACAATCTTCAAAGGTCAGTGGGAACCAGGGACTGTAGATCCTGTAGTCACCTATTTATTAAATTTTGTACCATCCATTTCCTTTCAAAACTGGAATCTCTAAATTCTATTTGATAATATTCAATATTATCAAGTCTTTAGCTTGAGTGTTTTAAGGACTGCAACAGAATAATTTTGTGATTGTTTACTTAGGAGACAATCCCAGAGGGCAGATAGAATTTCTCTGTCAATAAATGTGTATAAATTAATAAATGTGTATAGGATACATTATTGGTATTATAATTGTTATAAATCAGATTTGATATGTTGAGAAATATATGGGCACAGAAACCCATGAGTACCATTCATTAATGCTATTAATTTTATTTCATGGGTACATATTTGTAGATATTACATACACAGATTTTTTTTTTAATTTCAAAATTACATGCTTGAATCTTTCATTACATAAAAATATATTCTCCTACGCACATTTCTCCATATTCATCTTTTTAAAGCCCACAAACGTAAGTTATTTTGCAGCTATATAAAAAACATAAGAGTTGTTTATTTCTTATTTTCAGAATATAACAGAATAACAGAGTTGGATCTAGTCTAACTCTCTGCTCAAGCAGGAAACCCTGTACCATTTCAAACAAATGATACAATCTCTTCTTAAAAACCTCCAATGTTGGAGCATTTACAACTTCTGGAGACAAGTTGTTCCACATTTCTCCTTGCTTCTTCTCTTTGATTAGTTCCCATCTATTACTTCTTTTTCTGCCTTCATGTGCTTTGGAAAATAGGTTCACCCCCTTAAATATTTGAACACTGCTATCATATCATCCCTAGTCTGTTTCATTAAACTAGACATACCCAATTCTTGCAACCATTCTTCATATGTTTTGGTCTCCAGTCCCCTAATCATCTTTTTTGCTCTTTTCTGCATTCTTTCTAGAGTCTCAACATCTTTTTAAAATCATGGTGACCAAAACTGGATGCAATATTATTATTGTTATTAATGCACTTTTATACCGCCCCCCTCTCCCAAAAAAGGGACTCGGGGCGGTGTACAGCCAAGATAATTCCAAGTGTGGTCTTACCAAGGCATTATAAAATGGTATTAACACTTTGTGTGATTTTGATTCTGTCCCTCTGTTTATGCAGCCTAGAGCTGTGTTGGCTTTTTTGGCAGCTGCAGCACACTGCTGGCTCATATTTAAGTGATTGTCCACAAGGATTCCAAGATTCCTCTCACAGTTAGTACTATTGAACCAGGTATCACCTATTCTATACCTTTGCATTTGGTTTTTCTTGCCTAAATATAGAACTGTACTTTTCTCACCATTGAAATTCATGGAGATGTCTATATTTTAGAGATTTTGCTGAGCTCCATGACTTCTAGGTAACATAATTGCATAGTTTTACAGTCTAAACTTTTGCCTCTGACCTAAGACAACAGTTTCAGTCTGGCCCCCATTTGATGTTCTTGATGCACAGGTAATTTCACTGCACTGTGTTTTCTGGACATTAGTTTGACATGGCATTAGAAAGCTTAATTCTAATCCAGCATTGGCCCAATAAAGATCAGTTATTTTGTGAATATTTACATTTGTATGTATTTAAGGATGATTAATCACATCAGAACCTCAAGGGCAGGGGTGGGGTTCTACCAATTCAGACTGGTTCTATAGAACCGGTTACAATTCTGCGCAGTTTGGACAACCGGCAAATCGTGCCCCTGGCTGGCCCCTCCCCTCTCCGCCCAGTCAGTCCTTATCGTGCATGCACCACATCGCCTGCATGCCCAACATTGCTGACTGCATTCTCCCCCACCCAGTCACTCCTTAAGGTATTCTTTTTTTTTCCTCCCAAAGATCAGCTGTTCCGACGATCAGCTGTGTTGGGATCCCCCTCACTGTCTTATGCTTTACCCAGGAGGCTTCCCTGAGGCCCAGGAGGCAAAAAGTGGTGCTTGGGGGAGAAATGTTGTGCGCCTCCCCCCCCCCCCCCAGTGCTCTGTTTTTTGCCTTCCTGGGCCTCAGGGAAGCTTCCTGGGAGAAAAATTACCCCCAGGAGGCTTCCCTAAGGCCCAGGAGCCAAAAAAATGGGGGGAGGGTTGCTGCAAAAAAAAAAAAAAACCAGCCACGCCCACCCAGTCACATGACAATGCCCACCTAGCCATGCCCACCTAGTCACACCCACCTAACCATGCCCACAGAACCAATTGTTTAAAAAATTGAATCCCACCCCTGTTTAAGGGTAACACAGGAAATATAGTAATATAGCCTACAAAAATACAAGTAAGTTTCATATCTACTCATAAAAACATGCATACTTTGAATATTTAACAAGTGGTACAGAAAGTTCCAATTTGGCAATGTCTTCTGTTAGTCCACAATCATATCTCAGAGGAACTTGATTTTCCTTTTTTGGAAGACTTCAAAATTAAAAGTTCTGGCCAAATTATGGTCACCACAATCTTAATACTGGCTCATCTTCTCTCATTTTCTAACGCAACACTGTTGAGATTCCCATCTCTTTTCAAACAAACATTAGACACAGCTATCAGTTTTGATGTGTGTGTGAGAGAGAGAGGGGTGGGGGGAGAACTATTAGAACTTGCTTGCAATACTTGTATTATCTACTTGATAAGCAAGATGGAATCCTTTATCATTGTCCAATATAAAGTAGAACCAGAGGCATCTTGAGATGGGTGGGAGACAATGTGGTCAGAGTGATCCCAGCAGATCCCACAATACAGGTTTCTTCCCTTTTCTACATGTGTTGCTGTATCACACATATGTACCAAAGAGCCAGAGCTTGTAGCATGATGCTGCACTTATCATTCAGGTGAAAGGGGCCAATTACTATGGACAATATACACATTAGAGAAACTGAATGTGTTTTCATTGTCCAAAGTAGCAATCATGTTTCATCCTTGAAAAGTCAAATAAGTTGACAAAATTATGCCTAACTGGAAGTTTCTCTTTTCGATGCATGAACAGTCACTGAAACTATAAAAATAATTTCAGTGCAGTGTTTGGGGTGAAATTTTTGAAACCATTGTTTCCGGTTTTATAAATTAGGGCTAAAAACTCATTTTGGAAACATGGGAAGCGATTCAATTAGTAGTGGCCCTCAAAATGACAGATGCAGTCATACTGGGACTCTCTTGGCTTGTCTTTTATGTACTTAAGAATAAGATTTCTATAGAACTCAAGAAGATTTACTTTTGGAAATATAATGGATATATAATGTTATACCACTGTGGACAATTTTCTAATTGTTGATTATCTTTCAGATAAAAGTTCACAAAGCACCTCCCCTCTAATTTTGAACAGTTTGTAAACAAAGGTAAAAAATAATTACTGTCTTCATAATATAGCCACAAACTGTTCAGAGATTTCAGTATTTCCCCCCTCTGGCTACAGTCCAATCTATCACAAAGAAATCATCTTGGGAGTCACTTTTTATTATAAGCACCAGTGACCAAAAGACTGGAAATACCTCACTCTGCTCTGATATTATTTAACAAGATGATTTTGAATGCTATTAACCTGAAGATGTCAGCTAGCTTTCCAACTCTGAGCATTCAGGGTAAACAATTTAAGATTTCTTTAAAAATTAATTAATATTAATTTAAACCATCTGTCCACCATCTGCTATTTTCAGATGAAAAATATGAGCTGTTTTCTTTGTGATCTTGACTCCAACATTTTGCAAAACAATCCCCAATTCTTATACATTTAATTACCAATATAAAATAAATTATCATTTAAGTATTGGAACAAAGTTCTTCCATTCTCTGAACTCAATTGTTTGAAACATCATCCTAATACATGCCATGATCTATGGTCCCTTAGGAATCATTTGGATTTATTTCCAAATAAATTTGTTTATGACCTGTACAATTATATACTCTTATTCTATGTAAGCCCACTGAAGTGTAATGCTACATGCAATATACTTCTGACAAAGTGTCATGAAATCAACACCTCTATTTGTCCAATTAATTTCAGTTCATGCCAAAAAGCAACACCCCATTTGCAAAATCACTACTTAAGTAACAAAAGATAAGAAGAAAGGAGGGGGGGGGAGAAAACAAAATATCCATAGAATTCAAATCCAGTACAAATTGAATGAAATAACATTGACTTACAAAAGCAAGTCATTGTAATAAGATATTTATTAATAAAGTATACTTCAATATAATATATTGAATATTATCAATATTCATATCAATGAATATCATGCATGACAATATAATATAATGCATTCAATATACTTCCTTGACATCTAAAGTGGCAAAAGAGGAAGTGAAGAAGAAGGAGAAAGTTCAATATAATTAACTACTGCTCAATTTTTATTTTATATGCTGATGTATAACTAGGGAGGGGGATTAATCCTACATGATTTTATAAATTCTGTGATTTTTTTTTCTGCATAAGAGTCCAGTTACTATCTGGGTCATGGTAGAAATACACAGTCTCTTGATTATAAAGTACAGTATTGTTCAATGAAAGTTTTGATCAGAGTTACAACCATACACTCCTTGTGTTTGCTGTTCCTCTATCACCCGCTTTATTACATCTCAACATCTGAAAATTCAGGACAAAGGGATGCAGCTCAAGCACTGAGCATTTAAACAATAGCACAAACTTTTGTCCCTGTACATTGTCAGGATTGTGGCCTTCCTGTTTAAGGATGGGCATCAGCTGGTTAAAAACATTTTCATGTGCTATTCATTTGTCATTCATTAGTTTTGGATCTAACTGGAAATCATCTACCCTTGTCTCATCTGATCAAGGATACAATCACCAATGAGAAACAGAGCACAGGGTTTTCAGAAGGGTGGGCTTCAAAAATTTTAGCAAGGGGTTCTCTGCCCAGTTGCTGGGTGGGAATGGTCATGGTTGGCATGGCCTCCTGCACCATGGCTGGGATGGGAGCGTTTTTTCCCTCCTTGGGTTCCAAAGGCTTTCCTCAAGCCTCTGGGACGGCGAAAATGGCTTCCCTGGGCTCCAAAGGCTCTCCTGTTTCCAGCCTTTTGAACTTCTGGGAGGCCTGTTTTTCACCCTCTCCGAGCCTCCACAAGCGCTTACCTACATCTAAAATGGACTGTGTGGGGACTCCTGGGAGGGGCGGGGTGGGGTAGGCAGGGCCAGCCAGGAGTAGGATTTGGGGGTTTTCTGAACTGTGCAGAATCTTAGCTAGGGGGTCTCCTGAACCCCTGCGAACCCCCAGCAGCCCAGCCCTGGCTTTCAGTATGTTACTATTCAGCAATTTCCATAGTTTATTGCTATACTATGTATTCATTGAGCAATACAAGTAGTCCTTGACTTATGATCAAAATTGGGACTGGAATTCTGTAGCTAAGTGATGCATCCAGTCAGCATGTGATTGGTTGATTTACAATCTTTTTTGCAACAGTTGTTAAGTGAATCACTAGATCATTAAACAAAGTTGACTTTTTCCATTGACCTTTCTTGTTGAAAGCCAGCTGACAAGGTTGCTAATGGCGATCACATGACTCTGGGCCTGGGGTACTGAACCATTGTAAATACATGCCAGTTGCCAAGGGCCCAAATTGTAATTATGTGACCATAAGGACATTGCAATGTAAGTGGTAGGACTGATTTTAAGACATCTTTTTCAACATTGTTGTAACTTTGAATGATTCTAAACAAATGGTTGTACATTGTGAAATGCCTGAATTATTAAACTACACATCATAATATAGGTACATGTATACATGAAATATGGCATCTGTTACTGAAACTCTTATGTAATATTTTACATATTTGTGGTACTGCTCCCAAGACTATCCAACATACTTCAAGTCTGCTCACTAAAACATACCACCTTATGAGACCTTAGAGGCATATATTCTTGTATATATTCCTGACTAATTTTATGTAATTTATCTGCTTAAGTCATCTTCTTGGGTTTGCTTGGGGAACACAGAACAGAGAATTTAAAAACTAAATACTCCTTGCTGCTCAGTTCACAGTTAAAAACAGGAATAATATAAAAATCATGAAGAAAATGTGAAAAATGTAGGATACTCTGATAATCTCAGATTATTCAAGAAATGTATAGTTTAAAGCAGTTTATTCAATAAAACAAACCACACGATTGTGATAGTGAGAATTCATATAAAATATTGAAATATACTGTGAAATGCATGGGATATGCAATCCCAAAATGCTGCTATCTATATGATAGTGAAATACAGACTTATTTATAATCAAGTTAGCCCAATATCAAATTTAATGGAATAAATTCTCTGGGACTGAAAAAAGTTCCTTTCATTCAAATGTTATTTCTTTATTGGCTGATGAAGTATATCTCCACTGCACATTTCTTTATTAGACATGCTTAGAACAGAATATACAGCTGGAAATAGCTGTGACAATATATTTTAGCTGGGTAGATATGAAAGATCAGATGTTTTGAAATTTTTTTTGTTAAGTGGGATTAAGAGATTGAAGCCGGGGTAAATCTCCCACTTTCAAAGCCCTTGTGAGATCAGACCAGGTCTCCATGTAACAATTATTTTCCACAGTAACAATTATTTAAATTTCCTACACTAGCGTCATGTTAGCTCAGATTCACTTTGAATTCTTCATGGGGTGGAGAAGCAATTGCGATTAAGAATAGTGTTGCCTAGAATTGCAGGATGAGAGAAGGAGAGAGAGGGAGGGAGGGAAGAGGGAGAGAGAATACAACATGTAGAAATAGGTTTTGTGGGGCATAAAAGGGAGTGATTGCTGATTCCATTTATGTAACACTGGTCTTTCTTATTAGGAAGATTTTGCTGAAAGTTGACAATGATGTACAGTAGTGACTCACTGGAATGACGTTTAGGGAAAATGATTCTGCTGCACCACCACACAAAACCAATTAGACAACTATTTTCCACGACAGGTCAGGAATTTCCATTGTTTCTTGTGGAGAATAATTTCTTTATTAAGGTGACATCCATGTCCATTATTGCTTTTTGGAATGACAATCATTTGCTTATCATACAGGAAAGTACAATAAGTGAAATCACGTCACCAGTCTGAGGCAATGCCAGAAACTCCAAGCATCAGCCTGTGTTTTCCAAATGAACTAATCTGAGAATTAATAAGGAGAACATTATATATTGGCACTATTTTTGACAAGACTTTTAGTGGCACATCAAGAGGAAAAGGTAAAGCTAGTGCAGAAATGCTCTAGATAGTTTGGCATTTCTGAATCCCTCTATTTTGCCAGTTCTGAGAGGCTCCCTGAAATATTAGTACCTGAAGTAATGAGGGTTTGCAATTCTTATGGTATCTCCATGACCTTCCAATAATTAATAAGAAATATAGAAAATGTAAATGAACAAAAACCATTAACTATAATGTACCTTTTTTTTTGCTCTTTTATAAGTCAGAATACAATTATGTTGACCCAGAGATATGTGATCTTTTTTGGCCTCCCCTTGCACTATATCTTGCACTGTGGTGAGATTCAAATTTTTTTACTACCGGTTCTGTTGGCATGGCTTGGTGGGTGTGGCAGGGGAAGGATACTGTAAAATCTCCAGTCAGAGGAGGGATTTGCCGGTTCTCCAAACTACTCAAAATTTCCACTACCAGTTCTCCAGAACTGGTCAGAACCTGCTGAATACCACCTCTGATCTTGCAGCTGTTTGATGGGTGAAGGCTGTTGATAGGACTTTGTGATAGATTTTTGGGAGAAGCAAACAAAAAGATCCAATGATTTGGAAAAACAGGCCAGAAAAAATTTGGTAGCCATCAGAATCGTTCACCCTTACTTCCCCATCCCATCCCAATTCACAGAATGTCTGAAATTTCTGCATTATTAACTACAGATGAGGTGCATCTGTGCTATGCAATATAGGATGTCCATTCTGGCTCAGCTATTAAAAATTATTAAAAACAATTGGATTCCCTTTTTTCTTGTACAAACTTATATATTAATTGAAATAATTAGGTATTATATTGTGGAGAAACATCCAGCAAGGCTCGACGGAGCTATTAAGAGAGGGCTGAGCTTAGAGGCCTTGAATTGCAAGAAACTGCACAGTTTCGAATCTCTGAAGCCTCCTCTGACTATTTATTTATTTATTTATTTTATTTGTCAATTGCTTACAAGATAATAGGTATAAGTATAACATAGTTATGAATACATGGATACATATAAGAAAAATAAAATATAAAAGAAACAATAGGACAGGGACAGTAGGCACGTTGGTGCGCTTATGCACGCCCCCTACAGATTATTCCAAATAATCTATTAAATAATAACTAACTAAATAAAATAAATAAATAGTTAATAAATAACTATTCCAAAGGTGACGAGCCCTGCCATTTACCAATTTCTCCAATCTTGCCAACATCATAAGCTGTCAATAAAGCAACATTGCAAAGGGGAAAAGTTACAGTACACAACAATAAAACAATAAAAAGTAAAAGTAAAACATAAAAGAAGAAAATGCAATTATAAAAATACACCAAAACAATGTTATTATTGGCTTGATTGAAACAACCACATTAATCATGTCAGTTAAGGCCCGTCAGTATACTCTAGCTGATTCCTTCCAGATATGTTAGGACTATACATCCCCAAATCCCCAGCTAATTTGGAATTCTTGTGTTGAACTTTCAAGATATTTGAAATTAAAACTTGAAATTTTATTACATAAATATTATAGTTTCCTACAATCTAATCCTCTACAAAAAGTGATACTGTTTGAACATTTCAGTTTAGAGGAAAAGGAAGGGAAGACAGCAAAAATATTAAAAATAATCATGGTATGGAAAATGTAGGGAAATTTTTTTAAAAAAATTTTCACGATGTTACTGTAGAATTGTATTTGTTAAACCTAAATATGGGAGATTGAGGATGAAATAAAGTACCTATATTACTTTAAGTATTCTTACTTATTAAATGCAAACTGCCCAGAATCATCTAGAGTAGGCAGTTTTTAAACTGAATGATGGATGGATGGATGGAAGGATACACACACATATATATAGGCATACATACAATCTATATTCCTTTGTACTATTATTTTAATCTACTAATAAGAAGCAAAGAAAACAAAATGTTGCTCACCAGCCATATGTATGGTAAAAATATCTCCATGTTTTTTATTCAAAGTTAATAAAAAATGGGTAGCATTTTTTCTAAAGTCCAGGGCCACTCCCAAGAAAGGAATCCAACCATTTATTAAGGGAGGTTCTCCAGTTTGCCTGAAAAATAAAAAGGAAGTACTGTTATTTCATGCATTGCTCAATATGATCAAAGTATATTATATTTGAAAATATAAAAGCTTGGCTAGTGACACCCTGAGATTTTTTTTTTTGATTCCTTAGGTGCCAAAGTTTCTACATCCATATATTTTGTCACGTATTTTGACTATATTGTAAAATCAATACCAATTGGTTTAAGTGTTCAATTAGGGAATCGATTCATAGTAAAATGTATCTATAATAGGTCACTACCCAAGCATCCAAAGTAAAGCAAATATATATATATAGTCAAACAGTAAGATTTAGTACTATCAAAGTCTAAAACATCATTCCAATTCAAATGATAAATAAATAATAATAAAAAACCTAACTAAAAAAAACACAAATGTGGGCATATGCATCTATATGAATTATATATTCTTAAAGACAATTACATTTCAAATCTCTGTATTAATATTTCTGTCCAAAGATAACCTTATATACATGAAAGTAATTTAGGAAGGACATAGTGAATATAACTGAAGTATTATTCTTCTCCAGAAGGTTTTTCAATTGCATTAAGTTTTTAGTTGCACAATATTCTGCAATACCATTGATTCAAAGAAATATGCATTCTAATATTCCAATCATTTATAACAAATATACCATAGTAGCTAATAACAAGATATCAATCAATTTCATGCTAGAATGGACTTAATTTTCATGGTCAGTTTTTAAGGACTTGCTGAAATAAATACTTTTGTGTATGCCATAATCCAATCCAATCCAATGAGACTGACTGATTAACTGAAATACACATGGATTTCTATGCCATCTACACTAGAAATTCTAGCTGCCTTGCATTTAAAATCCATTCACTCTATAAAAGTAAATCAAAGCACAAAATAGCATTCAAATTACAGAGGTGGTATTCAGCAGGTTCTGACCAGTTCTGGAGAACCAGTAGCGGAAATTTTGAGTAGTTCAGAGAACCGGTAGAGGGAATTTTGAGTAGTGTGGAAAACTGGCAAATGCCACCTCTGACTGGCCCCACCTTCATCTATTCTCTGCCTCCCAAGTCCCAGCTGATTGGATGGGTCTTCTTTTGTTAGAAAGCAGGTTAGTAGGGTGGGGAGGGAATAGGATTTTGCAGAATGGAGATTCTGCAGTATCCTTCCCTTGCCATGCCCACTAAACCACACCCACCAAGCCACGCCCATAGAACTGGTAGTAAAACATTTTGAATCCCACCACTGATTCAAAGCAACCCATCTATGGAGACTCTTAATCAACAGATCATAATTGTCCCAAAGGTGCTTTTTCAAGAGACAACTGGACTTTCTGTTTTTTCTTTGAAGATCTTTCACTTCTCATCCAAGAAGCTTCTTCAGAGCTGAAGAAGCTTCTTGGATGAGAAGTGAAAATGTCTTCAAAAAAAACCAACAACACACAAAACCAGTTGCCTCTTGAAAATGCAACTTTGGAACATGCAGAACAATCATCATTCCCTGAGCAGTTTTCTCTGATTAAGTAACAATTTCCATACCCAAAACTTTATTTTATCAAGATTTATCAAGTTCAAATTCTAAATCATCTTTCCAGAATTTTTCAAGAAAGCTCTTGCTTAGGCATCCATTCCTAATTATGCTGATGAAATGGTGAAATGCTTGTGACATGCCAAGGCTAGTTCCACAGGTTCATATTTAAATTGCAACATCCCATTCAAGTATCTATATATATAAAAGCAAAAGACCACTCATGCAGCATCACAAAACCTCCAGAACCCTAAAGCCTACAAAATTGAAATTTGGCACATATGTTCCTCTTGGTTTCTAGGTGCTTGCTAAGAAAGGATTTTTCAAAATGACCATCAGATCATTAGTATTTCTTAATTCAGTAATTAACACACTCTGATGCTAAGGAGTTCTACTCCCTCTCCCCACCTGAAAAGAAATCTGTTCCACCTGCCAGTTGCCTCACATTTTGTTACCTCACATTCCGTTACCTTAGTAACTCCACAGACATTTGCACCACTCAGGTGACCCAAGAATACAGACAAACCTCCATGTTCCCTCAATGACTCTAAAAGGATGCAAACTACACTTCCAAACAGGAAACTACTTTGGCATCAAAGGTTGTAGTATTTTTAGTATCCACCATCCAGTCAGAGCTGAAAAAGTTCCTTGGATGAGAAACAAAACATCTTCAATGAAAAACCAGAAAGTCCAGTTGCCTCCTGAAAAAATACACCTTTGGGACAACAGTTGGAGGATTGTATTTTACAACACATTTGCTGAATAGATAGATAGATGGATGGATGGATGGATGGATGGATGGATGGATGGATTGATTGATTGATAGATAGATAATAGAGGAAAGGAATGGAAAGGAGAAAAGAAAGGAAAGAAAAGGAGGAAGGGAAGGGAAAGGAGGAAAGGAGGAATGAAAGAGAAAGGAGGAAAGGAATGGAAAGGAGAAAGGAGGAAAGGAAAGGAGGAAAGGAAAGGAGGAAAGGAAAGGAGGAAAGGAAAGGAGGAAGCAAAAGGAAAGGAGGAAAGAAGGAAAAGAAAGGAAGAAAGGAGGAAAAAAGGAAAGGAAAGGAAAAGAAGAAAGAAGGAAAGGAAAGGAGGAAGGGAAAGAAAAAAAGGAAAGCCCAGGTTCCTGCATAGCCTGATCACATAGTTTCATCATGAAGCACAGGTATCCAGCTAGTAATATATAAGAGGCAAAGCTTTCATCATGATGTACTTTTTATTGTTTGTCTTCCCCATCAACACTAATGAACTATTCAATGCTTATTTAAAGAGTATTAAATATCACTGATATGATTCCTTAGATGTTACCTGAAATACATGAACATCAATTTCAGATAGTTGAGACTTTCATGAAGGAAACCTTGAGCTATCTGAAAGCAAGATCACTTTTATAAATCTACTCTGTAAAATATATCTTCTCTTTCTTGTCTTAAATATATTTATTCTCATGTTAAAAAGAAAATGAGAGGAATGGCAGGAAAGGAAAATATTAGAAGCCAAAATTTGTTTTCACCTTTTAAAAACTTATTATGCATTTGAAACGATAGAATATACAGTATAATCAGAGGGAATAGTACCACATTAACCAATAGGGCATCCAAAGCTAACTGAACCTCTATCTGAAATAATTCTATAAAACTATTTTACTTCCTAATAACATGGATTGTCTTAATTGACAAGCATCAACATTTTAACATGGTTAGACTCGTAATGCTTTTGCACATATTATGTACTTTGCCCATTCATTTTTTATAGTTATATAAAAATGAATTCTAAAAATAAATTTTAAAAATTCTTCCCTTATACCAGATTAAGCAGTGTATCATGGAACTGGAAGTGTTTGAAACAAAAACATAATTTTATGAAGATTTGTCTTTTTAAGTGTGTTTTCTTACCAAACAATGATAATGAAAGATGCTGCCATGACTTATTCCATTTTAATCTCACATAGATGAGAATCATAATCATATTAGTAAATTGATGCCAACCTTTGTCATTCTTATTTCTAAATACTTATATCTTCCTAGACTAGTGAGGGCGAACCTTTTTGTTGTGGTGTGCTGAAAGCGTGCGTGCGTGCCGGCACCCACAATGCAATGCGCCCTGCCCCCTGTGCATGCACATGCAACACCCCCGCCCCTTACCTGCAATGCACATGTGCATACCTCCCAGCTGATTTTTGGCCCATTTGAGGGCTTTTTTGCCCTTCCAGAGGCTCGAGGGAAGCCTCTGCAGCCTCGGGAGGCCAAAAAAATGGGCCTTCCAGAAATATCGGAAGTGCCCATTTTCAGCCTCTGGAGGGCTTGTGGAGCCTGAAATGCTGAAAAATTTCGCCCTCCCGGTGGCTCGAAGCAAACCTCTGCAGCCTTGGATGCCAAAAAATGAGCCCGTTTCAGCACTTCCAGTATTTTAGAAATCCTAATACATTATCAACTTTTCAAATGAAAGGGAAGCCTGGGTCTGTGGCATCCCATGCTTAGCCTCCTGCAACTGGTTTCATAAATACCAACAGAAGCAAAATAAATGGCTCTGATGCTTGAGTCCCTCAGGAAAAATATTTATGCAGTACAACCATGGGTAGGATTCAGTTTTTTTAACAACCGGATCTATGGTGTGGCTTAGTTGATGGGTATGGCTTGGTGGTCATGTGACTGGGTGGGCATGGCCAACTCGACATCACTCATGTCAAGGGGCGCTTCTCCTCGTCTGGCCTCTCATGACAGTGGGTATGCTGCAACGGTCATAAGTGTGGAAAATGGTCATAAGTCATTTTTTCAGTGCCATTGTAACTTTGAATGGTCACTAAATGAACTGTTGTAAATCAAGGATTACCTGTACAAAAATACAAAAAGCTTCTTTGCTTGCAAAAAACTGCCCTAAATACCAATCATTAAATTAAAAATACCTGCAAGCCAGAGTTACAAATCAGGCAGGGTGCCAGAGCATCTTGAGGAATGAAAATAGTTAAAATCTAGTGATATACTCATTCTATCTCTGAGGCTTTCTGGAGAAGCTTTCATTTTCATTTTAATGAACTTTCTAAAAATTAGCAATATGAGATACAATATAAGTTCTGGAGATCATGTTGTTTAACAAGGAAGGTTTGGATTGAGAAGACATGTTCTCCTGGCCCATGAAGATGAGAACTAAGTGTTAGGATGAAAACCACTGGGAGAAGGTCCAGATCTCAATCATTGTCTTTAAAGGACAATCAGAAAATTAATAAATAATGGGAAAACCTCAAATCTCCCAATGAACTTCTGAATGGTCTTCATGAACCTTTCCATAGAGAATGCATTTGTGTCAATAATTGTTTAGCAAAGGACTAAAAAGTGCCAAATTCATCCCCATTCAATGTTTGGTGAAATAACTAAACAGATGAATTCTCTTAAAATATAATATATCATCAATGCACAACACCTGTAACTGCTTTTCACAAACATAAACCTTCTGTTTTAGAATATCTGTTTACAACCAGAAACAGACATGTAATAATCTCTTGTTTGGGATAAACATTAATCCAAATCTGTTTACAACCCACACACATGCATACACACACATCCAGAGATACATACACAGAATTCATTACTTCTGATAATCTTTATTGCAGCCTATTTATTCTTAACCTTTATCCTCTAGTTTCTTGTCCTAAATCTAGCAAATCCACTATCAGCATGTGATGACTAGCATCTTAGCATAATTTTGAATTCTATAGAATACTTAAAAAAGCCCTCCAGTGAAGACACCACCCTGCAATATATCAGTAATTCTCCTGAATAAATTAAAAAAGTCTGAAAGGACAACAGCTATTTATAGGGGGTCAATCTTTCTTGTTATAAAGCATCATAGTCAAACATATATTAAGAGCAACAGATAGACAAAAACATTCCTACAGTATTGGAATTCCAATTCAAAGGTCATCTTATCTTATAAACCTATCAAATTTGTCATCTTATCAAACTTAAAACTCATAATATGAGTAATGTTTCTTTCTCTTAAAATAAATGAATAAAAACTAGAGAGAGATATTGGACTGGTACTAAGGTATATCCAGGAGTGGGATTCAACCAGTAGTACTACCAGTTTGGTGATTACGTTTCGCTGCATGCGTGTGTAATACAACTAAAGTTGTACTAAAGTTGTTGTGCTGCCCAGACAGCTGATAAACACTGCACGTGGGTGCACAGCGTTTGAAAAACCACTTTTTTACTGTTTTTTCAACCTCAGCTGTGCCGTACAAAGCAGCTGAGGTTGAAAAAGCGGGAAATAAAGGTCAGGTAAGAACCAGGGCAGGTGGGTATCTGCTGCTCTTCAGAGCTACAGGTTCTGTAGAGCTGAGTAGAACTGGTAGCATCCCTCCCCTGAGTATATCTGATGCTAATGTGTGATACACGTTCCCAATGGCTTTCTATCATTACTGAAACTCAGACTTTAATAAGTGTCCCAAAGATATTAAACAAAATCACAGTGCAGAAGGTTTGCTTTATATATGAACAAAAGGCAATGATATCTAATCAAAAAGTTTTTACATTTCTGAATGGTCATATCACCCACAAATATGCTGAATTTCCCTTGCAATACCATATAAATATTTCCTCCATTGTTTTTGTTCATGTCCAGCTGTATGGCCACACCCTATTCAACTTTTGATGATCTCAAAAACCAAAGCAGAGTTGGAGATGCATATGAGATCTTCTGGAAATACTAGGGAGATTGCAGGTCAGTTTAGGATGCCTGAAAAATACCTCAGGAAAAGGCAAGGGCAACTCATTTTTATAGCATTCCCAAAATAATTTGCACATCAAACTAAATTCTAGGGTTTTCAACTTCTTGTTGTTTGCTTATTGAAGTTAATCATACTGTAAATGTGAATGTCTTGGCAGCTTAAGAGAACAGTGAGTTTGGTAGTTAGATTAGTGTTAGTATCTTGAATTAAGAAAACCAACAATTGTAATTTCAAATATTTATATGGGAAATAATACTATTGTCCTCATTAAATACAGATGGAAATAAAGAAATTATATTATTTAGATACTAGCTTTCTGTCTTTTGATTGCTAATTTTGTCTGTTTTTAAAGAAAGGTTTAATTATTGCTTTTATTGTATGTCATTCACAGTGACATTTATGACAGGGCAACCATATACATTTGATCAATCAATCAATTTAACTTCATCTTCCAGTATTAGAAGTACTTGTAACTAGGGTATATCTTCTAGAATACCTTAGATATTGATATCTCTACTAAACAGTATTTCATGTATTCTTTCTATCGTTCTTCAATCTTCTTTGGATCAGTTATTATCTGTTCATGGCATTCTTCAGCATATGGGGCATCAAAATACAGGTGCATGAAATGCAAAATTATCCAGGAATACTGAATCCCAAACAGTAGGTCTAGAGCTGATCTGACAGTCTCTGCATTCAGATAATTGTGAGGACTTGGAGCCTTCATACTTTTTAGAATGACAGATCTAAGGAAATGTAAAAGGTGAATCCTAATCATACACTTAAAATTCCATGCTGGGTAAACAGTCTAGACAGCTTCTGGTTGGAGAAGATGACAGGATTGGGGACACAATAGACAATTCAATAGACCCTCAGTATTTGGAAGGGTAGATTAAATAAATAGTAGCAGTCAGTAATAACAGGAACACATGGGAAATCGGTAAAACCACAGACACAAAAGGTATTAATTATATGTTAAATCACAGAAATTTGGAATAAATTGGCTGAAATAGCACAATCTTTAAACTCTGAAATTCTATGAAAAGAAGTCTATGCTTACATACTAATAAGGAACAGAATTCATGATCATAAACATACATGGCTGTGTACCCAATTTCACTAACTGAAATCTTGTGAAAGACATTAACCTCTCTATGCTGTTAACATTTACTGCTGTACAATCTCCAACTTCCCAAGGAGCCAATAAGTGGGTATCTTTATTTTTATGAATTTGTCAACAAATCTGAAACTCTCCAAACACAAAATGTAAATTTATCGTCCCAAGAACAAAAGCTAATTTTCTATTAAATAATAAGTCAAAAGACCATAAACAGCAGCTGAAAAGTGAACCTACGTCATATACCCGTAACAACACATGCAAAAAGCCAGAGAATGCATCTTATGGTTCTGCTTAATTGTTTCAATGACGCCTTATGGGATACTAAGTTAGCCTTAAGCCCGAGGCAGGTGCTAAATAATCAGCTCTGGTACCATCATCTATTTTTTTCCAATCAGTGTCAAGTGCATGGAACATCTGTTCTATACACTGCAATTTTATTCAAACACATGACCATGGAAATAATTCGATGCCAACTAGAATGACTGGGTAGTGTGCAGGTATGCTCCCAGGGCTGCCTCTGGCTTGCTAGAAACTATGTAAAGAAGAGGACTAAAGTCCTGCTGGTGAGGTTTCACCTCATTCACTTTTAGACTGGTTTACAGTTACATCCAATTTCACTCAGAGCAATGTAGGCTATTGAAGTTTTCGGTTGAGCTTGATCATCAGGGACCGTTTAAATGCTAATGTTGTGCAGCTTGAGATTTAAGTGATTATGCCTGGATGAAACTAAATTTGAAAACAGGTGGCATGTTTGTTCTAATGCCTATTTGATCACATACTTGTTTGTTAATACACTTTACATTGAATTTTATGAACTGCAGAACAGAGTTTAATTGAGTTGACTGTTTTTCCACTGGACTAAAGAAACAAATGAAGCTGTAATACTAATAATATTCAGAAAGCATTTTTACTCTTTTTAGAACTAAAATTCTAATTTAAATTTAAAACAAAAATAATGTAAATAAAGTACAGATAGTGCTCAACGTATGACCTCAATTGAGCCTAAAATCTCTGTTGCTAAAATACAGAGTTGTTAAGTTGCCCCATTTTATCTTTCTTGCCATAATTGTTAAAGGAATTACTGCAGTTGTTAAGTTAGTAACATGGTTTTTAAATAAATCTGGTTTTCCCATTGAATATACTTGTCAGAAGGTTACAAGAGGTGATCACATGGCCCTGGGACACTACAACTATCATAAATTGCATGGCAACTCCTAATTTTGATCATGTGACCATAGTGATGCGGCAATGGTTATAAGTCATTTTTTTCAGGACTATTGTAACTTTGAATGGTCACAGACAAATAGTTGCAAGTTGAGGACCACCTTAACACATTTCCCTATCACAAGCACATTTTTCTGTGCCCTAGATTAAAGTAGAGTCTTTCAGTTGCTTAGTGTTAATCTCAATATCTTTTTTTCCTTAAAAAAAAGCATATATCGATGGCAGCTTTTCAAGATAGATCGAACTAGGAAACCAATGCCATGTAGGTCCCTGCTACTATTATTGTAAAATTATAAGCCTGAATGAATTTCTTCTCTTCCTCACTTTAATTTCATGTGAAGTACAGAGGGGCTTATCTTATTTATGGCATTACTTTCTTATTCTAAGATCAATCCTTTTTTATCTGACAGTTGCATTGGCAACAGCTCTTCTTCCTGTCCCTCAAGACCACTCCCTCTGTCTTTTATATTTGAGTATCCATCACTCTTATAAAGGAGTTGCAAAATACTTTCTCATATGCTTTTTTGTCACTTAGGGTCAGTGGTGGGATTAATATTTTTTACTACCGGTTCTTTGGGCATGGCTTGGTGGGCATGGCAGGGGAAGGATACTGTAAAATCTCCAGTCAGAGGAGGTATTTGCTGATTCTCCGAACTACTCAAAATTTATTTATTTATTTTTGTCGATTGCTTACAAAATAATAGGTATAAGTAAAAACATAGTTATGAACACATAGATACATATAAGAAAAATAAAAAATATAAAAGAAACAATAGGACAGGGACGGTAGGCACATTGGTGCGCTTATGCACGCCCCCTACAGACCTCTTAGGAAAGGAGTGAGGTCAATAGTAGACAGTCTAAGGTTAATGTTTGGGGTTTGGGGAAGAAACCACAGAGTCAGGTAGAGTATTCCAGACATTGACCACTCTGTTGCTGAAGTCGTATTTCCTGAAATCAAGTTTGGTGCGATTAACCTTGAGTTTGTATCTATTGTTTGCTCTTGTGTTGTTATGGCTGAAGCTGAAGTATTCATTGATAGGTAGGACATTGCAATGTATGATTTTATATACTATACTTAGATCAGACCGAAGGAGGTGTAGTTCTAGGTTTTTTAGGTCTAGAATTTCGAGTCTGGTGGCATAAGGTATTCTGCAATGAGTAAAGGAGTAGAGATCTCTTCTTGTGAAATATTTCTGGACTTTCTCAACTGTGTTAATATCAGATACGTAATGTGGGTTCCAGACTGATGAGCTGTATTCGAGTATTGATCTAGCAAATTTCTGCTACCAATTCTTCAGAACTGGTCAGAACCTGCTGAATACCACGTCTGCTTAGGGTATTGTGTAAACACAGCTAATTTGGTTAGTTTATCTCTTAGTATATTATGGAAACTGAAACAAATGATAAATTAAGTAAACAAGTTAAGTGTGTTGCTGAGCACAGCCAGTACATAGGGTGCTTACTTGATTGAAATTCCAAGAAGAAATATATATGTATGTGGTGTTGTATTTAGCTCTTAACTTATTTTATTTTTAAAAAAACATAGTGATAAGCTATAATTGGCAACACCTCCTTGTGCTGGCTGTATCAGAACTGCAAAGCAAAAATCTCAAAGGGTCTCAAAAGTTTACTTACAGACTCATGAATAAACTCAAGAATATTCAAAATAATTTGCAGCGCTACACAACACTGTACAATTATGTTTTAATACCCTCAATGCTGTCCAAAATCATATTTGTATTTAAAACAGTTGATGTTCTCAATATTTTTCCTTAACATATCATATTTGTATTTAAAACAGTTGATGTTCTCAGTATTTTTCCTTAACATATCAAGGATGATAGAAGCTTCTTTTTGCTGTCAAAGTGATCAAAGAGATAGAGAAAAAAAAATCTATAAACAGATGCTACCCAGTGACAAACTTTAAAGAACAAGATTGTGAGGCCAGATGTTTGAATGACCTTCGGACTACAGAACATGTTGGCATGGTGTTGATTTAGATAGCTGTTGGCAGCACTTTTGATCCAGCAGCTGAAGAAAATATCTAAATTATGGAACCCTCCCCTTCCCCTTTCCTTTCCCCGTCCAGTACAAAATCTAAAACTACTGCTAGCCAGTGGGACTGATGACTGTCAAGGAACTTGAATTCACCATACCACTCTGCCAGTAGTTATCACATCAAAAAAGAGTTAGCTGAATGAGCAGGAACCACTTAAGGCAATGCCATTTAAATTTTCCCCATAACTTTTAGCAGCTGTTTCTTGAGTGAATACAGACACAAAATAAGGACAAAAAAACCCACACTTTTTTCAATACTGAATCAGTACTGTGCAAAGGAAAGGATGTGATCTAATGGCAATTTACAATGAAGTAAAGTAGTACAAAATAGCACATGAATATCCTTTTCTTGATTATTTGAGTATGCTGAATCAAATCAAAGTGAAGCCATTCAAGGTTCCCCAATTAACAGTTAAGATTGAATTAAATAATTTCCAAAGATTCAACCTCTCTAAAAACAATTTTGATATCCAATCCAAAACAGTACTAGAAGAAGTAAGGAAAATAGTATTTTGATAAGGTATATGTGACACTTTTTATAACAAATAATTGAAGACAGAAGAGCTTTTCTTACACTTCTGGACATTCTGCCATGTTACCTGGAGAAATATACACTGCTTATTCTGAGTTGCCTCTGCTGTCCAGCACTTGTCAAAACCACTCTCTGTCAAGCATCTCACAAAGTGTTGAAAAATGACAGTTCAGGATTTCTGAATAGATGGAGCCCCAGGAAAAAAAACTGAACAGATAGAAGATTTATGATTCTAAACTACATCAAAGCGACTCCTGCCAACATCATGTCAAAAAAAAAAAAATCAGAAAAAGAGAAAAGGAGGGTGTGGGGGGAAACGAACTGTTCATTTCAGACAGTTTTTAAAAATATTATATAAAACACTTTTTTTTAAGTATGATCTAAAGTGTAAAGAAAAAAATTAGCTGCACATACAGTATGACATCCAACATGTGAAAAAAATACATTTATAATATTCTAGGAATAACCAAGTTCTACTAGTAGATATTGTCTGGCAGTTAAAATCACTGACATCCAAAGGGAGTATATGAAGTATCTATCAGTTTAAAATAGGACAACCATCTGGCTCTAAAAAAAAATACAGAAAATACTCTAGCCTAAGAGTTAGTTTGGATTCTCAGAATTCCTTCCGTAGATTTATTGTCAGTGAATCAATTTCCCATGATGGACTCAATGCTTTACCTCAGGAAAAGAGCTGAGCAATCGTCTCATTCAGGCTAGAATATTACATATCTTCTTAATCGGAACTTCAGTGCATTAATTTTGTTTCTTTTTAATTATTTCTTTATTATATAGGTAGTCCTCAACTAACAACAGTTCATTTAATGACCATTCAAAGTTACAGCAGCACTGAAAAAAGTGACTGTTATGACCGTTTTTCACAGTTACAACTTTTGCAGCATCCCCATGGTCATGTGATCAAAATTCAGATGCTTGGCAACTGGTTCATATTTATGATCGTTGCTGTGTCCCAAGGTCATGTGACACACACACCCCTTTGCAATCTTCTGAAAAACAAAGTCAATGGAGAAGCCAGGTTCACTTAACAACCAGGTTACTAACTTATCAACTGCCACTGATTCACTTAACAACTGAGAAAAAAAAGTTGTAAAATGGGGCAAAATTTGCTTAACAAACATCTCACTTAACAACAGAAATGTTGGGCTCAATTGTAGTCGTAAATTGAGGGCTACCTGTACTAAGTCACCTAGCTTGACACTGATCTGTTTCATTTCAGAAGGATTGATTTGAGTTTGTTCACATTTTAGAATACTGTGTTAAGGCAGGGATGGGCACAACAGCTCACAACCATCTTTTGGGGGCAACAGAACTTTCTATTTACACTTTGTTAAATTCAGTGGCAAACCCTTCAGACATACAGAATTTCCTGACAAATGTTGCTGGACAGTAACACAAAATAAGTACACAATGATGTAGCTAAGGGCTTCCTTAGGCCAGCATTTTGTTTAGCATAGTGACCAACCAGATGCCTCACAAAGAGGTGACAACATATAACCCTGTCTCGCCACTTTTTCCCTGCAGCTGATAGTGACATGATTTTCCAATTCTGAGATAAGAAAAAGCCATTGCTATATCTGTTCTCCATGAATTTATCTAAACTCCTTTACAGCCATCCAAGTTAGGGGCCATCGATACTTTTGTAGCAATGAATTCCAGTGTGATAAACAGAAAGAACTGCTGTAATAGATTGGAAAAGTTACAAACATGTCCAAATCTGATGTTCTGGAGAGAAGCCAAGCTTTTGGAAGTTACAAGTTCTCTGTGCAATAGATTTGCAATGGTTGTAAATGAACCAGTGATGTCTGATTGTTTTCCACATAATCAAAACAGAGCTGTAAGGGACTTTGGAGATCTTCTAGTCTAGGCCCTTGCTCAAGCAGGAGATTCAATACCATTTCAGACAAGTGACTGTCCAGTCTCTTCTTAAAAACTTGCAATGATGAAGTACCCACAACTTCTGAACTTCTAAAGCCATTTTCCTACTGATAGGAAGTTTCTCCTTAATTCTAGGTTGCTTCTCCTCTTGATTAGTTTTCATCCATTGTTTCTTGTCTTGCCTTCTGGTGCATTGGAAAATAAATTGACCCCCTCCTCTTTGTGACAGCCTCTCAAATACTGGTATATTAGTATACTTGAAGGGAAAAAATCATTTAAATCATGTATTTTCTCACAGGCTCATGCAGGGCTAATCTACCGCCTAGTTTAACAGTTTATTGCATAAACTCTGTAATATATTGGTTGTGATACTATTTAGACCAGCTGTCCCCAACATTTCCAGCTTGGCAGCCCAGCTTGGCGCAGGGCAGGGCTATGAGTGGCAGGCGCATGCACACAGGCACAGGTTCCATTTGTGCAAGTGGCTCGCATGTGTGCTGTCCACTCATATCAGTGATGCTATTTAGACAAGCACAAACATACTGCAGCAACCTGGTATATCAGAAAAAAGAAACAGACCACCTATACAACATCTTCCAACAAAATGGATATCCATGCAACTTCTTCAAAAAGTGCCTTACCACTCAACCCAATATAACACAACAAACATAAGCTGTAAAAGGAATAGCATACATCAAAAAGATCTCAGAAGCCACCAAGAGACTATTACGACCACATGGCATCAGAGTAGTATACAAACCAATCTCCTAAACATCCTAAATAAACCAAAAGACCCAGCAATTCCAGAAGAAAAAAAATAGAAGTTATCTACAATGTAAAGACTACAACAACTACTACATAGGACAAACAGGTAGAAGATTAGCAGTACATATCAATGAACATCAATAGCAATAAGAAAACATGATGAAAACTCTTAATTTCACAGCACATCGACAAACTTAACCATAGTTTCAACTGGCAAACTGTGACCATCCTAGACTAAATCAAGACATGCTAGAGTATTCTTGGAAGCATGACACTCTGACAAATTAGCTATCAATAGGCACACAGAATTAATTACAGACCAATCTCTTTATGTTGCGTCACCTGTAGTCATGGAATCAATTATCAACCAATCTATCATCCTCCACTTAGAAACAAACAACCTACTCTCTAATAAACAATTTGGTTTTAGGAAAAAACTATCATGTAATCTGCAACTCTTACATTGCAAAAACATATGGACTACACAACTCGATCAGGGCAAAGCAATAGACGCAATCTACATAGACTTCTGCAAAGCCTTTGATTCAGTGGTACATGACAAACTACTCCTAAAACTAAAATCTTATGGTATCTCTGGACACCTGCATAACTGGATAGAAGCATTCCTGTCAAACAGACAACAAATGGTCAAAATTGGGAGAGTCCTATCCAATTCTATACCTGTCAACAGTGGTGTCCCCCAAGGCAGTGTTCTAGGACCAACTCTTTTCATACTCTACATAAATGACCTCTGTGATCATATCAAGAGCAACTGTGTTCTCTTTGCTGATGATGTAAAGCTATTCAACACCACAGAAAATACCGCTACCCTTCAAAAAGACCTTGAGTATGTATCAGAATGGTCAAACAAATGGCAACTTCAGATCTCAACAAATAAATGCTCTGTCCTACATATTGGCAAAAAAAATCAGAAAATAAAATACAGGCTGAATAGTCAAGACCTTGTTGATGATCCAAACTCTGTAAAGGATCTTGGAGTACTCATCTCAAATGACCTAAGTGCTAGAGCCCACTGTAACTACATAGCCAAAAAGACGCTAAGAGTTGTTAACCTAATCTTACCTAGCTTTTTCTCTGGTAATATCACACTAATAACTAGAGCATACAAAATATTTGCTAGACCAATACTCAAATACAGCTCATCAGTCTGGAACCCACATTACGTATCTGATATTAACACAGTTGAGAAAGTCCAGAAATATTTTACAAGAAGAGTTCTTCACTCCTCTACTCGTTGCAGAATACCTTATGCCACCAGACTCGAAATTCTAGACCTAGAAAACCTTGAACTATGCCGCCTTCGGACCGATCTAAGTATAGTATATAAAATCATACATTGCAATGTCCTACCTGTCAATGAATACTTCAGCTTCAACCATAACAACACAAGAGCAAACAATAAATGCAAACTCAAGGTTAATCGCACCAAACTTAATTGCAGGAAATACGACTTCAGCAACAGAGTGGTCAATGTCTGGAATACTCTACCTGACTGTGGTTTCTTCCCCAAACCCCAAAAACTTTAACCTTAGACTGCCTACTATTGACCTCACCCCTTTCCTAAGAGGTCTGTAGGGGGCGTGCATAAGCGCACCAACGTGCCTACCATCCCTGTCCTATTGTTTCTTTTATATTTTATTTTTCTTATATGTATCCATGTATTCATAACTATGTTATACTTATACCTATTATCTTGTAAGCAATTGACAAATTAAAAAAAAAAGAATCTACATATTGTTCAAAAAAGAAATCAACAAGTCAAAAAAAGGGGGGAGATCAAAAAACATCCCCATCAGCAATCAACACCCAGATGAGGAGTGATTAACAACAGACCAGCAGTTAAGAAGTAAACAAAACCCAAATTAAGAAACTTCCAGACAAGCTAACAATAAATTGGTCAACCAAGGAATCAGCAAGACCACTCCCACCAATACTGACAGGCAGGTCACTGTATATAAACAGACAGCAAACTCCACTCCTTTCCAGTACTGAAGATGTTACCTAGTTTGAGTAATGAAACCTCTGCAAGAAAGCAACCAAGGTCAACGAGCACCAAGGACACCTCACATATTAGTTGATTCTTACTCAATACACTATGCCAGGGGTATCAAACTGGCAGTCCATGGGCTGAATGTGTAATAAGCAGGCCACGCACACCCCAGCTCCGTAAAGGGGTAAAACATCACATGATAGCAATGTGATGCAGAGAGTTTGACACCCATGCACTAGGCCATAAACTATGGCTTACAAACAACTATAGCTGGGCCCAAATTAAACAAACCATTTTATTGCTTAGCAAGCTTTGTGAACCAAACTAGATTTTGTTCTGTTTCTAAGCTATATTTAAAACATTGATGAGCACTTTCAGGTGCTCTGCTTTTTCTTCTCTCTCCTTTCCATTTGCCTACCAATGAGAATTTTGATGATTGCAGTTTGGAGTGGAAACAATTAAACCAAGGAATGAAAGTCTTATTTATTAGAAGGAAGGTAAGAGTTACAATGTAAGAATTCCAGTGAGTACCCTATTTTCAAATAGCACACTTATATATAATTTTAGGGTGGTAACATTTTTGCTTACTTCCTCCCACTTTTTCTATGCAGAAAGCTGGATGCTCCTCTCTTTTATGAAGGAGAGACAGTTCCATCTGTTCACTTTCTTGATAGATAATACTACGTTTACCAGTATGAGAAATAACTTTTGCGATCATTATGCATGCATTAAACAGAAACTAACAGAATCTTTTCTAAATTAAAGATTGAAATATGGTTAGCAAAAAAAGTTTTAGAATTCAGAATAGAATATGATTTCAATCTTGTTTATAATTCTGATTTCAAATTCTGGTTTTAATGAAAGAATAAGTAGTCAAAATGAAACATTTAACCCTAAAAAGGAAAAAGAAAACTTTGAGAACAGTGACAACTTCTGGTAAGTGCATGGTAACACTAGCCATAAAGAGCTCAACTAATTCTACCCACATTTTTCTAGTCTCTAATGGAACAATAAGATGGAGAGTGCTCTGGAAATCTCTAGGAAGTATTACCTAATTCTATGTAGACCAATAGAGAAAATTAGTGGCTATAGGCAAAGCCATTAGATAGCCATAGTATTATCTAGTCTGTCATGCTCTCTTCAGCTTTTCATTCAGGAACGCACAACATGGGAGTCAGGCTACAGCAGAGAAGGCATGACTCCTGAGCCTCACCAAAGAACCTTCCTTGGCTAATGGGACTTAAGAGTATTTCAATCTTGGCAGACTAGATTGGATGAGTAGAAACTGCAGAGATTGCTTAGAACAGGAGTGTCAAACTCACATCTTCATGGCTACATCATGTGATGTGTTGTGACTTTTTCTCCTTCGCTAAACCAGGAGTGGGTGTGGCCAGCACATGACACATTCAGCCTGTAGGCCACGAGTTTGATACCCCTGGCCCCTATCATTTGGGCTCTTGCATATGTTCAGTTCTGCATACCTATACCAAATTTCTATCAAAAATGTTTTCTGTATCTGAAATACACTCTTTTATGCTTTAAATATGCCTTTTTTAAATTCAGGACAAAGCTGTTGAAAGTATGTCTTTGTTTGACTGCCAGCAAAAGATGAAACCACTGAGCATTTTATTTATTTATTTAACAATCTATAACTGTCCCTAAATTTAGGTGCCAATTCTGTCTAGTTGATTCATAGATTTTAGTGATCTTTTTTATTTCTTGTGATCCCTCCTATGACTATTCTAGTGTTTTTCTACCCCATTTCCAACCTAGAATCCTCACCTTTAAAAAAGTCATATTGTTGTCTCACTTGTGAGAAGAAATATACTTGCATTGCACTCAAGATAATTATCTTCTGCACAAAATATAATACATGGCTTCATGAATGCAATGAAGTGATCTGCTGGAACTTTTGTTAATTTTTGGTATGCATCCTTGAAAAACATGATGGCAACATAGGAACCAGTGGCACAGACATCTGTCTGAAAAGTAGATCTCTTACTCCTTGACCAGCAAGGTTTTATTGCATTTAAAGCTTTGTGTAGTTTATACGGTGCCTTCTTTAGAAAAAAAAACAAAACCAAAAAAAGCAGAAAGCTCTTCTGTGCCCTGTTTAATGTGTAATATACAGAGACATTACTAACAATTAATACTGAAGCAAGGCTGAAAGAATCAATGTTTTACTGTACATAGACCTCAATATATCTTACTTCCTACTTATGAAAAGATGTTTATTACCTGTAACTGTCCAGAGGTGTGTGCTTCACAGCAGCAGAGATTGGTAATAAGCTTCCTTTTCTCATTTACATTGATAGCAAGCATTAGTGAAGATATATGCATTTCATTTCATGGTTCAGAAAGAACAAAGTATATGTATATGTGATAACGGTGGGTGGTTAATGAAATGGTCTGACAAACATAAGCTAATACATAATCATACCAGAATGTGGACAGGAACACCTGTTCTCACTTCCCAGTCTTATGTCTCTTTTAAAAAGTTAGTGTTCTCAAGAAGTGAAAACTGCTACCATTTAGACATCAATATGCTCCAAGGAAATTTTACTGGTTGGATTTTTGTTGTTGTTGCAAACACTAAAGAAATGAAAGAAGGGGGATTTTAATGATATCAAATCTCTTTTGCTTGTGTCCTAAGAGTAATGAAAACTTCACACATGCATGAAGCTCTAGTAATTATTTTAAACTGCCTTCTGTTGTCCCCCTGAGGAACACGGTGGTATTTGTTTGATGCAGTTTAATTAGTGTCAGGGTAATTAATGCTATGCTATCTACATGAGATCAAAACCCTTCCTTTGTAACATTCTAGTAACTAAGAACCAAGGCAGGGCATAGATTACAAAATAGGGAAACTAGAGTATGAGAGATTTAAAAGAGCCAGGTTGGTATCAAATGTTAAATATCTATAAAAGATGCCCAGTGCCAAGTACTTTGTTGTTGTACAAGTTCCATTCATGTCCAATGAGTTTCTTCTGGTTATCCATTCAAACCACATAAAAAAGAAGATTAGGTGTGCTTGTTGACATCCATACCTATTCAGATTATCAAGACTTACTGCTTTCAACAAATGATAAATTATTTTTTATTGCTGTAATCAAATTAATCAATACTTCAATGTACCCTCACAGATCATGAAAGCTTCTGGTATTGAAATGTTATATTTTTTTCCAAACTAAGTCCTCAAAGCTATACACAGCATGAGGCATTACAATATAAAATCAACTTTTATTGTGATTTCATCTTACTATCTGTATTTCATGGTTGACTTGTATACGCACCAACCTCTACCCATATGCTAGCACAATGAATAAAAATATCTATGCTCAGTCCAAAACTGCATACCCAAGCAAAATATGATCTTCATAAATTCTCTAAAGCTCTCCTTCTCCCCTTGGTCATCCACCAACTGCAATATAAATCTCATACCATACAAACTCAGGCTGATTACAGACTAAAGGAAATAGCTACAGCTATCTTGACTGGATAAATTATATCCTAAAGGTTGTTTCAGATTGTCTAATAAAGCTCTGGTTGGGGGAGGGGAAAGAGTGAGGGCAAATGCAAAGGGAGGTCTGAAAAATGCTCAAGAATTTCACTCTCTTTTGTAATCATGAAATTACAAGCTTGACAAGCGTGATTGCCTTGACATCAAAAGAAGGGAGGGGGAAGGTGTGGCATGTTTAAAGGAGAAAACCACTGATGTAGCACAAAATAAGATTATCCATGAGACATAATATACCATCATTAAAACAATGATCATGGATTCTTACAATATTAAATTGATTTTGCACATATATAGAAAAGGTTGGTGTCTATTATGGAAATGTACTAAGATGCAGATTGATTCAGATGTTTGGGTATGCACAAATATCCACAAAACAATGATGCAATGATTGAAATATCACATTTTCTCACCAACACGAGGATAAAGTTTAATTTTACTAGAAAATCCACTGAAGTTCCCACTGCAACACCTTTATTATGAAAATCCACTGAAGTATGTCTCAGACAATAGAATATCTCCATTTCTCTGAGACATCCATTACTTAGTGCTTGCTGAGATCATCTGAGTAGCAAAATATGCTTTTTCACATCTTTAGTTCTGCTATCTGCAGCCCAGTTGCTTATCAATTAAAGTGATAAATATAAGTGACTTTGATAACACAAGCAACACATTACGGAGCAAAGTAATCCCTGAAAACCCTGGCAGAAGAACTATATGCAAAGTTCAACAACTGTGAAAGAACTATTAAAGAGGACACACAAACAAGTGACCTTGAATGACAAGCGCACTTCATTCCAGCAATAAACAGCGGCAGTGCTGATAAGTGCTCATTGGCGCATAGAGTAATTACCTATCTGTCAGCATTGCTGGTGTATGCGAAATAGTATAAATGAAACATACATAATGTACAGCAATAATATCAGGGCATGCAGAACCTAATGTATTATCATCATTCTCAGGGCCCAGGTTTATGTGGCTGCCACTATAGTACTGAGTAAATGCCTTCAAGCCATGATAATTTCATTCTAATCTCCGTTCCATATTATAATTTTCATAGGTAAAAGATACTGAGGAGCAATACGTTTCAATCAAGGCTTAAATAGAATACAACCTGTAACCAGCTATTTTATATATCTGTATCTTCTTTTTTTCTTCAGAAAAAATTAGTCCCTTTATTGAAGGGAGGAAAATAAACTGTAAATATGTGGATGACAGAGAGGCTCAGCAATGTCATCAGGTCCAGAAAGAAGCTCTACAGATCAGGCGTGAGCAATGCTATTTATGTTTTCTGGGACATTTAACTCTAACCATAGAAATATGGTTTAATTTGTGGTTATTTTCATGTTTTAAAAAAGAGCTTGAAAAATGTGTGTGTTGTATTCCCTGCTAAATGCAACTTTCTTGTTATGTCATAACTGGCCTAACAGCAAACTTGATTGGTCAAGCAAAGTTCCTTTATGACAATGCCCCTCTGTATCTAGGGGACAGACAGCAGCTTATGGATAGCAGTACAGTACAACACGTGTTTTGTGTATCAAAGAATATCTATTTAATTCCCAACATCTCCAGATGAGATGATCTGATACCAGGGACAAAAATATTTCTCCCCAAGATTCTAGTGATTTATTTCATCTACAAATGTTTTTCTGGCCGAGGAAATCAACAGCGTAATATACAGCTGGATATGAATGGGCTTCTGAAATTGACCACCAAATATGTAGAAAGGGAAATTTGTAAAACGTTTTCACTTAATCTATCCAGCATCTGAAAAAAATTCTCAAAAAAAAAAAAAAAACCCTTATAAGAACCTTCTAACAAGGCTTCCTCCTAAGCAAGATAAAGTTCCCAACGTGGGACTTGCTAACATGACTTTTTTCTTGAATTTTAACTGAAACATGAAAAGTATGGAAGACTATAGTGCCCTGGAGATCTTAACTGTCTTGTAATTTTTTTAAAAAATCAAAGTCCATTACATTCTACCCATGAGAATTTCTGTGTAATTGCACCTCTTATGAAAGAAATTCTGAAGCAAAAGCCTCCATCAAATTGCATGAGAATTGGTAGAAAAAAAGAGTAAGAAAATTTATCTGCCCAGCAATGACATTTCTCAGCTATGTTGTTTGGAAATTGCTTGATTTGAATGATGCTAATCACTGGACTAGCAAATGCTAGTCCAGCACTGAGCTAGGCTAGCATCTGCTAAAATCTATAGGTATACATCATCTATATCTATACCTGTATCTAGCCTAGCACTGAGCCAGGCTCAACCTTATGCAGTTTCCATCCTCATACTTTGTTTGCATTCTTAGTAAATTTCCATTCACAAAGGCAAAGGTGTTGAGTAACTTATGTAAGAAAATAGCCAACTAAGACTCTTTTCTCCTTTTCTGACCTTTACAGCTCAACAGTCTCACTTTGAGCTGTCTAGCCACAGGGAGAAAGAACTTTCCACCTAAAAATATGAAGGAATCCATGCCAGCACAACAGTTTAAGATATACTGAATAGAAGATAAGAGAGATAAGGAAGCAATGAAGTGAGAAAGCAGTGAAGAACAAAATACAAAAATATATCAAGTTTAAATCAGACCATAGCCCAATTAGATTTATTTTTACTAATTTAAACTTTTCTTCTGCAAGTGATCTTTATTCATAGTTACTTATTCTGCTACATCTTAATGATCTTAGCATCAGTTAAGCTAAGAAAGAAATGATGGAGAGCAAACGAAGAAGATGATGGCATATTGGCTGATTCTATGCCAATCCATTGAGGTGATATTGATTGGCAGCTATTCTTATACTTAATGGGCAACAGTACACATATGCAGTAGATAGAAGCTTAAAGAGTGACAAGGATGTGATGAAGTTTTGCTCTCAAACTGTCTTGAGTAGCTGAATAGCAATATTGGTTGAGTTTAATTGGACAATTTTGTTATAACCATGGTAGATAAACAAAGAATAGCAGTCCTGACATTGTTATATAAAAATAATTTAATAAATATAAAAGTAGAGGACAAAACAGGTAGTTAGTTATAGCATTTTTCTTGAATTCATTACAGAACAAGCCTGTAATGTAATAGATTAGAGATATCTAAATACAGTACAAAAAATGTTGAATCAATCTTGTCTAAATTTGCAGTTGTTAGATCTGTTGGATTATAATTTCCTTAATCTTCCAGAGAGCACAGCCTTTGGTTACATTATCTGATGATGATGAAATTGAATACAGTTTATCTGGAGGAAAAGATTTATTATATTAACATGTATTTTGTAATAATGTATGTTTAGGGACAGAACTGGGCCATAAACCTAATAATGGTCACATTTAAAGAGTAATTGATTCCATGATAAATGTTCAAGAGGAAATATACCATATAAACTTATCTGATGAAAAGAATGATCCAGTTATTAGAAGACAAGCTATTTTCTGTATGAGAATATCGACTTCATCAAGTGAAAATGTTATAAAATCATTGCAGCTAATATTCCACTAGTGATTAGATGATATCAACTACTGAATATGTAAGTGCATAATAGCCACCATGTCCTTACAAACATGGCATATTTTCTTTCCATTTATCCATTCGCTAATAACTAGTAGAGAAAATTAACTCCAATATCATTTTCTTATGTTCCTACTCATTTATTCAAGTTTTGAACAGAAATGATCTGAGTGATCTGATTCTTTTTTTCCAGAAAAATAAATTATTGGATTTATTTTTGTAAACCTTTCATAGCAATGATGGAGCTTTTAATTTTGTCAATGCCTAGATCAATGAACTATACCTGAAGACAGTTATTTAATGAAGTATCTCCGTATCCTAACGTGACTCTTGGCTTCAAGAAAGTTATAAAAATTTCCTTTCTAGCAAAGTTTTTCTGAATCCAACAACAATCTTGTAAGCATTTCCTTCAAGAAATACTTAACAAGAGAGTATTTGGTAAATCAAAGAGTCTGCCATTGGTATGACCTTCCTATATATAAACATGAACTCTGTTCACTGGAAGCCTCCCTTAATAGCAAAGTAATTTCACAATTGGGAGGAAGAGTTATACCAATATGATTGTATAATCCTGTTAGATTACACAATTTAACATAGCAAAACCAGAAAAAAAGGGGGAAATATATAACAATTGGGGAAGGAAAATACAGGGGTGAAGTCAGCAGAAATGATCTTGTTTTTCTACCTTGTTTTAAGTTTCCACACATCTATGTTGCAGCTAGTAATGTTTTGTACATGCAATAATTTTTAAATAATTTGTATAAATGTTTCTGAGTTTTTTTCCTTAAAGAAACAGTGGCTAGTTACTTTCTTGGTGTTCATGCAGTTCTGAATCAATTTACATTTAGTGTATTATATTATATTGAATACCAGTTATTTGGTTTGCAAGAGAACCGTTTATTCTAATGTTTTTGCACATTAAGACTTCCAAGTGTTTTGTACTTCATAGATCCAACTGTAGCAATGCTTTCTGTTTGAGTTCTGGACTCTGCATCCTATTTTGTCTTGGTCATGATGGTCATAGAGTTATTACTATATATTCTGGTATATCCCAGGCTGCTTCCAGGATATTCAACCCTGGAAAATTTATACAGGTGAATTCGGTTGAATTTCAGACGTTTCACAATGTAAGGTTAACTTTAACAAATGCTTCAGAACTTTCCACTTGACAGAAGAGAACGGTCTGGAAAATTGTACAAGATTCAAATAAGGATGTCAGTATTTCCTGGTACATAGAATTTCTTATCTTCTACAGGTAGTACTTGAGTTATGACTACAACTGAGATTGGAGCTTCTATCACTAAGTGATGTGATCATTAAGTGAGTCTGCCTGATTTTATGACCTATGCCATAGTCATTAAGCAAATCACTGTGGTTATTAAGTGAATCTAACTTCCTCATTGACTTTGTTTGTCAATAGCTTCCTAGGAAGATCATAAATGGTGATCACATGATCCAGGGATATGCAACTGTCATAAATAAACGTCAGTTGCCAAGCTGGTTTGATCACCTTTTTTTAGCACTATCTGAACCTTTGAATAGAAGTTAAACAAATGGTTGTACTTAAGTCTACTCTACTCATATCCTTATTACTTACTGGAAAACATTCAAAGTCATGCTGTGATTTCAGTGAAACATATTATGAAGCAAAAGGCTAGCAGTAATTCAAGGATTAATTGTGCTGATCCTTCTTCTATTTAATTCTTTGTATAAAAGAAGATCACTGAGACTACCCATTTTAGCCTTAAAGTCCATCATTAAGTTTTTGTTTATTTAGTTGTAATTTATCACCCTACAAAATCATATTGCTAAATCACATACACATATCTTTGGCTTTTTGGTCATCTAGATTTTTGGGACTTTATGCTTCAGAACATAGCATTATATTTAGCTGGCAGCAGGGAGCCATTCTGGGAGACAAAGTCCACTCCAAATTAAAAGTCCAAATTAAAGAAGCAAACATTGTTTTCATGGAATCCCAAAGTGTGTCAACTGCAGAATGCATATCTCATGAAGACTATTGCAGTGCCGAAACTACAAGTTTTCTTGGTACTAGAAAAATTTCATTCATCATAATTTTTAAATGTGTACATATTTTGAAATTCAGTAATTAATTAATTGTTTATATTGCATTTTTGATTGCATATTATCATGAAATTATATACAAAACAAATGTTGGCATAAAACTGTTTTAAATAAAATTGAAATATACAACAGTTTCATTAGCTGTTGAGTGTTAAACACTTAACAGCTTTTTCCAACCTGATGTATGTCCACTGGATGGTTGGTCTACAACTCATAGGATTAGATTTGGTCAATTCTTATTAACTATTGGCTATATGTCAACTATCACCTATCCAAAAAGATACAATGTTTTCTAAAAACAAAGTGCAGACTACCAAAGGTACATGAAATGCAAAGTGCAAAATGCGGCCGCGCGGGTGGTTATGGGAGCGTCAAGAAACTCCCATGTGACGCCTCTCCTGCGCAAGCTGCATTGGTTGCCGGTGGCCTTCCGGGTTCGCTTTAAGGTTCTGGTTTTGACCCTTAAAGCACTCCATGGCATTGGACCAGGTTACTTGCAAGACCACGTTCTGCCAGTAGTCTCCCACCGACCGGTGCACTCCCACAGGGAGGGTATCCTTCGGGTCCCGACGGCATCTATGTGTTACCTGGTGACCCCGAGGAACAGGCCTTCTCTGTGGGGGCACCCGCCCTCTGGAATGGGTTGCCTCCTGAGTTACGGACGACCACTGACTTGACAGCGTTTAGACGTGCGTTGAAAACTTGGCTCTTAGCAGGCCGGCCTGGGCTGATTTTAAATTGGGGCTTTAAATTGGGGTTTTTAGAAATTGGGGTTCTAGAAATTGGGGTTTTAGAAATGGGTTTTTTTTATATCTTAACTATTGGGGTTTTTAAGTATAAATTTTAGTAGCAGCCGTGTATTTAATTTCTTTTAACTTTTGTAATTTGTATTATATTATAGTTGGCTGTACACCACCCTGAGTCCCTCGGGAGAAGGGCGGTATATAAATTCAATATAAATAAATAAAAATAAATAAATAAAATAGGGATGAGACTTCAGTTTGTAGCCCAAAACTGTTAGGAGATAAATTCTTCTAGACAACCTTTTTCCAGGAAATGGCTGGTTTTCCCTGTTGTTAATTTTCTTCTTCAATAGGTGGACAAAAAAAATCAAGATGATCTGCCATGCATAACTTGACTCAAACTAACGGGGAAGACTTAGATGAGGAAATGGCAGAAACACTGAGGAAAACTGACTATCTAAAACTGGAATTCAAGATTTTTAAGGGAAACTAAAGCTGAACATAATCATTCTGTGAGCTTGACATCAAAAGGGCTTTTTGGCTAATTCAAAAGAATAAAAAGAAATTAAAAAAATCATTGCACCAATTAATCAAAGAAGAGGACTGAAGAAACTGCACAGTTGTCTTCTCAAACAACAATAAAACAACACATGTCTTCTTTCATAACAACAAAAATGTATTCCACCAGAAATTGTGAAGAGCCAGATGTGTTGTGTAATGGAGGTTAAATAGCCCTCTGCCTAGGATAGTTTATCTCTTTGAGCTTGTTTTATTGCAGATATTTCATTATTCAAACTAGGTAACATTATCAATGCACTGATGATGTTACCTTGTATGGGTAATGAAATGTCTGCAACAAAACAACCAAGCTCAGAGATCATCAAGGATCCTTCATTTCCCTAAGCTACAAATATCCTTTATCAATACTTTATCTCTGAACAGATTTGGGCTTCAGGTGTCAAAATTCGCGACATCACATTGTTGTCACATGATGTATCGTGACTTTTTCCCCTTCGCTAAACTGGAGGTGGGCATGGTCAGCACATGATGCACCTGTCCATGGGCAGCAAGTTTGACACCCATGTAAACAATCCCTTCCAACTCAGTGATTCTGTATCTACAAAAGCATTTATACATCTACATGAAAGTAATTTTGTTTCTCCATTTATTCATATTTGATTAATTAGAATAACTTCTAAAGAAATTAATTCTACCTTTTCCTTATTAATATTCATTTGTATTGGAGAATCTGTACTTTTTATGTCCTGAGTCAGCATAGGATTTTAAGCAATTCTACTACCCTTTCCAGAGAACAGATTTGGCAAATGTTAGAAAAACGTTAACATAGTTCCTATTTTACAGGAAGTTTTAAAAAGGCACACTCCTGATAATGACAACTTCAGAATGCTCAAGTCTTCAATCCAACTCTAATCCCTAATGGTGACCATCATTCTGCCTCTTCATTACTTCAGTCTTGTTTTTATGCAATTAGCTCACCTCTTAATTAGCTTCTCCCTTGTGTAGATACAAATGCACATACTTTATCAGTTGGCAGAAGAAATAGAGAAATGGGAACAGGACAGAGTTTCTGATAGTTTTCTTCAGCCACTGCATTTGCTAAAAGAAAAATACAACATATCCTAAGGCTCAAAATGATTTTCAAGGGTCATTTTAAAAACTCTATTCTTGCCTCATGTGCATGAATCCATCAGATTAACAAAATCATATTAGAGACATAAAAATAAGTTTTATTTTTAAAATACTGATACAAATTTTGCATATTTTCACGAAGAAGAATTTTGTACATTATATATTCTTCTTCCTAATCATCCTACTTTGTGGGTAAGCTTCATATGGAAACCAAAAATATGCTTGTGCTGGCAATAAATGAAAGTCAAGGGCATTCTAAAGATTAGCTGCAAGTAAGATCAGAGTTGCCAAACAACAGTATTGCGTCAAAGCAGAAAACAAATTGATATGTAAACATGTTCTATATAACTACTCTATAATAGTTGTACAACGTTAAAAATATATATCAATATCCCTCCAAGCAAACTGAATAATCTGAAATATATAAATCCTGAACTATATCAATATTGACCTGAACGTTAGAATTGTGGGAAATCCCTACTGTTGGAATATTTTGATTTTTTTTAAACCAAATGACTAAACATATTTTTCTGCACATAGAAAAAGAATAAAATAAAAAGACAAAAATGTGAAATTGTTTATATAATTAGATCTATCATTAGGCCTAGGAATCAGAGCCATTTTTTCCCAGTCATCAGAACAAAAAATAAGTAAAACAGGAATCAAAGCACAAACATTGTCCAAACCGTTTTTCCCTGATTCACCACACTAAGAGGCAAACCTTTTAAACAAATCTCAGAGGGCCAAGGATTTTGAGCCACTCTGCAAAGCTTTCAAATGAACTACCAGGCCTTTTCTCTTTGGCAAAGTCTTCAGGGTCTTGTGCATCTGCCAATCTGTAGTTTGCCTCTGGCTAGAAGAACATGATTTGAAGGGATATGAAGAAACTGTAGAGATCAATTGCTTTGTCTGTTTGCTTATTTGTTTGTTTTAATATCAGAATCACTTCAGCCCAATAGCAAAAGTTCCTTAAAAATTAGTAACCAGGACTTTGTCTTAAAATGAGAGGTTGATAACAGTTTAGATAAAACATAAATCAAATATTCAAACCTAAAAAGCTAATGACATGAAGACTGAGTGTCAAATGGATTAACTATAAATCTGATTTCTCTAACCAATTCCTGCTAGATATTGTCAGCAGTCTCAGCTAGCATATCAACAGTCTCAATGCATCTTGAAGGCAATATATTGAGTTATAATTCAGAATTACGTACAGATAGGTGTGTTTCATTCAAAGCAACAGTGGTTAGAGAAAATGGTATGTTAACAGATGTACTCTGTCATGATCCAGAGCTGGTATCACATAGATTTCTCATTTGATTTTTGCTGGCACTAAAATGTATAAGTAGGTCTAACAGACTCATAGGGCTGATAGGGACTTTGGAGGCCCTTTAGTATAACTCCTGTCCAGGGCAAGAGTTATTATTCCATCCCAGACAAATGGTTGTCCAATCTTTTCTTGAAAACCACCAGTGATAAAGCACTCACAACTTTGGGAAGCAAACTGTTCATTGCCTAACTGTAGTCACTGTGAGGAAATTTCTCCTGCATATCAGTTAGTTAATTTTAATAACTGATAGTGTGCTTCTGCAAGTTAGAAGAATTGTTGTTGGTTCAGAAGTCGTAACATGAATGGAATCTGTGCACTTTTCAAGATGATAAAATCAGCAGTATAAAAGAAAATATCTAAGAACTTATATGCTGATTATTTTTAATATTCAAGAAAGATAAGTAGAAGTACCAAAAAAATCCAAACTTTACAAAATATGATCAAAAACTGACAAAATCCTATTTAAAGGATTTCTGATATGATCACCCTTTACATGTAGCTCCACATCTAAATGTTGCTCCTAATAGATTAGTGAAAAAAATGATAACCTGCCCCCACATTTACGCAACGTTTGTTACAGCTATGTCAATGAAATATCTCCCAATGAAACCATGTGAGGTAAATGCCAAAAATGATTGCTTGTCTGATTCTAATCATTACAACTGTTAATTGTAAACTACTTTGAAAATTGGTATTGTTCCTATTTATTTCTGGCAGACTCATTCCTAGGTTATTTTTCTTATGTTCCCTTTTTTCATATGTCTCACAATGTCATTGATTTACTAGGATGAATTAACAATATATTTCATTTACTCACTTAACTCCTTTGACTGAAAATATATAACAGACTACTGTATAAAACATAACATTTTGTAACTTCTGCATATGACTTTATTAACTATTTTCAAGCTTGTAAACTTATTTTTAAACTATTTACTATAGGAGATGAGAAACCTATGGTCCAGAGGTGGTAGTCATCAGGTTCTGACCAATTCTGGAGAACCGGTAGTGGAATTTTGAGTAGTTCAGAGAACTGGCAAATACCACCTCTGATTGGTCCCGCCCCCATCTATTCTCTGCCTCCCAAGTCCCAGCTGATTGGCTGGATCTTCTTTTGTTGCCCTGCACAGGAGAAAGGAGCTAGAAAGCAGGTTAATGGGGTGGGGAGGGAATGGGATTTTGCAGTAAACTTCCCCTGCCATGCTCACCAAGCCACTCCCACGGAACTGGTACTAAATTTTTTTGAATCCCACCACTGCTATGGTCCCCTAGATATCACTGAACTGTCCAACTGAGCAGATACAAATGGTGAAGATTCCTAAGAGTTGGAGTTCAGCAAAATTTCCCTAATCTTTCTCCCCGGACACAAATTGCATATTATCATATTTAACTATTGTGATTGTATTGTTCATCCTAGGCATGCCAGGAAAATTGGAACATAGTGAGAGAAACCTTCTGTAGCTTCAAACCCTTTGAAAAAGGTAATAACCTGGACAAAAATCTGGGGCTTAAATATTCACTCTGGGAAAAAAGGTTCATGTAGAAAATTAATCTTGCAATAATGCATTTCTACCTAGATAATTTTTAAGTCCATTCTATGACACGATGACATTAAGTGGTAAGTGATGTAAGAAGTATGCATTGGAAAGGTTAAATATCAAGCAGGGGCAAATGCAAACAGGCAATTTTCAGTTTTACCTCTTTAAATCAACAAGAGAGAGTTGTAGCTGACACATACAGCTTCTGCTTGCCCTTTATCATGTATGTATTTCACCTCAAAAACTGTCAGTGACTTGTCAGAATCAATCAGAAAATCTTATGCTGTTCTGCAGTGATGTACAAGGTTAGACAGCAGAACACCAAATTTCTGGTAGTATATGTCAAGAACCATATGAAAACAGATGTCCTCATTATTCCAATGCTTGGGCACAAAGGGACATTGACCCTACCTTTCTGACCCATATTTGGCAGCAATAAGAGTTGTATAAATAAATTAAGAAAAAATGATGCATTCATCAAAACAAAAGAAGGTCAATGTCATTATTTTATCTACAAATAAATTACGTTCATCTGTCCATAGTGATCTTATCCATTTAATTTGTTTCTAAATATCCTTGAAAATATTAGTGATTATACTTTGGAAGCAAAAAAAAAATTATCATGGAAAATATCATCCTGATGGATCTAGGAAGAAAAGTGAATGCTTTCTTTTTCTTGTAAAATTACTCATAATTTTACAGTACATTTTTAAAGAATAAATTCTTGGAACATTTGCCTTGAAAAATAGGGGGATCGACTTTCTTCAAGCTGCTAGTGAAGAGCAAATTGGTTTTCTATAAAGACTCAGCTATGCCTTCCCATCTATTCTTTAGATGAATAGATAAACTATCCACATAATTTTGATGAATGTGGTATATGCTACAGATATATCTGGGAAATGCATCAGATAAATAGTAATGACAGGATGACGTGTCCAAAAGCAGTAGTCTTTTGGCCAGCAAATTTAGTTTATGATAAATGAAAATGGAAAAGTGTATCCAGGTGTTTGGGAACTACACATATAAAGCCAAAGGAGGAGTCTATGGCCCTTGTGGACTAGTCCTGGACGGTATTAGACGTAGGAAGTGTGCCAGCACACACTGTTATACAATATGCCAAGTAACCCATTTGACAAAATGCAGTCTCAACATAGGCCATTTCAACAAAGATATTCTACTTTGACTAGAGATAACATACAACCCAAAACTACAAAAGTACAGAATCAAGCAGGATTTAGGAAAAAGGTAAATATAAAATGCAACTATCCAAACCAAACATTACAATAATATATTGATTGCCTAGAAAGCTGAATACATCAGAATTAAATTGCAATTTTGAAAGCTCATATAAAATATCTGCAACTATGAATCAGGAAATGGATTTTTCCCCAAGTTCTGATATGCCTGCCAGAGAAAAGCAAAATAAAAATAAAAAAAAATGGGGGAGGAAAAACGACTTGCAGCTATGGAGCTTTAGAAATAACTAGTTCTAATTTTAGTATCTTTTATTCTATATTTAAACTGCAATCATTCCAATATCCTCAACTAGAATCTTAAACGAGCTCATCCATTATCTAATTTTGTTGCTGACTCCACCCCCAGCCATGGAAAATCTCTGAGTAATTTTAGATCAATCATCCTACCTCAACACACCCTACCTTACAAGTTTACTGCAGTGGAAAAAAAAACTAGGAAGAGAGATTGCTATGTATATACTTTCATTAATAAAATTCATAAGGATAAAAAGGGGCAAAGAGAAGTTTCTGAGCACTCATTGAGCATAGTGTAAAAAGTATAGAGGACAACTATGCAGCATTGATAGAGCCTCAGTGGCGCAATGGTTAGAGTGCAGTACTGCAAGCTATTCTTACTGCAATTTGACAGATCAAATCCCATCAGACTCAAGGTTGACTCATCCTTCCATCCTTCTGAGGTGGGTAAAATGAGGACCTAGATTGTGGGGGGCAATATGCTAACTCTGTAAACCGCTTTGAGAGAGCTGGAAAGCACTATAAAGCGGTATATAAGTCTAAGTGCTATTGTTATTGCTATTGTCTCATGCTATGTTCACTTGTATTTTGATCCCCTGGGATAACATCAGTTTCGTATCTATCTATCCAGCCATCTTTCAACCATTTTAAAATGTGTACATAAAATTCCAAAGAAAAGTACAAGGAAGAAATAATGGTGCAAAATTGCAGCCTAGTGATTTTCACAGCAATTCCCTTTGTATATCCAAACAGGAAATAGTTTTTATTTTTGTTCTGCTTTACAGACGAAGATATCCAAAATCCTTCTTCAACTGATTTCAAAAATTGATCATGAATATAAAAGATATATGAATGAATCGGATGTATGAATGAATCAGAGGTTATATGGCAACAGTCAGCGCCACATAAAGTGCTTCATTTATTTTCAGCAAAGTAATATTCCACTGGCACCTGGGGTCCAGGCAGACACTTCCCTTGGCACTCATTAGTCTCCCAATCTTCACTTAAGGGTTTTTAAAACCCTTTTAATTAAAAATAACTAAATAAATAGGATGCTGAACACTGCAACTTCTACTGATAGTTTCCCCTCACCACCACTCCACACAAAAGATAAAACAGTAAAATAAGAATTAGTAACCTGGCATGTTTACACCAGTCAGGAAGTGAACAGAAAGCAGAAATAGACAAAACACTAGTCAATTTCCCTCCTATTTTCTCTCCGCTGAATTATTGGCAGAGAGCTGCAAAGCCCCAGAGCTTTACAAACCTTCCAGCAAACCTTCTTTCAGAACCTGCAGTTCAAGCAATGGAAGAAATGGTAAAGCAAGAATTACCAACAGAAGGTTAATGAAGACTTTCTAATGTCATCACTCCAAAACATGCCAATTTTTCAATCACAACTATATCACTGTTGAGCTGGAAGTAAATTAGTTTGTTTCTATAAAACAGCTGAAGCCATCAGAATACAGAAGTCCAGTTCTGTTTTTAAAGCTCACTGTTCTTGTGGGGAAGACCATTCTGTTTGCCTTCCTATTCTACATAATCGATTCAATCCAAGAGACAAGCAAAGCTGACCAGCAGTAGCACTGCCAGAACTACCATATCTACCACTGAAACAGTAGGATGCCCTTCAGGTTTCTTACTAAAATAAGATCAGACTCAGTATCCTAATAGGATATTGTCTATTCACTCTTTTTTCCCCTTACTTGCTATGCTCATTGGTACTATCACTAAAGTGTTTAGGCTAATTCTGTCTAGAAATAACAGGTTCTGGCAATGATTAAATAGTGCATCCTCATATTTACATCATTAAGCTCTTACCAAAGGCAAAACAATTACACTTCTGTAAAACATCAAAACATGTCTTTGAGCAAAATCAATAATCCAACAGCCAGGCATTAGGAAGTTAATAGTCTATCAAGACATTAACAGTGTTGACTCCTGAAGAGAAGTCGAGAATTCTAAAAGACAAAACAATGTTTATCAGATGGGACAGATTGCTGCTTGTCTGACCAACTTAGTTGTGTGACAGAGCTATGAGCTGCCTTTGGGTTCACAAGTCCTTCAAAACCAAAGATTCATGCTAATAGAAAGCTTTTTCAGTGGAAAGCTCCCAACAATCTGAGTTAAAGTTTTATTTATTGGCTTTGACCATCTACTTCTGTTATCAGCCATAAGGGCCCACACACTTCATCAACTCTCAACAATAGCCGCAAGCTTGGACAATCTGTCTTGTGTCTTCATTGGGGTAAAACTTCAATAGAGCAGCATCATTTAAAAAGCAACCCACGCATAAAATGGAAACTCATTAAAACAGACTTTTTCAAAAGGGGATACCCTCAGCTCCAATTGAATTGAACTGTTTTTATTTCAAAGATGAAAGGTCCATTACCCAGCTATACATTCATGTGATCTTAGCTTAAGTGCTTTTTATTTGACTTAAAACCTTGGTTCCTTCCCATGTCTTTTTGAGGCTCTGAAAACATAATAGGAATTCAGTCTTTACTGCAGACAGTAAGACCTTTTATGTTTTTCCTTTCAATGACATCTCTTTTATCTGGGTGACTGGAGAATGACGAGGGCTGCTTTCACATGTATTTGTACAGAATTTTTAAAGCCTTCTTTCACATTAAACAATTGTCCTCTAAGTAACAGAAGAGGCTGAACATAATACAGGTGTAGTCATTTGCATTATAGATGGAAGGGTGCATAAGGAGTAAACGTCAAGCTATTCTAAAGAGTTATATGCAAACTGACTTGCAACTTACTCACCTTGAACTTATTATGAGGGTAATAATATAAAAAACCACACTGAGTAATCTAAACTGCATAGAAACTATTTTTTAGCACACAGCATGCAAGCTATCAAGAACAATCAATGTTAATATTATTCTAAATGTATATTGATGATTGAACACTAAATGAAATGAACTATATTCTCAGTTTCTTATATTTATTGAATGTCAAGAAAAATTTGTTTAATATTGTGCAATTGCACATAAATATTCCTTGACTCAGCTACCCAACATTTTGACAGTAAAGAAAAAAATATTAAAAATTCAGTATAGCATATCTTTAAGGAGTTACACATGCATAAATATAGGCATTCATGACCACAATGGAACAGCAGCAGAGTTGTTTATCACATAGAAACAAGTCAGTAATACCATTTTTTAAGTGACTTAGAAACACAAAATGATAAATATATTATTATTGGATTATACTATTGTGCAAGTAATTATAATATTTAACAACTGTTCTTTTAATAAAAACGTATCTAAATCTCACTTGCATATTATTACGTTATTCAATTAACAACTTAAAATGAAACTGTCACCAAATACTTATGAAAGGCAAAACATTATGCAATAAATCTTACTTTGGCCAATTGCCAAGGCAAAAACATCCACTTTTTATTATTATCAGATTTTTATCTGTCCTCTGCACACACAACACACACTAGCAACATCCAAGTATCATCAAGGATAACGGGAAGAACAAGACCCACACCATCAATATGTCTGCCTTGTCAGCCATTAGATAACCTGCCAGTATACTGACCTGGTCAAAGGAGAACATGGAAGCTGCCAGAGTGAAGACCCAGAAGCTCCTCACAATGTACAAAGGTTTCCACCCTAGTCCAACAGTCAGAGACCACACTCTAGCTGGAAAGAAGGCAAGTGAGTTTGGTGAATGTCAAAGCCACTGTCCCGTACAAAATCCAGAGCATCCATGAGTATATCATTAAGATGGCACCCAAAGATGAGATGCTGAAAGAATACCAGAAGCAGCGTAAGACATGAGAAGAAGATAAAGCAGAGGAAGTGCCATGGGTAGACAAGCTCCTGCATGGGATGTACCATTGACAGATAAGTGACATGGCTGACACTGAGAATTAGCAATAGCAATAGCACTTCGAGATTTATATATAGCTTCATAGTGCTTTACAGCACTCTCTAAGTGGTTTACAGAGTCAGCATATTGCCCCCAACAATCTGGATTGTCATTTTACTGACATCTGAAGGATGGAAGGCTGAGAGAACCTTATACCAGTGAGGACTGATCTGGCAGTTGGCAGAGTTAGTCTCAGAGTGGTATTCAGCAGGTTCTGACCAGTTCTGGAGAACCAGTAGCAGAAATTTTGAATAGTTCAGAGAATCGGCAAATACCACCTCTGACTGGCCCTGCCCCCATCTATTCTCAGCTGGATCTTCTTTTGCTGCCTTGTACGGAGAATGGAGCTGGTAAGCAGGTTAGTAGGGTGGGGAGGAAATGGAATTTTGCAGTATCCTTCCTCTGCCACACCCACCAAGCCACACCCACAGAACTTGTAGTAAAATTTTTTGAATTTCACCACTGGTTAGTCTGAATACTGCATTCTAACCACTGTGCCATCACAGCTCCTACCGGCATCTGGAAATCGTACCAGTGTCTGTAAAGGGCTGGACATCAAGCAGGAACAGCATACGTGAATGATACAACTGAGTAGGTGCCGTTTGTACAGAAATATCTGCACAATGTCTGAGCTAGATCCTCTCAATTCAGGTGAGATTTCATAGAAGTTGTGGAAAGTAACAGGGACAAACAGGTATTAGCCAATCAACCAGACTTCATGGTATTAGACAGGGATTAGAAATACTAGTGGTGATAAATGTAGTGGTGCCAATGACAGCAACATCAGGAAGAAAAAGTTGGAGAACCTGGAGACGTACCAGGTATAAAGAAGTGGATGTGGAAAATAAAGGCCAAAGTGAGGTAGAAACATTCAGGACTGTGACTCCTAAGCTGAGAAAGTGGCTCCAATATATCCAAAGTACAACATTAGAACATTTCATTCAGAACAGTGCGGTGTTAGGAACAGCTAAGATACTGTAATACTGTCCTCTCGTAGAGGACCAAGATTGAGGAAGACATTCATAGGGGCAAGAAGAAATTTAATGTACATATCCACATACATTGTCAGCTCAAAGCAGAAAATACACCTTAATATTATTGCCTTCCCATTTATTATAAATCTACTGAGTCCATATGCCCACTAGATCTGTTCAAAGGATTAGGAAATGTTCCAAAACAGTTTCAATGGGTACTCTGAAGTAAAAGAAGAAGTATTGCAGAAATGAAAATCCTTCTTAGGAAACTCCCTCATATTACGCTCAAAACAATATGCAATGTAAAAGGCTCTTTTCCAATTTGGTAAAAGTTCAGGAAATGCCCCTCCATGACTGAAACTCAGTTAATACACAGCTCTAGAAGAGGGATAAATTACAGAAGCTTCTACAAGCTTCTTGGCAGAATTTTCTTTTCATACCTTTACTGTTCCGAAGTGAAGAAACAAGGGCATGGATACTTCTGCAAGGACTGCTGTGTCTTCTAAGAGAATTGACCTCATGGCTGGCCTAGAAGGCTCTTAATTTCTTCTTTGTATCTTTTTCCTAATTTTTCACCATGAAGCCAATGTTCTGAAGTCTGCATCTGACAAACAGATATGTTGGAAATTTGAAAAGAAAAAAAATCTGTAGTTTATAATTGCTTCCTTCTTCCAATTAAGAATGGTAACTTTGGACCAGTCTTGCAACTTCACTCTTGCCCAAGGAGTTGGGGATGACATGCGATTGTGCATTCTGGGCTTTCTATTCCACTAGTGCTACCTCATACTAGGGATGACAAAGTCCACAATTGGCCTTGAGTGGCATGCTTAGGATTGCATCCAATAATAAGCTTGACGCGTCATGAATAAAGATAACTGAATGGAGACAAATGAATAAAGAAAATGAGTAAGGTATATGTAACTGAAATTCAACTTTTATTCAGTTTAATTAATACTGTTAAAATGAGCACAACTCACAATTTCTCCCTTTTGTTACTTTAAGAAAGAATCTAGTGACAATGCTTGCAAGAGTTTCAGGACATCCTTAAGGTTTCTGGAGTTTATATAAAAGCCCTGGGACTTCAAGAGCTGAATCTGTCAGTGAACACAAGAAATAATTTTAGTTTTTTTCCCGTATTCATATATTATATAGGAAAAAACCTAAACTTGTTCTTTGAGTGCTGCTTGCAATTTCCAAATGCATTCCGTGTACTGTTTATCAATCACTTGAAAAGTTTTTTAAGCAGAAGGCTAGGATGAGGTGATGAATCTGGCATCTGTACTGAAGTATGCTTTGGAAAAACAAGTTTTCTGCTGTGAAATGACACGACATAGTGCAAGTTATATACACAGTTACTCCTGTTAATTGGTAGCTCTGGTACTGAAAAAGTGTGCTTAGAGACTATTTACAATATAGTAAAAACATTTACTAGCAGTAGCTTAATCAAATTTAAGAACATCAGACAGATAGGGTGCTTTTTTAATTGTCTCATTTAGTTTTGAAACATAAGGCCCTGTTCACTTCATTTAAGTCTCACAATGAAGGGAAGCCTGATCAATCTGTCTTGTGTCTTCTTAGGGTGAGGCTGCAATTGAGTGGAAGCAACAGATGAACAAAGCCCACATTCAAATCTGTAGCTCATTAAAATATGTTAAAAACAGGGTTAAATCTCAATTGCAAGTGAACAGTACTTGGCTTTTTTCAACAACATACATTTGATTAATAAACCATTCATTCATTAGCTCTCAACCAATGGAATAAATAGCCATGCTGTTTAAACCTTTAACAAGCTTGAAAAAATGCTTTGGAAGAAGGTGTGTATGTATGTGTGTGAATGTGCAAACCATTATGAAGAATGACACCACTGGTAATCAACACATTTTTCCCTTCTCAGATATCAAGCAACTGATTAAGGGTGATTTTATTCTCCTAAACTAAAAGAATGAAATATTTTCTTCATTATTATCTCACTTTTCCTCCATGTGTTTAAGGCAGTATATATGTCTTCCTTCAATGTCTACCCCACTCCCAGGTTGGTTTGTGTCAGCTCTTTATGGTGGTCCAGACAAGAAGCACCAACCAAGAGTGCTAACACTACCTTTATTGTAAAGTTATAGTATTTAATCTTGCAGGTCTGAAAGTACCACTCCTCTCCTTTGCTTTTACTCTCCCCAAAATGAGAAACAGCCCCTTCTGATATATTTTCTTCACCCCCATCCATCCTATTGACCCACATTTAGTTCATCAGATAGCTGTCAAGACAGCAGCTCTTCTTCCTATCTCCCAAGACTTTGGGAAATAGTAATTAGTCTAAAATCTTCTAAGTATGCTTCCATGGCTAGGACTGAACTTGAATCTGGTTTTCTGAGTCCTAGTCAAATTTAATACTGGGCAATAAGAGGATACATGTCCTTGATGATGTTCTGTGCATACAATATATCAAAAGAGTAAAAAAGTGAAAAAATATTTATGAATTGCACAAAATAAAACAATTCCAATCCTTCTTCAGTTCAGGAACTTAATATTGACCAATATGTTATTTAACAACTTTTAGCTGTGTATCATTTGTAAGAAAATAGTTTTTTGGGGCACTCACTACAATTACTAAAGAGCACAGAAGGGGAAAAGTATCATTTCCCAAGGCTTTTAGAACAGGTCAAGATACTCATAAAATTAGGTTGAAAGATCTGTTAACTTGCCAAAGTTAAATCAATGACTTAAGATTACTATATCTATTTTGCAAACTTTTACTAATAAAATAAATGTAAAAATAATTTTAAAAATACCCTATCTGGGCTATAAAAATCTGGATAAAGTACCTTTTTCCTGCCATTTAATGAATGTCCAGATTTTGGCATCCTAAATCTAATCATCCCGACATAATAACCAGTATTGTTAATGATAAGAATTATATAACATCTCATATACAATCTGGTTACACTAAAAATTATCCTACATTACAGGAAAGATCTATTCTTTTCATGGGTTCCTTAAATATAGAATTTAAAAGGTTACTTTAATTAACCTATTATCAAAATGAAACATATACCACAGGATTTCTGTTTCATTGAAAAGAGGGGAAATGGCATGGCCCTACAAAAAGTGAAGAGAAATACTGATTCATTCAGGATTTGACATAGAGGAATTAAAATAGAGAGTGCTTCAGATACATGAGATCTTAAGATGAAAATAGATCTTCAATTAACAGAATTAAGAGTAGGAACAATTTTTGCTACATTACATTTCTATGGTTTTTTTCTTCTGCTTAATCATGTCCAATTCTCAGAGATTATTTGGACAGGTTCTTGCAGAAGTTTTTTTGGCAAGGTTTTTCAGAAGTGGTTTGCCATTGCCTCCTTCTTAGGCTTGAGAAAAGGTGACTGGCTCAAGGTCACCCACCTGACTTCATGCCAAAAATGGGGCTAGAACTTGCTCTCTCCCACTTTCTAGCTTGACACAGAGGTGGAATTCAAATGTTTTAACAACTGGTTCTGCGGGTGTGGCTAGGTGGGCATGGCCATGTGACTGGGTGGGCATGGCTTCTCTCTTTTTTGCACACACACACCCCATTTTTGGGCCTTCTGGGCCTCAGGAGAGCCTCCTGGGGAGTGTTTTTGCTCCCAGAAGGCTTCCCTAGGGCCCAGGAACGAAAAAAAACAGAGCGCAGTGGGCTGGGGGGGTTAGAAGTGGGGAGTGGGAGAGTTGCCCCCTTTTTTGCCTTCCTGGGCCTCAGGGAAGCCTCCTGGGTGAAGCAGTAAGACAGCGAGGTAAATCCCAGCACAGCTGATTGTAGGAACAGAGGTTTTTCAGGAAGAAAAAAAAAGGAATACCTTAAAGGAGTGACTGGGCAGGGAAGAACACAGTCAGCAATGTTGGCCATGTGCACGATGTTGCACGTGCACGATAAGGACTGACTGGGCGGGGTGGAGAAGGGCGGGCAGAGAGGAGCGGAGCCAGCCAGGGGCATGATTTTCTGGTTCTCTGAACTGGGCAGAATCATAACAACCAGTTCTACAGAACCAGTCCGAACTGATAGAATCCCATCCTGGCTTGATGCCTTAACTAAATTAATTCTCTGCAATTCCTGGTAGTCCTAAATTAATCCTAAAAGTTCTAATTGCCAATTACAAGAGATGTCTGCAGTTATAATTCAGAAACATATGAAAGGTCTCTACTTGTGGTATGGATAGTGTTGTAGTTAAGACATACTCATTCATTCTTATTCTGTTTTTTAATTTACTCCTGCATCACACTTCCTATTTATTTACTAATAACTATTTCGTAACAATCCTATGACTCTGAGCTTTTCTCTGATTCTTTATTACTCTTTAGCAATAGCAATATACTTAGATTCATATACCGTTTCATAGTGCTTTAAAGCAATCTAAAGTGGTTTACAGAGTCAGCATATTGCCCCTAGCATCTGGTTCCTCATTTTACTGACCTCGGAAGGATGGAAGGCTGAGTCAACCTTGAGCCTGGTGAGAATCGAACTGCAGGCAGATTACAGTCAGCAGAAGTAGTCTGCATTCTAACCATTGTGCCACTATAGCTCATTTAAAAACCAAGCAAACTTTATCTACTTCATAAATACTTAAAACTTATTTAAAATTCTGAAATAAGTCTAAAAAGTTGGTAAATCACAATTTGCCTTTGCAGAAATTGGCTTTATTCCAGCAAGCTCTGTTTTCTATGCATTTGAATTTGTTAATATTTTACCAAGCTTCTTATCATTTATTAGCTTGTAAGTTAGCCAATTCATAATATTATGATCTCCATTCTGAATTTTCTTTTTCAATGCTAGAGTTAAATTGCTAATGTTCTAAATACTAACCTAGGAGGAATCTAAAATAATTTTGGTTCATCTACCCTTTTTAAAAGATTTACTTCACTTTCGATGTAAGATGACCTGCCACCCAAATATTTCTGGCTTTTCTAATGTAACCTTCACCTCAAAAATTAAATATGTATATTAGTTAAGTTGCTTATAAAAAGAGAACAATGTCAATATTTAGCGGAATTCTATACAAGAAATTAATCGAATTTCAGAACTGAGATAGCAGAGGTGCCCCTCCCCCCCCAAGCTTCACTGTTTCATGAATAGAACTGCAGATGCCATGCAACATGGTCAGAATTTGGCAGGGAGCCTGCCTGCTAAATAATCTTCTTTGAAAAAAGAAAAGGAAAAGTGAAGGAAAAAGGACCAGTGGCCAGTATGTTGGCAAACAAGAGAGATCAAAACACCATCCCTGGAAGCCCCAAAAAAATCCATCTCAAGGCACGCAGCTTCTATGGGCCAGGATCCCATTCTAACAGTGTTAAAATGTACAGATTTCCATCCATATGGAAAAACCATATAGGATTCTTTCTGTTACAAGACGAAAAGCAGCTGGGGATGAATTTGGCAGAGAAAGGAGTCTTTGGGGAAAAGGTGAAGCCACATCTTTCTCTTATTCTTCTCCTCTGCCCTCCCTCCCTTTCTGATCAAACAGCATTGAAAAAGACGGCACAAAACAGATGCTGCCAAGATGCATGGAAGAGGAAACAAGGGGAGAAAGAGTGCCTGAAAGAATATGGTTAAACTTTTCATGACCTGGTCTCTATTGACCCAAAATACAAAATGCATTAAGATGTCTAAAATTTACTGGAAATAAAATTCCAGTGGAATCTTGGGGAAAACTTTCTAAAACAGGAGCTGTAGAATCAATTCCCCCCAAAGGTGGTGGAATTTCCTTTGGTGCATGTGTTCAAGCAGAGGCTTAATGGCCATCTGTCATAGATGCTTTAATTTGGAAACCTGCACTGAACAGAGGCTTAGATTTGATGACCCTGGTGCCTCCTCAACTCCATTACTCAACCTTTTTGTCATAGTCAAGGGAAATAAACTTATACCAAGACTGTAAATTAAGATCGTGATCTGTACTGCTGACCTAGAAGAATCTGAGACACAAATATATTGTAAAAGTGACTTTTATTTTGATCAGAGAAATAATTTGGGAGGCTTCCGCTGGCTGCCAAAACCCCACTCATTTCTTGGGCAGAATGGACTCTATCATGAAGCTGGCTAAAGTGACTTTGTTATGGTCTGAAATCAAATAAAAGTGAACTGAATATCAAAGAATGAGAGTGTGTTTTATTTATAAGAGATATACATACACTTCTAACTCCTATGCACAGTAAAGAAAGGACAGAAAAAGTAATCTAAGCATGAATATTTTCTGAAACAAAATCGCCAGAACTGCCAGATAAGCAATGCCTGTCTCAGAAAAGAACAAACTTCAGGCAATGGTCAAGGCCCATATGAATCAGAAACAGTATCTACTGTATCTATCCATACCCTGTGCAGGTTATAAAGTTCTTGTGAATTCAGTGGTCCACCACATTCAGAAAGGATTGATAATTCAGGATTGTTGTTGTTTCTGTCTGGACCCAAATATAATATTTTCTGTTCCAAAGAAATGTAGTGTAATTCTATAGAACAAGATTTATAGGAGGAAACTTCACATCTGGTAGAAAGAAATGTCAACTCCCATCATGACTCAAGGAAGGAAGTTCACTTTAACTGATGCTGGCAAAGTCGATTACAATTCATCTGAAAAAATAGTGTTGGGGAAAACAAAGAGCATTGCCTGATCCTACTTAAGAAGACTTCTCAGACTTATAATACCTAAACCTAGTGCTCCAAGTGAACTTGTAACTGTCTCATTGATTAGAAGAAGAAAAAATCTCGCCAGGAACAAAGATGTGACAGAATAATCTTTTAAGGAGTCCTTGGACAGAACCAATGACTAAAGCCACTTTGATGGATTCTACATATATGTATCATTCTGGAGGGCTTTTAAAAATGATATTCCCAAAATGGAAAATGAGAACCAATTTAATTGAGTGATTGAGATGCTGAACAAGCAGTGGGGAAACCTGAGTTCTAGATCTGCTCTAGGTGCAAAAGCCAGTTGGATGACCTTGGGCCAGGCAATCTTCCTCAACCTTAGGAAGAAGACAATGGACAATTTGTTATTGAAATTGATAACTGCAAGAACTTGTATATATAGTTGCCAACAGCCAAAACTTACTTTCCCCCCAAATACCAGGCAGAATATGTGAGGTGATATCCGCTGCAGTTTGTTAAATATATTAATAACTAGATTGAATTAATTTGTGGACGTGGCTAAAAAGCTGGAAGACAATCTTATGGAAATGCATGGGGAAAACAGTTATCACCAAACCTAGCAAATTATTACTTTGCCATTTGATGTAGAATTGATGTAGAATTGTATTTGATGTAGAATTCCATCCTAATTTAGTTGATACAGCTGTACTAGATATATGTAGAAATCATCACCAACAATTCAATAAAGAATGCAATAAAAAAACTATGAGAGTTATTGTTGAATTAACTTGTACTCTTCTTTTGCAGCTTTGAGGCCATGTGTACTGATAGAGGCAGCCAGCTACAATTTAATTAATAAAACTAAATAGATTCCAGTGTTTTGCTCTTCAAATCTCTGTTTTTAGCATGGTCTGTTGAACAAGCCATAGCAGCCTGCTTGACACATAACCAGGGAGATGCATTTTTCATGCTAAGGGCCACACTTGGCCTTTGGGTAGCGTGCCATGCTGTGAGTGTATGTGGGTGTGTGTTTGCAAAAGTAAGCAAAAGCAAGATAAAGAAGTGGATGAAGTCAAAACAAAAACTAAATGTGATTTAACACAAATTTAATCAGCATGTTATTTGAATATTTCTCAAGTATTTATTTTTACTATAGTATGTTTAAAACTACAAGGTGATTATTTGGGAAGACCTTGGAAGGTTGAATTTAAAGATTTGGGGGACTTCATAGAGTTATTGTTGCATTTGAGACAATCTTTTTTCAAATGTAGCAACTTCAATATTTGTTTTAATATTCAAACTTTAATATTTGGAAATTCTGGCAGTTAAAAGTCCACAACTTCTGGAAATCTTAAAGCTGCCAAATTTGAGAAACACCGATATAAGACTTTTGAGGGAGGTCTTCATGTATCATATAAATAATATCTCAACAATCACTTGTCTTTTGAATTGGATTTTCATTCAACATAGATAAAAGGTCTGATGGAAAAGAAGTATAAACCTATTGGAAGAAAGTCCAGTGGATACAAGACAGCTTACTATCTGGTAATTGAATATAATGATTTAAGGATATGGTCTCATTTGGGGTTAGGACTATACATTAATTAATTTTTATCTTTTTTAAAGTTAATTTGAAAATTATGTTGCTTCCAGCTAAAATTGTTGACCAACATAGTTTAATCTTTTAATTATTGCCATGTGAATTTGAACGGAAAATTTGGCTGATTGTATAAAAACTTATTAAATATAAACACATATGCTTCTGTAGATTTTTAAAGAGATTTGTTAATTGCTTATAGATATCTCCCAGATACTACAGTCTTAATTTAGTTCAACATATTCTATATTATACTAAATAATATTCATATGTGTGCAATGAAATGATAAAGCCAACCGAAAAAGCTTAAAATGCTAATAGATGAAGTGCGACTAAGTGCTAAACTAAAATCTATAACATTTATTTCAAGATAAAAGGTGGTCTTTTTAGGAGATTATGTATATAAAAAGTCATATTTAATAGAACAATTAACATCACAATATGTTTTGTTTCACTCATTCAGTGTCTATCATAAATAAATGGTGAAATCTTTAAATTGTGCATGAAACTAGAATGAATACTTTTTAATAAGCAATACAAATGTCATCTTTCTATGGTACCATCAAAATAAATAAAATAAAACCCTCCTCTTTGCTGACATTTAAAATCCATACAAATATATCTAGCAATTATCCTTCTTATGAACAATTCTAGGCTTCATTTAGCGAAACCAATCAGCTTTAATTGATTAATAAGTGGCAACACAGTAGTAATGTCAACCATTTTTGCAAAAGCAAATTGCTGGCAATGCCAAGTAGATCTGTGTCTTTATTTTTTGCTTTAAACAAGACCTTAGCCTGGCATGATCTTTTCTTTTTCCCCAGTAGGGAGCATAAGCCCTCTAGCTTCCCCGAATGTTTTCTGCTAAGGCTGTACCTTGGCCAGAATACAGCTGCTCTGAACCAGTCTTTGTATTGACAATGGGGTCATCCCACCATCTTCTTTTCAGATCAATATGATTGGTACAAACAATAGTTTGATTTTGATTGCTCTAGAGCACGCTTGGGTAGAATCTCTGAATGCAAGGAATTGGTCCAAAACAATGGCCCGCTTCATCATCCAAAGCATCCCTTTTTCAGACAGCTGCCTCTGCCACACTCCCCCTGACGAACGTCCAGAAAAACAGATGGTTACAGCATTCATGGGCAGTTTAGTGAAAACCCCAGAGTCGGCTATTCAAGATATCTTATCATCACGCTCATAAAAAGAACTATTTCCTAAAGCTACAAGTTAACAATACCTTTAAAAATTGTTCCAATCAGAGATATCGATGAATATTTGTAGACCTTTTTTAGATGTCAAGGAATACAATTAACATATTTTGAGCACTAAAATGCTGGGTTGTTTTTTTAAACCAAATTGATATGGTTGCATTGTGAAAATTATGGTGCTTGCCTAAAGCATATAACTAACAAACTCAACTACGAAACAGTAACATGAGGCATAAGGATGTCTCAAACATCCTATCTGGCTGTTTTTAAACCTTTAAAAACAACAGAAGATCCAACGTCTTATTTCACTGTACAGATTTTCATTTAATAGACTGGAGCGTAAGTTCCTAGGAAAATGTACTTTGGCATAGTGGGTGCATGTCTTCCAAGCATGAGTTCCACTATCTCAACACTTTGGAGATTCTTTTGAAATGACAGCAACTGCCTCTTCACTGAGCACACAGGTGTAGGCCCTTTTTTTTCCTAATTTTTAATTTTTAAACTAGAGTGGAGTGGAGTGGAGTGGAATGGAATGGAATGGAATGGAATAGAATAGAATAGAATAGAATAGAATAGAATAGAATAGAACAGAACAGAACAGAACAGAACAGAATAGAATAGAATAATAGGCCTTCTAGTCCAGTCCCCTCGGCAGGAGATCCTATATCAAGGCTGTCAAACTCACAGCCCGCCAGCCAGATACACCACACACTGGCCAAGCCCATGTCTGGTTTAGCAAAGGAGAAATATGTCACAATACATTACGTGATGACACTAGTTTGACCCATTCCCTGTACCATTTCAGACAAATTGCTGTCCAGCCTCTTCTTAAAATCCTCAAAGCTTTCAAAGTTCTGATGGCCACACGCATACACACATGGTCATATGATTGCATTTTTAGTTCTTGCAGCTGGCTTGCATTTATGGCTGCTTGTAGCATTACATGTTCATGTGACTCTAATAATAATTATTATTAGTTTTGCCAATTTCTGGCAATTACTTCCAGTTTCTGGAAAAAAATCCAATGGGTATAATAGAATAACTGTGGTGGCATTTGTTTAACAAGCATGATGTCCACTTAACGACCACACCAGAAAAGATTGTAAAATTGGGCACAGTCACATGGTGACCTGCTTAATGACCACCATGACTTATGACCATAATTCTGAGCTCAATTTCAGTCACAAGTTGAGGACTATCTGTACTGAAAACAAAGGCAACACTTTTTTATACATTTAGGAAGTGTTAAGACTGAAATGGGTTAAATCTTATATTAAAAATTACAACCTTAAGAATATTGAGCCATTATTGGGAAAACCACATTTGAATTTCACAAGATTTGGATACAGTCTCCACATCAAATGGGTCTTTTTCTTGCGATTGGGAACAGTTGCTGAGAACAGCTGAACAATCCCAGAAAAAGACACCAACTGTTTCAAGAAATTGTGCTATGTGCTTCCATATACTACTTTCCCCTTTAAATGTAAGGTGCTGCACAGCCCTAATGAATAGTGCAAAATGTATCAATGTAAGACTCATTGAGTTCATTGCATTTGACTCTAAGTAGATGTATTACATACCTAACAACTTTGAAATAATGCCTAGTGACATCAGCTTCAGGTTCTGGCCTTGTGAGACATTCAGGACTGATGTATAATTTGTTGGAACTGAACCCAGAAGACCTATATTCAAGTCCCCATTCCAGCATGCATCTTACTGGATAATTTTGGCTTAGTCGTTTTACTAATCTTCAGTAAAACTCCTTTGGTAGGAATAAAATCTGTGGGTTTTTCCACACGTGTGCACCTTGACTTCTCAGAGGAAAAAGATAACTACTCCAAAGTGAATCTACAATCTTGCAGGATCTGAGAGAGGTCCCTTCAAGGTGGCATTTCTTCTTCAAGAGCAACATTCCTTCCTTAGAAGAATGTCTTCCTATTTATTGAGTTTCTGAAAGGGGAAAGTACTTAGAGAATATTTGGAGGATGTTTCATTTTAGGATCTGCCAATGGTTGGTGCCATTGTTATTTACGATGCTTATTACTTACTCAAAGAAGTTTTTAACCCTTATTGTCTACTTTATGCTGCTTAAAGCTGCTTTGGGATAAAATGCAATAGGAAGACAATAGTTTTATTGAGATCACTCAAACAATAAACGCCCCATATCTTTTCAGCATTTTGAAATTTTCTTTCTTTTATTATATTTTGCTTTGCCATTCTTCTTATCTCCTTTACTTCATCCTATCTTGTGTGCTTGAATCATTCTCTGTCACACACCACTCTTCCTATGGTTTCTAGTTCTGTCATACAACTAGCATGTAAAGCCATACTCAAGCCAACTACTTAGATGTCAATGCAAAGGACAGGTATAAGTGCCAATTAATATTGTTAGTCCCTCAAAAATCATTTTAAAATGCTATTTATCTTCATTGTTTATATCAAAGGCATTATTTTTAAAAAATATTTATTTTATTTAAATACATTTCTATCCTACCACAATCAAAATGAGATTCTTGGAAGCTTACAATTTTACATAAAAATCTATGATAATAGTTCTGATTTCACAGCAGTTTAAGGCTTTGTAAGCTGTACCACTTCAGAATGCTTTAACAAGAAATACGAGTAATCCTCAACTCACAACCACAATTGGGATAAGTTATTGTGATCTAAGTCAAGTCAGACTGAATATTACAACAATTTTTACAGTGGTAATTATGCAAATCATTGCAATCATTAAGTCAATCACACAGTCACTAATGCAATGAAGTAATTAAGTGAATCCAACTTCCCCAATGGAGAAGAAATTGGCAAAAAGGTAACAAATCATGATCACATGATCGCATGATGCTGCAACCTATCATAAATGCAAGCCAACTGCCAAGCATCTGAATTGCCTTCACTGTGATTCATATTGTCCAGACACCCATGACTTTCTCTCTACTACTAAAATCATACAACAGCAAGCTAATATTCAGAAATAATGCTAAATGTAAATACTAATAGAAAGATACATAATTCTAGTGAGTACTGCTCTTCGTCATAGTCCATCAAACAGGCTAGCAGGAATATAATGCTGGAATATCATCCAACAAGAGTTAGTTATCTTACCACATGTCCTCTTGTATGGTTGTGAGCACATCAGTGTGTAAATCAGATAAGACAGAATAAGGGGAGGATTTGTATGGGTATGGAGGGATGTTAGTCCTGTCCAAATCTAGCATATAATTCGACATACATGTGGCATTTAGGGAGAAAAAGATATCCATCTTATCTTATTGGAGTAAACCGAGAAATAAGAAAACTGCATAGGGAGCCCTATATCTCAGGTTTCAGTCTCTTAGTGAAGTTTTATTATATTGATTCAGCTTTGATACCTACCTAGAATATGAATGGTCCACACAATAACATGTAATATTTTGTTACTATTCCATCTACCTTGTTTATATTTTTTTGCTCTTACATCCACAGATCCACACTCCACAGATCCACACTCAGCTTTGGTCTTCCAGAGATGTAGATATTTCAGTGTCACTGATGATCTGCAGTTCCTTTCAGAAGTTGCCTTCAGAATTAAGTCTACAGGTGAAATTCGAAAACTTAGAATATCGTGCAAAAGTTCATTTATTTCAGTAATGCAACTTAAAAGGTAAAATTAATATATGAGATAGACTCATTACATGCAAAGCAAGATAGTTCAAGCCGTGATTTGTCATAATTGAGATGATTATGGCTTACAGCTCATGAAAACCCCAAATCCACAATCTCAGAAAATTAGAATATTACATGCAATCAATAAAACAAGGATTGTATATAGAACAATATCGGACCTCTGAAAAATAAAACCATGCATATGTACTCAGTACTTTGTTTGGGCCCCTTTTGCATCAATTACTGCCTCAATGTAGCGTGGCATGGAAGCTATCATCCTGTGGCACTACTGAGGTGTTATGGAAGACCAGGATGCTTCAGTAGCAGCCTTCAGCTCTTCTGCATTGTTCGGTCTCATGTCTCTCATCTTTCTCTTGGCAATGCCCCATAGATTCTCTATGGGTTCAGGTCAGGTGAGTTTGCTGGCCAATCAAGCACAGTAATACCACAGTCATTGAACCAGGTTTTGGTGCTTTTGGCAGTGTGGGAAGGTGCCAAGTCCTGCTGGAAAATGAAGTCAGCATCCCCATAAAGCTCGTCTGTGGAAGGAAGCATGAAGTGCTCCAAAATCTCCTGGTAGACGGCTGCATTGACCCTGGACTTAATGAAGCACAGTGGACCAACACTAACAGATGACATGGCTCCCCAAATCAACAGACTATGGGAACTTCACACTGGACTTCAAGCATCTTGCAGTGTGTGCCTCTCCATTCTTCCTCCAGACTCTGGGTCCTTGGTTTCCAAATGAGATGCAAAAGTTGCTCTCATTAGAAAAGAGGGCTTTGAACCACTGAGCAACAGACCAGTTCTGTTTTTCTTTAGCCTAGGTAAGACACTTCTGACGTTATTTGTTGTTCAGGAGCGGCTTGACAAGACATTTGAAGCCCACGTCCAGGATCCGTCTGCATATGGTGGCTCTTGATGCACTGACTCCAGCCTCAGTCCACTCCCTGTGAAAGTCCCCAACACTTTTGAATGGCCTTTTCCTGACAATCCTCTCCAGGCTGCGGTTATCCCTGCTGCTTGTGCACCTTTTTCTTCCACACTTTTCCCTTCCACATAACTTTCTATTAATGTGCTTTGATACAGCACTTTGGGAACATCCAGCTTCATTTGCAATTACCTTTTGAGGCTTTCCCTCTTTATGGAGGGTGTCAGTGATGGTTTTCTGTACAACTGTCAGGTCAGCAGTCTTTCCCATGATTGTGATTCCTACTGAACCTGACTGAGCGACCATTTAAAGGCTCAGGAACCCTTTGCAGGTGTTATGGCTTAATTAGCTGATTAGAGTGGGACACTTTGAGCCTAGAATATTGAACCTTTTCACAATATTCTAATTTTCTGAGATTGTGGATTTGGGGTTTTCATGAGCTGTAAGCCATAATCATCTCAATTATGACACATCACGGCTTGAACTATCTTGCTTTGCATGTAATGAGTCTATCTCATATATTAGTTTCACCTTTTAAGTTGCATTACTGAAATAAACAAACTTTTGCACAATATTCTAATTTTCTGAGTTTCACATATATCTTCTGACCTCTTTCTGTTATTTGGAAGGTTTGAAAACAGATTATTTATTCATTGGTGGAATACCTAAGTGTGAATAATTTCACTTGTGTAAATGCCTTTTGCGGACTTCCCAGACACTAGAGATTCAGATGTACGGATTAGTGTGACATGAGCACATACCTCTGCTCCTCTGTCTTCTGTCTGGTTAGGTTCACATAATCTGTTAAATCATTTTTCTATTGTCTCTATTATCTTAAAGCAGGATAAGTAATATATGTTTAAAAGAATAAAATATAAATACTAAATACTGAAGTATTAACATGCTACATTAATACTTCTACAAGTATTAACATGTACTATTCTCTTTCAAAGTAAACTTATGTAGAGTCCAAAATAGACTAAGCAAAAAAAAAAAAAGGTTAACATGTTTGTTTTACAAAATTCTCTTTCCTGTTTCTTTTATAGGATCTCATCAATTCTATTCAACACAACTTTCTGACTCTTTCTCTTCTTCTTGCCCATCTGGAAGAAACATTGGTGTCATGACTGTTGTGCAAATGATAATTATGTAACTTGTATTAGTTGCATCATAACATGAACGACATATAGTATAGGATAACAACTGCCTCAATCTCATCTTCTGCAATAGTTTGAATTCAATTTACAGAATACAAATTAAAGAACCCTTTTCCAACAGTGACCACAATATGATGGATTTTTGTCTCAACATACGTCCACACAAAAATCATCCAACAATGACTGGAATCCCCAATTATAACTTCAAAAAAGGCAACTATGATCTTATAAACAATGATCTCTCATCCCTTGATTGACAATTTCTATTCACTGGATGCAATACTGTAGAAGACCATTACAACATATTTTTACTTGAAATCAAAAGAGTCATCAAACTATATGTACCAATAACAACTCCCAAAAGCAGAAAAAACAAATTACCCATAACAATAAGGAAGCTTCAATCCAAAATAAAGCACTTCGGTGGAAAAACAAATCTGGTCACGTTGCCAACTTCAAAAGCCGATACAAAAATATATGCCATCAGATAAAGACTGAATGCACCAATTATCACATTAAACAAGAAGAAAACCTTCTATGCACCAATTCCACATGTGCTTTCTACAATTTTGTAAACAACAAACTAAAAGACTCAAGGTCCATCCTACCCCTGAAAGGACCTAATGGTAAAGACTGCAACGATGACACTGTTAAAGCCAACTTCTGTAACACATTCTTTGGCTCAGTATTTGTAAACAGCAATGAATCATGCCCAGTATTTCCTAGTCGAACCACAGACAACTACAATGATCTAATACATATTGGCTTTACAGAAGACAATGTTGAAAAATCACTATGCAATCTAAAACCATCTCTATCTATTGGACCGGATGGAATATGTGCCTACTTCTTAAAAAGCTATTCACTGCCATAGCCGAACCTCTAAGCATAATCTTTGAAAAATCTTTCAGGTCCAGCTCCTTGCAAAAACTATGGTCACAAACCAAGGTCATCCCCATCTTCAAAAAGGGAGACCCCAGCCTAGTTGAAAATTACAGACCAATTTCTTTATGCTGCATCACCTGTAAAGTCATGGAATCAATTATTAACCAATCCATCATCCTCCACTTAGAAACAAACAACCTACTCTCTAATAAACAATTTGGTTTCAGGAAAAAACTATCCTGTAATCAGCAATTCTTACACTGTAAAAATATATGGACTACACAACTCCATCAGGGCAAAGCAATAGACGCAATCTACATAGACTTCTGTAAAGCCTTTGATTCAGTGGTACACAACAAACTACTCCTAAAACTAAAATCTTATGATATCTCTGGACAATGGCATAACTGGATAGAAGCATTCCTGTCAAACAGACAACAAATGGTCAAAATTGGGACCGTCCTATCAAATTCTGTACCTGTCAACAGTGGTGTCCCCCAAGGCAGTGTTCTAGGACCAACTCTTTTCATACTCTACATAAATGACCTCTGTGATCATATCAAGAGCAACTGCGTACTCTTCGCTGATGATTTAAAACTATTCAACACCAGAGACAATACTGCTACCCTTCAAAAAGACCTTGACTATGTATCAGAATGGTCAAACAAAATGGCAACTTCAAATCTCAACAAATAAATGCTCTGTCCTACATATTGGCAAAAAAAATCAGAAAATAAAATACAGGCTGAATAGTCAAGACCTTGTTGATGATCCAAACTCTATCAAGAATCTTGGAGTACTCATCTCTAATGATCTAAGTGCTAGAGCCCACTGTAACTACATAGCCAAAAAGGTGTTAAGAGTTGTTAACCTAATCTTACGTAGCTTTTTCTCTGATAATATTACACTAATAACTAGAGCATACAAAACATTTGCTAGACCAATACTCGAATACAGCTCATCAGTCTGGAACCCACATTACGTATCTGATATTAACACAGTTTAGAAAGTCCAGAAATATTTCACAAGAAAAGTTCTCCACTCCTCTACTCATTGCTGAATACCTTATGCCACCAGACTTGAAATTCTAGACCTAGAAAACTTAGAACTACGCCGCCTTCAATCCGATCTAAGTATAGTATATAAAATCATACATTGCGATGTCCTACCTGTCAATGAATACTTCAGCTTCAACCATAACAACACAAGAGCAAACAATAGATACAAACTCAAAGTTAATCGCACCAAACTTGATTGCAGGAAATACGACTTCAGCAACAGAGTGGTCAATGTCTGGAATATTCTACCTGACTGTGGTTTCTTCCCCAAACCCCAAAAACTTTAACCTTAGACTGTCTACAATTGACCTCACTCCTTTCCTAAGAGGTCTGTAGGGGGCGTGCATAAGCGCACTAACTGTCCCTGTCTTATTGTTTCTTTTATTTTTTATTTTTCTTATATGTACCCATGTATTCATAACTATGTTTTTACTTATACCTATTATCTTGTAAGCAATTGACAAAAATAAATAAATAAATAAAAATAAAATAAAAAATAACTAAATAACATTTTGTTATGATGTCTTCATACACGTAATACCCACTTTTCCCCATATATTAATTCAGACAATCATAGTCTGAGGCAATTTACCTCATATATTTGTTTTGCAATGCAATCTTCACTGATTGCCTCTCTATAGACAATCCTTGTCCTTCTTCCATCACTTTCAGTTCCTCACTTTCAGTCCCTATTAATTAATTAGACATGTATTTTTACTCTGATTCTTGTTTTACTCCATCCTCTTTGAATTCAATGTACTTTTATGTTTCTCTTAATATTTCCAACTCTCACTTTCATATAATTAAGTGGGCATATCCTTTTTTGCTCCTTTTGACAAAAAGTCATTCCTTGCAGCCACTACTCTACCCACCACCATTACTTTCATATCTTAGAATGTCTCAATTTCTTCATTTGTAGTGATTGGTTTACCACAGTACACAACTTCATTATTTTGTTCTAGCTGTTTGCCATGTGCATATGTGTAACTTACAATTGTTCATTCAATTTTTCTTCTTAAGCACACTTAGCTTGGTGTTTTAAGATTTTAATTTTCAGTTCCATATTCCTTGTTTTATTGTACAATCTATCCAACATTCTCTGCAAATCATTCATATTCTCATCCATAGCAGGGCATTAAGAATACATCAACATATCTCCAACCTCACAGGCATTCCTTATATATTTATCCATAAAGTTGATAAACAACCAAGATGTCAAACCCTGTAGAAACAAATCACACCAGAGGCCTGATTAGTTAGATTTATTACAAAACAAGCTAAGGTGACACCACAAGAATTGCAACCAGTACATCTTCTTTCAAGCATAACTTTATAGTTATGTCACTGTCAGTTCCAGACCATGGAATCAGCTCAGCCGGAAGGCTAAAACTACTTTTATTGAGTTGGCTATAATAACAGTTCTTGCAAGTCTGATTGTGCTGAATCTCCTCCCATCTCTTCATCAACAGCTGGAAGTGGGGATAGGAGGGCATAAAAATAGAAAACCACCTATGGCTGCCTTACACCATATTTACATCATTTATTACACCTTTTATTAGTTAGAAAATGCATTCTAACACAAAGGAACATTGCACATGTCTTAGTCCCTATTCCATGTGGAAACATTCAACAAACATTTCATTCATTCTTCCACATACTTTATTTCTAACACATACTGCTCACGTTGCATTCAAAAGACATCTTTCCAGTGGTGGAGTTCAATTTTTTTTACTATCGGTTCTGTCGGTGTGGCTTGGTGGGCGTGGCAGGAGAAGGATACTGTAAAATCTCTAGTCAGAGGTGGTATTTGCCAGTTCTCCAAACTACTCAAAATTTCTGCTACCGGTTCTCCAGAACTGATCAGAACCTGCTGAATACCACCTCTACATCTTTCCATTTCATCTTCAAGCAGAATATTCCAAAATTCAGATCTATGCAGTTTATCATATGCTAAACCAAGAAACTTCATTAATTTTGCACATGTTTTTGTATTATTAATTCTTCATGGGCAAATGCACTATTATGAGAAAGGACATTTAAAGAGGCAATTTGGGGGGCTGGGGGGGTTTCTTTGGTATCTTCAAGTTAGTTTTTGACTCCTGAGGACTTCCTGCACTAATCCCCACAATTTTATTGACAAGGTTTTTCAATATTGGATTGCCATTGTCTCCTTCCTAGGGCTGGAGTGAGTGACTTGGTCAGTGATCCTGCTGGCTTTCGGCCTAAAGCATGGCTAGAATTTAGTCTCCTGGTTTCTAGCCTGCTGCCTTAACCACTACAGGACAAGAACAGAGATGAGTCTTTAGAACGTAAGTAAAACATTTTCCCCCCACAAGATCACACTTTTCATATTGCACTGAACATTCTAAGCTAAACCAAACAAACTTCATTATGGTTTAGAGCAGGGGTGTCAAACTTGCATCATCATGGCATTGTCATGTGACATATCACGACTTTTCCCCCCTTCGCTAAACCAGGCATGGGCATGGCCAGCACTTGATGCTTCTGGCCTGCGGGCCACAAATTTGCCAGTCCTGGTTTAGAGCAATGTACAAATTCAGTCACCAAACCTGTTGGAATATCTTCTCAAAGTTCAGAATGCTAAAATTAGTAAATTCAGTATCAGTGTCATTCTGAATTTAAATACTTTCTTGCATATTGAAAAGAGATTATTCCTAGAACCAGTTATCTGAACCATTCAAAACCTAGGATTATTTTTAGTAATTAAAAAAATACTAGAGGAAATTAGCAGTGAAAATGCCATTAAAAAATCTTGCAGAACTCATGAGTAATTCATTTCTCACATTTATTCATATGCCTCAGACTTACCATTGTTAACCAGAAGAAAGTTTGATTTACATAATGATAAAGTAACTCAGTTTAGAAATAAAAAAATGTGATCATCAATATAAATAATCCAAGATTTTTTAAAAAAATCAGAACTGTCTCTTTCTGATCTTGCATGTATTTCAGGAAGGAGGAAATGAGGGAAATTAAAAAGAATGTTTCTTTTAATCTTCACCATTTTATTCTACTGAGTTAATCACATGTGACAATGATTCCAGCCTATTTCAGAACCTGTTAAGGATTCTGTCCAGCTGAAATACACTGTTTCAACTATTGCAGGAAGCAGATATGTCTTAGAGAGATACCAACTTCCTTCATGTGAAAATAAAGTTTCAGCTGTATGTATGTATATGGAAGTGAGTTCTTATAGATAGAGAGAATTGTGATCTTAGAACCCTAAACTGTTTCTCCTCTTGAGTTTAAGATTTTTTTAGAAAAATATGGATCTTTGGAATACACCTCAACTATAGCAGTAGTTCACCAAAAGAGAATGGTTGTCCCACACAGAATTCAACAGATATAATAATCCTTATGTAGAAGTAGCAGTTCAAACAGTCTTTTTTTTTATGCCATGGGTTTTACAATCTAAACGTAGACATTTAATTCACAGTCATATTCTCAAATTGGTCTAAAAGTGACAGTAAGCTCTTTGAAGAGGATGACAATGTCCTTTTCAATTATAACTGGTGATGTGACCACAGAAAATGTTCAGTTGTTAAGCCTGGGGACAAAATAGAGTAAGATACCAGGAGAGAAATTCTGGATTAGTATATGCCCTCTGCTGTTCATCTGAGAAACAACCGCCACTGTAATTTTTCAGGAAAGGTACAGCACAAAAAAATTCCGCAGCCAATAGAAAGATGGCAAGCTACATTTAATCATCCTGGTTGCTCTTCTCTCCACTCTTTCTAGAGTCTCAACATCTTTTTTATAGTGTGGTGTCCAGTTTTGGTCATAGTTTTAGTTGTATAGTTTGGCTTCAACATGTTATATAAACCAGGCCGGCCTTTAATTTATTACTATTTATTAGATTTATATCCCATTTCTCATTTAAGACCTGAAAACAGTAAACAGCCGTCTTTCTTCTTATGAGACACAATTGGGCTGAGAGCAGGAGTGGGATTCTACCAGTTCGCACCTATTTGCTAGAACTGGTTAACATTCTAAACAGTTCAGAGAACTGGTTGTTAGAAGAAATTACTGGCCTAATCCTGTAAGGAAGGCAGAAAGGAAACATTCTGCTGTTGCTTACAGAAACTGCTTCTCTGTTAACCCTTATTACATTCTTGGCAGGACTAGACTTCCTGTCTCTGGAACTTCTCTGGAGTTTTTTTCCCCTCCTTTGCTAGTACTTTGCTTGTGTGGAGTGACCATTTAAAGTTACAATGGCACTGAAAAAAGTGACTTATGACCATTTTTCACACTTACGACTGTTGCAGCATCCCCACAGTCATGAGAGGCCAGGTGAGGAGATGCATGCCTCGATATGAGTGATATTGAGTTGGCCAAACCCAGCCAATAACATGTCCACCAAGCCATGTCCACCCAGTCACATGACCACCAAGCCACGCCCACCACTTAAGCCATGCCCACCACTTAAGCCATGCCCAGAGAACCGGTTGTTAAAAAATTTGAATCCCACCCCTGGCTGAGAGTGACTGTTCTAGAGGCACCAGCAAGATTCCATGGCTGAGAGTGGACTTGAACCTCAGTTTTTCTGCTTCTTGTCCAACCTGCACCTATTCCACTGGCTCCAAGCAGATTAACTAGTGAATTTAGATACCACTATCTTCATTTCCACTTTTTACACTCACTGTCCAGTTGACATTCAGACTTCTTTGGGCAGCCACCTTAATGGGGTGATGCAGACATAATAAATATGAGTAACTGTCTTATAATAAATCAAGCTGTCAGCTCTCCAGGATTTTAGAGATGAGATATTACATGCGTGATTAAATGTGTGATCTTTTGTACTCATCATATCTGTTCACCAAAAAGCTGCAGACCCACTGATTGGAAAAAGCATTAAGACAATTTAAAAATGGCTATTTCCCTGCTACCACCAAGGCTGTGTTCCCATTCTGTAAGAGGCATCCAGTGACTGAATTGTTAATATTACGTAACTTAGCTATTTTCATCATGTTCATGGGAAAAACAAGAAATTTGGAAATTCCCCTTTAGCTTCAGGCAATTCAATTTTTCTGAACAAACTCTATGGCTTGTTCATACTGTTGGATGACTACCCTGTTTATTTCACCATCCTCCTCATTTGTACTGCAGCAAAACTCTTGGGAAATCCTAGAACACTGTATGTTTCCAAAAGTTCAAATTCTGCCCAGAATGTTAATGCACAATGTCCTTTTGTCTGCACAAACCATTTTTTTTGCAAGTTCACACACACACACACACATACTGAATACTTTTCAAGAGAACAGAAAAGAAGTTTATGTTCAAGGTATTTGTTAATAGAGAAACTTTCACATGCAGTACATCTATCAGGAAAAGGTACACAGAACAATTTTAGTTTTTTCTTGGTAAAAAGTTTAGCACATTTTTTTTGCCTTAAAATAATGTAGGGAAGTTTGATATAAGTTTTTTATGAAAAATTTTATACAAAATAAAACAACACTGATTTTTTTTTAAAGATGCTGTTGCATTTTTCCTTGACTTATGTGCTCAGTAATGAAAATCTGTAATAGGCCAGAAATGGTAGTAATTTATCTCCCACAGCAAGAGAATACAAACTCTTTACTGACTAGTAAAGCACCATAGTAGTTAAGATACCACAGTATCTCAATTTTCCTTTTGATTTTTACAGTATGTTTTTACACCCCTATCTCACTAAGTCTAACCCAGAGAATACTTTCCCTGTCTTCCCTTCCATTCTCTTTTCTCACATCTAGAAGCAATATCAAATCTTAGAATTCTATATTAAAAAAGCATGCATGTAATGAGATGGTTTATTTTCTAAAGTTTTCACATCACTTTCAGAATCACTGAGATCTCATACAGCATGTAATAATGAGTAATATTTGAATATAGTTTTTTTTTACTAGCCTTTAGAAACATTCATTTTCCAGACAATAATTTTAAATAACAGCCATTAATAGGAGACGTGCTAATGTCTCTGGCTCTCTAACTGAATTTTCAGCTGAAACGAGGCATCTTCTAGGATAGGATAAGGATAGGATGGGATAGGATAGGATGAAAAAGAATTTAATCCCTTTGAAGATATTATATTATTATATTATTATTATATTATTTCGTGGGTGCTGTAGTTTCTAGAAGCTGTGATCCCATGGTTGTTCCTCTGATTTACTGGTATACTTGTCCAGAGATGGTATTCAACAGGTTCTGACCAGTTCTGGAAAAACGGTAGCGGAAGTTTTTAGTAGTTTGGAGAACTGGCAAATACCATCTCTGACTGGAGATTTTACAGTTCCCTGCCACACCCACCAAGCCATAGAGAACCGGTAGTAAAAAAAATTGAATCCCACCACTGTACTTGTCCATCAAACTGAAAGTAAGCAGTGAAGTAGAAGTTGATGAGGTCCATGATTCTAAGTATTTTGGTCTTAATGTATTTGGCTACATTGGAAGTGTTATGTAGTATTACTGCCATGGATTCTTTACTTCTGGATTTATGAATGTAAAGAATACTGTAACATCAAATGAAATTATAATTTCCTCTTCTATTTTAGGTCTTTGATTTTCTTGAGGCACTGTCATGGGGAATTGATAAAACTATTGCTCCCTATAGCAAAGCTTTTTTTAAAAGTTAGCCCAAGGTATACACGTATACACACACATACATACATACATACATACACACACACACACACACACACACACACACACACACATAATCCAGAAATTTGATAACCTGCAATATCTGATAGAAGAACATGCCATCTATCTATCTATCTATCTATCTATCTGATAGAAAAGTATTTATTTAATTAATTGATTGATTATTCTTCCTTTATTATTTTTACAAAAACCTCAAGATGGGGAACATATCCATCATACTTACATATCCTATTTTCCCCACAACAATAACCCTGTGAGGTGGCTTCAGCTGAAACAGAATGACTGATCCAAGACTGGCTTTCATGGCTAAGATGGGACTTCAATTAACCATTTTTTGGGATAAATTTGAACAACTATTGAACAAGACAATTGCTACTGAGGAGTACGTGTATAAATATGTGCATGTGTGTGCGCATTTTGAAGTATAATTATTTATTTATATCCCACCTTTATTTTTGCAAATAATTCAAGATAGAAAATATACCTAATACTCCTTCCTTCTCCTATTTTCTCCTCAACTGAGAGTGACCTGCTCAAAGTCATCCAGCTCATTTTCATGCCTAAGGCTGGACTAGAACTCATGGTCTATTGATTTCAAAAACATTGTTCTTTAATTTTCTGCGGAATTTTTCAGTCCCACCAATAGCTTTCAAAACAATACAATTGTCATTTGAAGATGGAGTTTCAGTCTTCTGAATCCCAAAGTTATGCCATAACACATAACTTCTAATTAGTACCATATTCTTGTTGGATGATTCTTGTTGGATGTGTAGTAATCATAGGGTTCCCACACACAAACTTCTTCGCTCCTAATGAAAGACATTAGGCACTGTATTCTTTCCCATTTCCAAGCAACAGGGTAGAAATTATAGGCCTTTCTGGATTCAGTCTAATCCTGAGATAGGTTGCTGGAAGAAATAGCTAGATTCATACAATACATTGAACCAAGTCAAGAACTGGCTAAACATGATATGTGAACTAAAACAGCCAACAGAGAGGCAGAAGAGAACCCTGTGTTTATTTAAACTAAAGTACCCTCATGTAACCAAGTCAAAAGTGAAGTGAAATTGCACTAAACTGCCACCTAGTGAGTTCTCCAAGAAAGAGTCATAAAGAGCAAACAGCTCAAAATATAAAGCTCTTTAATGCAGAACTCACTGGAAGTTTCCTGCTGCCAGAGAAGATGCCATCTAATGCCAGTTCAATATAGTGCACAAGTCACAGCCATGGTAGTTTAGAGACCAACTCCAATAGAGTGAAGGTTTGTCTATTCGCCCCTGGTTCAAAAGTTCACGAGATAATAAGAATGTCCTGTTAAGATTACCAGAAGTGAATATCCAACTTATTTCTGTTTGCTACTTAACAAGGAGCAAGTATATTTAAATTATGACAGAAGGCAAATTGTGATAACTGCAGGATTTATATTTTCATTATGGGGAAGCAGTGGGTGAACTATTAGTTGGGTCTGCACTAATCCACAAAGTAGATTATTACAATTTTGTCTAGTTAGTTATATAAACCAAGTCTAATTAATATAATTAAATTTAAGGGTCAAAATGTCAAATACTGAAAACAAGAAGGAGAGAAAAAGAGAGGGAGAAAGAGAGAGAGAGGGAGAGGGGGAGGGGGGAGAGAGACTGAGTTAAATGGTGGTTAATAATCCAGGTTGCAAAAATTCAGATGACTACTAGATAGCAGCAAAGAGGATAATTTTTCTTTATTGTAGTACAGATTTTAATCTACTAGTGTAGATTTTAGTGTTACAGACCCGGTAGCCCTAGTATAAACATATCTATTAAGTGTCTGACTGACTTCTCAACAATTAAGGGATAACAAAAAATACACAAATGTACAAAAAACTATGTTTTTTATTTACTTTCATATGAAGACGATGTTTGTTGCAGGATCATTGTTGCACAATTATTATGTTTGAACAACATATGTTTGCATACCATAATGAATCACAAACTACCAAATATGTTTAATACAGCATGTTATATAAATTCAACCCACATAGTTCAGTGTACTCTGCAAATCTAAGAAACTGGATTGAGGAAAAAGATAGTCAAATTAAGTAAGAGTACTGTGCAAGCTGCACATGTTAGTGCTTTGGACTACAATTCCCCCAGTCTCTTGGTTTCTAGTCATGCTCGTGTTCATTTCTGTTACTTGGCACTGAAGTCTAAGCCATCTACATGCATTCTGGGTTTCAAATCAAACCATCCTTTGTCCATTACTTTTTCTAAGGAGAATCTGATGACAACTTGTAGACCAGGAAACTGGCTCATCACTTTCTAATATTCTGATTGATCATAATAATTGTCCAATTTGGATTATTAATCTAATGTTTACCAGATACCTGTGCAAACAAATAAGGCTCACATTTGAGTGGTAATTTTGTGCCACGTTAAAAGCTTGAAATTTGAATTCAATAAGATTTCAACAATCTGTTTCACATGTGTGTATACCTGTACTGAAGATAGCCGGGTTCATTCGATTATAAATCCATATCTTTATTAGGACCAACCGAGGCGTCCTAAACTAGTAAACGCTAATTCAGAACCTCTCGGTAAATTATCATCAGATTGGAGCACAATGGTGAGTTGTTCTGCCTATATCTTGTCTTCCTCTCTTCATTTATATCGGACGGCGCGTCAGAAAAACTTTTTTCTTCTTCCGTAGTTTTCCCTTCGCGATTCCGTAAAAAGCTACAAGATAGGACAAGCTCCTAGATCCCCCCCGCACTCCGAGCTTCTTCAGTACGATGCTCACTACGGAACCATGCCTTACTCTCCCGATTAGCTAAAGCCAAGAGCTAGGAGACCGCCGGTAAGCGACTCTCCTCTTACCTTTTCCTCCTGCCGAAAGCACACAACGCCCCGAAAGCCAGAGCGGTAACGAACGCCAGACCGTACGCGCCACCAGGCAGCCAGTCCAGGAGGCCCATGTTGGGTAGAGCCTCTTTCGTCTCCAGCTACCGAAAGCAAAGGTCGTTCCTGCGCTCGGCTAAGTTTTTGTGGGGCAGCCGCTTCTTCCTTTCGTTCTCACGGTCGCTTAATCAAATTAGCGGCGTTCCGGAAAGTTTGGAACTCGACGTTAAGAAAGCCAAACTCGAGTGAGCAACCGCGCTCCGACTGGAGCTCGGGAGTCCCCGGCCCCTCCTCTTGGGATCGGCCGAAAGACTTTACACAGGAAAAGGGAAAGGGTGAGGCCTTCTCCCCCTCCCTTCCCCGCCCCTTTCCGCGCGAAATGAAAGAACGGATTGTTCTTTTTAGGAAAGGTGACCAGGTCCGAATTAGTCTCCCAAAGTTGGGAAAAAGTTTCCCGCTGGAAAAGTCTCAAGATCTTAAAACCTTAAGCCATCCTTGCGCGCTTGAATTTTTATTTATTTATTTATTTTGATTTGACAATTTTTTACAAGGTAATAGATATAAGTATAAACATGAGTAAGAAAACAAGAAATAAGTACGAATAAATGGGGACCATAGGACAGGGACGTAGGCACTGTTGTGCACTTATGCATGCCCCCTTACAGATCTCTTAGGAATGGGGTGAGGTCAATAGTGGATAGTTTGAGGTTAAAGAAGTGGTCTTTAGAGGATGTAACAATAGAGTCAGGTAGTGCATTCCAGGCATTGACCACTCTCTTGCTGAAGTCCTACTTTCTGAAATCAAAATCATTTGGAACAGTTTATATTGAGTTTGTATCCGTTGCGTGCTCTTGTATTGTTGCAGTTGAAGCTAAAGTAGTCATTGACTGTTAGGACATTGTAACAGATAATTTTGTGTGCTACGCTTAAGTCCAACCATAGGCAGCGTAGTTCTAGGTTGTCAAAGCCCAAAATGTCAAGCCTGGTGATTAGAATATTCTGTTGCAAGCAGAGGAGTGTAATACTCTTCTCATGAAATACTTCTGGACTCGCTCAATTGTATTAATGTCCGATATACAGTGCAGATTCCAGACAGATGAGCTGTGTTCGAGTATTGGTCTAGCAAAGGTTTTGTATGTCCTAGTTAGCAATTCAATATTACCAGAGGAAAAGAATAAGAATAGATTTACAACTCTTAATGCCTTTTTGGCAATGCTGTTACAGTGAGCTCTGGTGCTTTGGCCGTTTGATATGAGTACTCCAAAGTCCTTGACAGAGTGAGAGTCATAAATGAAGTCATATCCACCTAGCTTGTATTTGGTGTACTGATTTTTTTTAACTAATGTGTAGGACAGAGATGTGTTAGGAGAGAGACATTTTATTTGTTATTTTGAGTTTTGCTAGGGATAGCCTCTATGGCTTTATTAGGGATTTGGCCTGGCAGAGTTCCAGTATCCCAGAGGAATTTCCCAGAACCTTTTGAAAGATGATACAGGTCGACATTGTTCTGCTGATTCACTCCTCTGGAAACCAAGCTTCCCATGGTCGGCTTGTAAGTTGCTGTAAGTATTGTTGCTGTAAGTACAGTTGCTGTACGTATTGTTGCCCAACCAGGCTACACAATCAAACAATGCTCACATACACACTCAACACAGGTGATCAGGCTGTGTCAGAGTGGACTAGGAAGCAGACTCAGGGCATTCCCTGCTCCAACAAGAGTTGTCTCACACTTAAGAGGTCAGGATTCATTCTCTTACCCAGCTTGTTTAGTCTGAATCCATGTGTATGGTGCATCTTGCCCTGGTTTTGCTTGGCACTTCACATTCTTACTCTCTGTTCCATGACTCAATGAAAAGTGCACTGCATTCCTTACGCCCACTAATGTTCCTCCTAGTAGCATCAGTAATAATTCATTCATACACACATCCAGAATCTTTTGTTATCAGTGATACACGCATTCCAGCAGTGTGAGTTCCCCTATGGATTCAGGAAAAGGCTAGATATGGTTGTGCTATAGGCTCGCTATAGTCATCACCTCTTCTAATATATACACTATGTATCATATTGGTAATTCAACTATCTATCCATAGGATATAACATGTAATACGTAATATAGGCATCTGTTAGCCTGTTTAAATTCCCTCAATTTCATCATTCTCATTCACTTTTTTGATGATGGTATAATATGAGGTTAAATTGCTAAAAAGAAAGATATTGTCCAACAATCAAGACTGTAGTAAAATCAGATAATCCACTTTTAAAATTATAAACTAGAAATGCTAACATCTGCCTTAGAATTTATATTGCGCTATTTTAGCTGTAGTTTAATTATTATTACTTATTTTTTAACAAGTTTTACAAAAAAAAATTAAAAAATGCAAAAAAAGAACTCTATGAAAAACTATAAAAAAACTATGAAAAACTATAAAAAAAGCAAGCAAACAAAAAAGAACAGAAAAAGGAGAAACTATTGATATATATTATATATTAATTAAATGTCAATCAAATATATAAATTTTCCAGGCTGAGGGAATTGATTGCCTAACATTAAAAATAAAATAAAATATAGGCCAGAGAAAATCATATTGAATTGTTTTTTATTAGTTGATAAATTTCATTAGCACAATGTAAATATTAGAGTTTATAATTCATATAGTTTATATTTAGTATCGGGGACTTCATATTCCTAAAAATATTTCTGCATATGGGGAATTAGATATTGTTTAAAGAACATTGCCATAGATATTGATAGATGGATCAAAATTTCACTGTGTTGGTGGGATAAAATTAATTTCATTAAAATGAATACTGCTCAAAGGTAATTTTGCTGTCCCAGCCAGTCTATGGGATTTGGATAGTTACTCAGGAATTATGAGCTGTCCCTTAAGAGCATGCATCATGGTAAATGTAATTAAAGGTATCTTGAGAAATGTAATTCATATCACGTGGCCACATCTGTAATCCTGACTGGTCACTAAATTGACTCTTGATGGGTTGGGGAAAGTTTCCTCCATTCTTGCCTGGACTCATGAACTCATAACAGCTTTTCTTTCTATCGCTACGAGATGGGTTAGGAGATAACCATCTTTTACTCTGCAAGGCTGATATATAAAGGATTGATCATTATAGAAGAACTTCGTCACAAATGTGAGTTATGAAGATACCTGATGTACCAATAAATGTACTTTGTTATGGATGTTTTGTGGAATTTATCTATCTGCATCTGCACAGCTACAAATCCACCTCTGTGCAGGATACAGGAAAGTAAAAGATAATCCTGAAACCCATCTATATAAAAAACAGTTAATTTTGGATTTATGATAAAGCAAAGTGTTAAGTGAATATGCAATGTTGATCTGAACCTGCATGTCTTGTCATCTCTCTCTGTGTGTAAGCATCGAAACTCTTTACATGCTGTGGATGTTGGGAGGGACTGGAGTTCCCCACATGCTACAAATAAAGAGACCTTTCTACCCACCCACCCTTCTCTTCTCTGCTCAATTTGGCTTCTGCTATCTCAGAGACTCCATTTGCATAACAAGGAGAGTTAAAAAATTCCCCAATTCTCAAAGGATAATCAAACCTCAGTTGGAAAGTTTGAGAGATCTTGTTTGTATTTTTAAACGAAAAGCTGATTCTGCTATGCTCATCTGGAAGGGAGACAAAGCCTTTACAACTGATTAAGATACATCATAGTTCCAGGAAGGGGCCAATTCCCCCTCATTCTCTCTTCAGCAAAAGAAAGGCTGTCTCAAATTACAACTCCTGACTGGAAAGAACTAATTTGTAAAAGCAAGGGCGGAGACTCAGTATCTTTCATCCATCCCTGTATTCATCCAATTACAAACCCTTTCCAAACGCAATGAGAAACTTTCAGAAATCTTGCATGTATTGTTAAAAAGAAAGGCTTTGCATTTCTTCTGCTCTCAGCTGCTTCGAAGAGTCAATAAAGAGGCCAAGGTAATAAAAATTCCTCCAGCCACAGCCATCTCCAAAGCAACGGAGCATATTCCTTCCCCCTGAAGAGAGACACTTAATCTAGCAATGCTTTAAACAAAGCTAGCATCTTCCCCTTTGCTATGATTTTTTTTGCAAAGTCTCTCAAGATTGACCAGAGTGTTTCTCCAATGATAACCCCTTTTGAAAGTATCATGGACAATTTATTCAATTTGACCAGAGTGATTATCCAATGACAATCCCTTTTTTGCAATTATTGTGCACCATTTAATCGACTTAATTCAAAGGTCCCAAAAGTAACTGCAACCTAACATGGGCGTAGCAACAGCATCTTCCAAACCCTCTGCTGTCACCTTGTGAAGCAAGTGACCCTTATAGGCATATTTTTGTGTTCTGCCCTCAAGTCTTTAGCCTACGCTATGCATATTTCTGTGTTCAGCCCTCTAGTCTTCAGACTTCGCGACACAACTTTCTGGTGCCCCCTTCTATTGCAAGCTCACAACACACCCTAGAACAGCGGTTGCCAACCGGTGGGCCACAGCCCACTGGTGGACCGTGAGAAAATTTTGGTGGGCCTCAGAGAAATTTCACCCCCAGAACACCCCCCCAAGCAATAAATCCAGGCTGCGCAAAAACACAAGGCTGCGCTGCCCACATGGCCCGCAGGAACCCTCCCCGCCCACTCACTCCTTACCTGGCAAACTTGTCTGCTAAGTTGCTATTTTTCCTTTTTACGACCATCATCTGTTCTGCACTGGGAGATTTAGATTAGCTAGGAAGCAGGAAATGGTTGGATTTCTTGCTTTCTAGCTAAGCACAGCCAAGCCTCCCTTAGGACTGAAGGTTTGTTTGCAAGCAAATTCAGTGCAGACTCACGGCAAGCAAATTTGAGATACTGAGCTAGCCAATGGTAAATAGATCACTGAATGAGTCTGTGAGCAACTCAATCTGCCTGCTTTGCTTGATTTTGGATAAAAGTTGCTTTTTTAAAATAAAAAATTCAATATTTACATGCATGGTGTGTTATGAGTTAATTTTGTGAGTTTGCTTGCTAGGAAATTTTATGAGTTTGCTTGCAAGCAAATTTTATGTGATAGACTGAGCTAGCCAATGGCAGATAGATAGATTTCTGAATGAATCTGTGATTCTTTGAGCAATTCAATCTGCCTGCCTGCTTTGCCTGATTTTGGATAAAAGTTGCTCTTTTTTTTATAAAAAAATCAATATTTATATAAATATTTATAATATTTATATACAAGCCTTGCCCAGCCAGTCACATGACCACCAAGCCACACCCACAAATTAGGCCATGCCCACAGAACCAGTTAGCGGTCCCTGGGATCTAAAATTATGAGTTTGGTGGTCCCTGAGGTCCAAAAGGTTGGCGACCCCTGCCCTAGAAGCAGCCATACTGTGTGCTGTGCTAGCATCACCCAGACTCTGAAGTTCCACCTACATGCTCAAATATTAAATCCAGCAGCAATTCTACTTTCTGCTACCTGCTTGCAGTGCACCCTAATACAAAAAAGGGAATTGCACGGAAACCATTAAAATTTTCCAAAATTCTTTCTTTACCAATTTGAAGCATGGCAACTTCCTCAGCCATGACAGATGTCTTTGATGTACCAGAAGACCTGAATTCTCCACCCACTCTTGATGTAAATATGGAGTCATACTTGAGGGAGGTTTGGGACTGGGAGTATCGATGCCATACAAATTTGTGGAAGAAGCTGGAGAAGATCTACGATACCCCCACACTCAGGCTGTCCCTAGAGATAATCTGCACGTTGCAACATGATCTATATTACTTCATTTGTGCACAATGGAGAGACAGCGAAAGTGAACTCAAGTTCATCCAGTCACAGTTGAGTGACCCAAAGCTCCAAGAACACATTGAGTGCTTCAAGGAGCTACACAAGGAATGCGAAGACTGCATTGAGGAAAGCAATAAAGCCCTCCAGGCAGCGCTCCTCGATGCGCTTCAAAAGGCACAAGGAGCAAAGGAGAGGGCCACATCCAAACTAAGTCTTCAATCACAAGCAGAATTGGCCAAAGTGCAGGCCAAATTGGAGTTGGCCAAACGGCAAAGAGACGCTGCAACAAAAACTGCATGGGCCACAGCATTGCGGAAGATGGCCGACAACGCCTCCTTCAATTTAAACCTCAGAAAGTTGGAAAGAGAGACCCCAGATAAATGTGTCAAGGCCTACTTGGGCAAGCAAATTGGCCTACCAGTTACATCAAAGATTTCTCAACAAGTACACATGCAAGCAGCCACAATTGCCACACTCAATCCACAGGCAAGAGTTCCTACCACACTCTCAAGGCAACTCTAACACAGATATGGGTTGATACGAATGCGGTATACCCACACCCAGCAGCAAGAGAGACCACCTACGCATCTATTAATGGATCACAACCTCCTCATAAAGTACTCTGAGGAGAACCATGAACCATCTACAACACATGCCCTCGAGCCAGAATGCCATACGTACAAGGATGCTGATAGTGACCAGCACCTGACCGCGCTGCATCCAGACTCCAAGCCGCCACTGCAGATACCTTGTAACCCTCCTTCAGACAAGGAGCCTCAATGTAACACAGAAGCATGCAGGGCTCCTCGGCAGATTGACAAACTGCAACCAAAACCAAAGATGAGTGTCAACTGCACAGCACTGTGCGCTGACTCACCATGCCCTCGTTCATGTCTTCCCATCTGCTAAGCCAAAGTGTACCCTGAAGGACACCCTGAAGATGCCATGAAAATGTACGTGCAGATAGACATTCAAAGCACCTGCACCCTGGCCAAACTTGCATTCTTCGGCCTCTTTGAGGTGCAACTGAACAAACTTCCCTTCATCGTATCAATGTGCCATGGGCCAAGAAGCACGGTGGGGAGGAGAGCTACCGGACTTTGCATAGATTCCCACTACCGCCCATATTTGAATGCAATGGGATACTGAACGACCGCAGTCAGATCGCAACGCCTGAGGTCATAAGTAGCATTCCTCACCTACAGCACCTGGCTCATCACTTTTCTGCTCTAGATCTAGAGGCTGATATCCTACTCTTGCTGGGAAATAATGCCCCATGCTCCTTTCTCTTCTCTGAGTCAGTCAGCGGCCCTGAAGACGGCCCTGTAGACAGCCCAGTGTGGCCATCAAATGTCCTCTAGGATGGGGGATCATAGGAATTGTCAGTGTTGCTCAGACACAGGCTCCAACACAGGCAAATGCCTTAGCACCATGCATTTGAACTGCCTTCCGATGCCCTTTAGCACCATCGAAAACAAGAATGACATTCCAGCCTCAAAGGCCACTGCCGATCAGTACATGTTCGCTAGGACACCCTAAACAACTGCCAACAACCACCAGACACTCTACACAGGCATATGCCCCCGCAATGCCCTTTCCAACAGCTTCCTGATGCCCTTTGACACCGTGGAAGCAAGAGTACCATTCCAACCCTAAAAGTCCACCAGAAGCGACATCCAGACTTTCACGATTGGTACCAACAGTACCTGTTAACCCTAAAAGGCCGCCAGAAGTGAGCACCAGCCTTTTGCCACTAAGAGTACCTGTATACCCTAAAAGGCTGCCAGAGGTGACCAGCAGACTTGCACCAAGACGCTGACCTGAAGATTGAAATAAAAATATGTAAAAATTTCCTAGAAGAGATTTTCTCAACCTTGTGTGGATTTCAACTGCTAAAATTCCCCAGCCAGCATTCTGGGATTTGAAGTTTATGCATCTAAAGTTGCCAGTGTTAAGAAACACTGTATTAGATGTTTTAGTCCATCAAGTTTATCATTCTGCCATTAAACATTAGCCTTCTCCAGGAAATCCACAATCATGACTTGGAGTGACAACTTTTTTTCCCACTAGTTATGTTGTAATAGCCAGAAGCATTCCATTTCTCGAGATATAAGTTTCATAAGCCATCAGAAATCATAAGGTCAGAAGGATAATGCTCTCTTTTAACCCAAGATGTGTATGCACAACATATCTCCTCAGTAAAGGGGAAAGTGCAGTTGTCACAGTAAGATAGTAAGTTATTTATTCATCCTTTGCATAACCCTAACCTTGAGATAGTCATTCTGTCTAACTAAAAGCTGAAACAGGAGAATAATTAATCCTCATTCAAATCTGGATGGTTTACCTATTTGGGTGGTGCAAATACCTCATGGACATGATGTGGAGCAGTGCTAACAGTACTATATCCTTGTGGATCCTTGAGATACCTCTTTATCTTTAAAGAGAGTTTTTCTGCACATTAGCAGAAGCTCCTTTTGATAAAGCAAGGCTTGCTTTTCCAGCAGGACCAAACAAGCAGGAGTTGGTTATTATTTAAGTGTGAAAAACAAGTTTCTCATAGCCCTTCATTCTTATAGCTGTGGTTGGAAAATTGATTTTGTCATACTTGTTGGATAGATTATTAACCAAAATATAGCAGACAATGGCCAAATGCAGCTTTTCGGTTCCACTATAGGTATTTTCCATTGTGTTATCAGTGTTTAATTTCTAGGATTTTAGATTTGGAGGAAGTCAAGCTTCACTCACAATTCCATCTTGCCTGGAGCAACATCTAAATGTCTAGCACTGATATTTAATTTTAGTATATGGACAGAAAGAGGCCATAAACTACCATATGTGCTTCAATTTGGCAAGGTGCAAACTGCATTTCTAAAAATATAAACTATTTGTAATATGAAACATTTTTGTACATTTTCATTACATTCCTAACCAGGCCAATTAAAGACCTAATGGCTGCATTCACACAACATAGTAAATTTGCTTTGTTTTAACCGTAGTTACATTTCTTTGGGTGGTTCAGCATTTTATGCAACCAAGCCTGTTTGATTAATTTATCATTCCATATGTTGTACAAATAGCCTCAGATATCTTAATTCATAATCCGAATTAAACAGGTTGTGTGAATCCAATTAACGTTTCATACCTGTGCAGGTAATTCTCAACTTATGACCACTACCAAGCCTGGAATTTGGTTGTAAGTTGTTGTGGTCATTAAGTGATGCACACATGTGGCTGCCTTGCTCAACAACCACTATCCCAACTCTCCATGCTGCAATCCTTAAGCAACCATGCAGCGGTGGCAGCAGTGGGGGAGGCATTGAGAGGCCCAGTGCCTGCCAGCATGTGGAAACCTGTCACAGACTGAAAAGCCTCTTTCTCTCTCTCCCCCAACACCAGTTCTCCCAAGAAACCTGGCCTTCTTCGTCTTGCCTCACCACTCCTAGAAGGCCTCAGTAGATTAGGCACAGCAGCACATGGTCCTCCTGCCTCTTCCTCTGCACTCAATGATGGGATTCAAAAAAATTTACCACCATTTCTGTGGGTGTGGCTTGGTGGGCGTGGCAGGGGAAGGATACTGCGAAATTCCCATTCCCTCTCCACTCCTGGGGGAAGGTTAGTGCAAAATCCCATTTCCTCCCGACCCCATTAACCTGCTTTCCAGCTCCATTCTCCTGTGCAGGGCAACCAAAGAACACCCAGCCAATCAGCTGGGACTTGGGAGACAGATAATAGATGGGGGCGGGGCCAGTCAGAGGTGGTATTTGCCGGTTCTCTGAACTACTCAAAATTTATGCTACTGGTTCTCCAGAGCTGGTCAGAACCTGCTGAATACCACCTCTATCTGCACTCCTAAAAAGCCTAGCTTACTCCTTTCCCACCACCACTGGCCTTCTCCCTCCCCACCACTATTCCCAAGAAATCTGACCTTTTCTTTATCATGCCCAGGTTCACTTCCCTTTCCCTTTCCCTGCAATTGGTGACAGGCACTCTCACCAATGCAGAGCTCAGCTAGAAAGCTTAGCAAAGATAACCAAGCTTTCTGAAGATTAAAGAACCAATTCTTTCCAGCTGCCAGTGGGCCTAGCTGGCAAGGCTTCCTATCCTACAGTGGGGAGAGGGGGGGGGGGTTCAATTGGTTGTAAGGAAGGGTGCACTGCCAGGCATTCAAATTTTGATCCCATAAACAAGGAGGCCCTGCAATGGTCAGAACGTTGGGCAGGGATTGTGAATCCCTTCACTCAGAGCTATCACAATTTAATATAGTTGCTGAACAAACAGTCGTAAATCGAGGACTAACTGTATAAAATTAAACCTGCCTTAGGCATGAAAGCTAGCTGGGCCAGTCATTTTCTTTCAGCCCAACTCATCTCCCAGGATTGTCGGGTGGAAAACAGGAGGAGGAAGGTATATTAGGTATTTTTACTTCTATTTATTCTATCTTGAGTTATTTATAAGAGATAATAATAAAGGTGGGATTAAAGCATCTAAAATAGAAAAGCAGGCTTTAAAAATGATACCCAGTTCTTAATTCACAGCAGGATCAGAAGAAGGAGAATAAAAATAAGATTTGTGGAAATCTATCTTAGCCTCTACTAACTTAAAAGCAATGTTATATATGTTATTACCAACCAGATAACCCATAAAAATATTGCTAAATAGTTAAATTAGTGTTGAAGTATTACCATCTTCATGATACACTTATTCCACCCATTTTCATTGGATTAAAAGCAGATAGTGTAGTCAACTGACAAAATAATCAAACCGATATTGCTGTGTGTGTGTAGGAATCCACAGTTAAAAAACAGACAGTATCAGTGTCAGAACTGCCACCTCACGCCTGGTCTCTGGGATTGTTTGGCACCAGTCTGCCTTGAATCCTGCAGGGAAGGGAAGTGTTTGGGGGAAAGCAAAGTAATGAAAGTGAAAGTGTCTCTCCAAGAAAGTGTTTCAAGGTTTCTCTGCTATGAAAAGAATGCAACTGAAGCCAGCCTATGCTCAGAGTGACTGTTTCAAAAACACCTTCTTGGAAATTGATTGTACAATGGGATAGCACCAATGGGAGAAGCCTAAGGAGGGAAAATTTTCACTTGAGGATTTGGTGCATGAATTTCAGTTCTCACTTTACTGTATTTCACTATACCTTTATCACTAAACTATACCTTTCTCAACAAATGGAGTAAAGGATCATTTTTGCATAAGAGTTCAAGTTGAGGCAGGACTGACAATCAGAATTTATGGCCCATGTGTCAGGTGAAAGCATCCAGAACTACTTGTGAATAGGTTCAAATAGATATTTTATTGTTGATCGCCTACTGTGTATTACAAAAATCTCACCAGATTCTCTGGCTTCCCTTGTGAAGTGGCAAATACAGAGCAAGGGCCTTGATCTCAGATGTTTCCTCACCCAAATGGAATATCTCTCTACTCTCTACACACTAGGGAAAAAACCAAGTCTTTAAGGCTTTCTTGAAGAACAATAGGTTTGGAGTCATCCAGATCTCACTAGTAATAGAGGAAGCATGCTTCCTGGTTTATATAAGAGGGCATTGTTTAATATGGGAAAAAGTAGGTAAGACTACGACCATAACTGAGCCTGAAATTATGGTCATAATTAATGGCAGTTAATGGCAGTCATTAAGTTGGGCACCCAAATGAACACCTTGCATGACTACTACAGTCCCAGTTCTTCTTGTTGTGGTCATTAAATGACCTTGCAGATCATTAAGTGAAGTATGGGGTGCCCCAGGGATGGGAGGTCCTGAAGGGCTTTCATGTGGACTTCCCCAAGCCTCCCCCACCCCATGGGCCACAACTTGTATAGTTTCCCATCCTTCTGGGTCCCTCCTGTTGGGTCTTCCTCCCCTCATTATGCTTTGATTCCCATACTTCTTTTGAAGAGGTAAATTATAAAGACTATACCTTATAAAGATAAAAATTCTAAATTATATATGATCCACAGTGGTGCAATGGTTAGAGTACAGTACTGCAGGCTACTTCTGCTGACTCTCAGCTGCCTGCAAAATGGCAGTTCGAATTTCACCAGGCTCAAGACTGACTCAGCATTCCATCCTTCCGAGTTGGATAAAATGAGCCAAATTGTTGGGGGTAATATGATGACTCTGTAAACTGCTTAGAGAAGGCTATAAAGCACTGTAAGGTGGTATATAAGTCCAAGTGCTATTGCTTAATAAAACTATACCTGGAATACTGCATCCAGTTTTGGTCACCACATTACAAAAAAGATGTTGAGACTTTGTGAAAAAGTACAAAGAAGAGCAACTAAAACAATTAAAGGCCTGGAGATGAAAACACATGAAGAACGGTTGCAGGATTTGGGTTTGGCTGGTCTAGAGAACAAAAGAACTAGGGGAGACATGATAGCAGTATTCCACTATGTGAAAGGTTGCCACAAAGAGGAGAGGGTCAAGTTATTTTCCAAAGCACCAGAGGGTAGGACAAGAAACAATGGATGTAAACTACTCAAGGAGAGAAGCAACTTGGAATTAAGGAGAAACTTCCTAACAGTGAGGACAATTAACCAGTGAAACAGCTTGCCTTCAAACATTGTGGGTGCTTCATCACCAGGGATTTTTAAGAAGAGACTGGATGGCCACTTGTGTGAAATGGTATAGGGACTCCTGCTTTAAGCAGGTGGCTGGACTAGAAAACTTCCAAAGTCTCTTCCAGCTCTGTTCTGATTAATTGTTAAGATTACCTTTTTCCAATGAGAAGAAGCCAATCCACCCCACTGTCTTCCTATACAGAAGCTGCATTGCACCATCCCTAAAGCAGACACTGTTCTATAAGTCTCTGTACCAGTTAATCCTTTCTTTTTGGTTGGGATGCCTTCAAACTGTATGGTTTTGCTAATACCTTGGTATACCCTAGGGCCTTGGTGGTGCAGGCTGTTAATCATCTAGCACTTAGTGCAAGCTGCCTGCAATTAGTGCAGGTTCGAATCCCACCAGGCTCAAGGTTGACTCAGCCTTCCATCCTCTCGGGGTAGGTAAATTGAGGACCCAAGATTGTTGGGGGCAATAAGCTGACTTTGTAAAAATGCCGCTTGAGGGGGCCAAAAAAGCCCTAGTAATAAGCAGGCATATACAATAGAATGAAGGCTATTGCTGAGCACCTAGCATGGTGCTCCATAGACTGTAAGCCGCCCTGAGTCTCCGGAGAAGGGCGGCATATAAATGTAATTAAAAAAAAAAAATACTTCAGACTGCTTGGGAGCTTACTTTGTCGTTAAGAAGCTGCAGCCAACACTGTTTCTGCTCTTTCAAAAAATTTTCCGAAACAGCAATATGAGCATTCATTCAGTTCAAACTCTGGTTCCATGTAGGATCTGAAAAAAAGTAGAGATCAATAGCAGTAGTGGTCCAGCTGAGAATTTAGAATATTTTGGGAAGCTTATCTCCAAAAGTCTATTATTAAAAGCATCCAGTTTTCTGGCCCTTTTATTTGTACTTTTTTGGGGTATTTTTTATTCATTTTAATATTGATACAATTCTAGGATCTCTGATTGAGAATCTCCTGTTCCAGAACAGCATTTCAATAACCCTTTAGAAATAACCTTTTCTCAAGCTTGCCTCTGTGACCCACAGCCTATTGCCTTTTGAAAATATTACAATCAAATAAATACACAGTAATTGCAATGCTTCTCTAAACTATTACTTGCCAATCTAGAAGAAAAGTCTTTATTCTAACATTGGATGCTAGAATTAACTTTTGCCAGGAATAAGCAATATGTGGTCTGTAAGATTATTCCTCCCCCAGAGGTAAATTTTAACAAAATCAATCAATAAAGATCAAAATAAGGGTGTTTTTTAAAAGAAATGTATTAATAATTCTGTACTTGCTGCATATATTCTACAAATAATTTCATTGCTCTTGTGCATACTCTCCATAGTATTCACAGAGATCAGAACTAAAAGAAATATTACGTTTGCATTTTGCAAATTTCAAGTTCTCCAACAGACTATCTTTATGACTTCAGCTATAATGATTATGAAATTATTCCACGCCTCTTTTGGCAGCTACCTGCATCTTCCAAGGCAAACCCATCTCATCACACTTGGAGATCTTGGGCCTCCCAGTCTCTTGCCAAGATAAATTTGATGAAGAGATTATCCCCAAGTTTGATAATGACTTTGTTTCAGTTCAACTTCTTCTCCTCTTTTAATAAATGTATTTAATACACATATTTGACACCTCTCTTTTATGCACTTCCTACCCATGCATTAGAACTGCAACTGCAGCATGTGGAAGCTGCTGGAAGGAGCAGTTTTTGGAAATTTGCAGCTCATCACAATGTTTGTGGTTTTCTGAATATTTTAACAAGCTACCAACAGTCCTTAGGGAAATAAATGAGAGAAAGAAAGTATGATCCATTATCACAGTTATTTAGTTCAAAGTACACTTTATTCTACACAAACCATTTATGCCATAGAAGGAATATTGCTGCATCCTTAAATTCCTTTATACAGGAGCAAAATTTACGAGTTTCAGTTAAATTTTGGAATAGATATACATAGAACTTTGTGGTCAGTGATATCAAATGACTTTCAAACTGAATACAAAATTCATTTCCTAATCTATTTTTTAAGCTATTTTTAAGAAAGACATTATTTATGAGAGACTGATTGTCCCTGTTAGACAGAAGTGGAGAAGTCATTCGGAGAATAATACACTTTAATACAAACAGATCATTGAAGGAAACTTCTCTACTTCCTCTTTGTCTAACCTCAGAGTAGTATAACTTACTTGATTAAAATAACCATAGCATTGTAGCAGAGAAGGCAATTTGAAGTGGCCACTTGTATTCTACAGCTCCCATTCTTTCCACTGGAATTTATTTAGAAGATTATATCCAAAGCTATACAGATCCTAAAATGATAACATGACAATGAAGAACTGGGAGTAATCAAGCATAATATATGGAATTACAAATTGGTAGACTTCTGCCCCAAATCCTTGTGGAACAATAATTGTTGCCTATTCCTAAATCTGCATAAAAGGATAGGAAAAGAAAAATATATATACAAAATAGATTTTACTAACCTGGTACTTTTCAGAAGTCTTAGAAATGGAACATATAAAATTCCCAGCCAGAAAGTTGGAAACACTTTATCTGTAAACCTTTCTTAATACTAAAAGTAAGTCTAATTCTATGTTGTGCATGAATGCAATGACTTGAACACATAGCATAATCATAGGCAGTTTAGTTTTTTCTGTACTTCTTCATTTGAGCTTCACCACTTCCTGACATTTTGTGCCTATTTTTAATTGCAACATGTAAATTGTTTGTGACTTTGAATTACAACCCTCCAAAAACTGCATTATGGCTGTTCTCCTAAAACTACTTGCGTTGCCAAAACCTCATCAATAGCCTTGGAAACCTGCCAGAGTTTTTAGGTTAGTAACATTAGATTTGAGAATTAAAGAAGTTGCCTCCTAAAAGTGATCAGTGCTAGTTTGAAATATTCAGATGAAATTTTGTATGGTGGGAATCAGTAAGTTACAATAGATATCTGTATCCTCCTAGGGTGACTGAATACATAATGTTTCTCCCTTTATGCTGTTTTGAAAGTTTATCACAAAATTTGCAAAAAAGTGATTTGTGTTTTGAGACACTCATTCATTCTGAGGAACTCTGTTTTTTTATCCACTGCTAGAAATGATCTGGAGCCAGTTGTGCCTGAAATGAAACTAAAAACCTCAAGAGCAGATGGCCTAGCAAGTTCAGCAAAAGTGTTGTCTAAAAATGTAATATATTCTTTGCTAATGAATAACCTCAAGGACCAGCCTTTCTGCTTTATCACCAACCTTTGAATTTGCCCCATTCCCTTGTTCTCATAGGCTGCAAATGAGAATGAACAAGAGCCAAAAGGATGTGGAAGTCATATAGTATTTTCAGAGTTTTTTACTTGCTTCTTGCAAATATGCAATAGATTGAACTCTTAAAATAAATAAGTGATTTATATAAAAAAATATAAAGAGATATAAGTTTGTACAAACATTTTCTATGTTTATAATAGGATATCTAAATTAAAGACATCATCTGTATATTTCCTCTTTTTAAAATATAATAATTTTATTAAAATCTACAGATAGAAAAGTAAAAATTAATACAGCTAAAGAAAATACAAAAAACAAAAATAAAAAAAATCAAAGAGATAGAAAAAAGGAAAATGAAGATACAGTATATAAAAGATTCCTCTTCCCTCCCTTTCCTCAGAGTATAAACGATTTGGATAACTTAACACCTTTTCTAGTACTTTTTAAAAAAACGTTCCCATATCTCATCCCTTATCATTAACCAAACTGCAAAAGCAATAGAATAGATCAACATAAATCTATTAAAGCTATCAGAAATGTTAACAAAAAGATGTTTGTGTGTGTGTGTACACACATATACACACATATGTATAATACGTTTTATAATCCGAATGTCTCCCCACTTATAAACAAATCTTTAAAGCTTTGTCATGCAATCCTGCTCAAAAAGAAATCCCATTAAAATCTACCAGAAACCATAACATATATATCTTAACCCTTTTGATTCACTTTATAAATAATCTTTTCATTTTTAAGAAGCTTAATCTTTAGTCCCATCTAGTGTCCCACAAGTTGATTTCTTATTAGTTTCTCTTTGTTTCCTTGCTGGAACAGCTTGAATAGTTGTTTGTCTCTTCTCAGAGTAAGTTTCCCTGGTTCCACGCATTGCTTTTGTAAATGTAAAGTAAGAGGGCTTTCCAAGCCATTCTTCTGATTTATTATTTGTCTGCCTACTTTAAATACTAAAACAACTGGTTTCATTTATAAATCCATGTTAACATTGTTTTATATACCATTCTTATATTTTAAGATTTTAAAATCTGTTTTCAGGTCCACATCTTTTTTTCATATAACTTGTATAATCTAGCATTTTAAAAACTCCAAATCTAAATTCCAATCAGTCTCAGTCTCAGTCTGTTTTACCAAATAAATAAATAAATTTATGAAATAAAATCTGTTTCTCTTCTATACTCTCTGCTATAGTATCAAACAGTCTTGTAAGTAATTTTTGTGCAGATTGTTCCCAAATAGCCTTAATTTCTTTTATAGTCAAATAGTGTTGCTCCATTACATTAATAGATCTGTTCTCTTTTAAGAGTAATCTTTTATTCTCTCCTTCAGGTCTTCTCCTGTCATCTGCTTATTTTCCAGTTAACAAAACTTTCCCATAGGAAGATTTCTCACAATTAATTTCAAAGACTTCATACAATCATTTATAAACATTGCACAGAAAATATTTTTTCAAGTTCATTTAGCTCTTTAACTTTTCAAAGATCCACACTGTCTTAGATCCACTTTTGCTTTTGCTTTTCTAAATTCTTAGACTTATATTACAGCTTTTTTTCATCCAGGAGAGAAGGAGGCTTTTCTGGTGACATAATACAGCTTGTCCTTTGGAACCTTCTTAACTCCAAAGTAATTAGCAATCAGTTCCTAAAGTAAGAGGAACTGATGAAGAGGAAAATATGAAGTAAGGAAACCTAGTGTCTCCTTGAAAGGTAGCAAAAATATTCGCAAACTCCTGAAATCTGTGGGATAACACTATTTTACTACCTCTTTGCAGGGAGAATCTGTATGGGGGGCAAACATGGGCAATCTTTCCTGTCCTTAATCCAAAGAGAGGAAGTCTAAGAAATTGATCATTCCCCAGCTCTTCTTTTGGCCAAATTTGTCAGTTCCACAAAGAGCAGGCACACGTTCAGTCCAATATTGCCACCCGAATATCACCTGTAGATTTCATTTTTAGTCATGAATTGAACTTTAGAGAGACCTTAGCTGTTCATTTTTTGGGTACATTGTCTAAATCAGATGGTTGTGTTGATGAAGTAAACAATCTGCTTATTTAATGGCACAAGAGCAGTCATGTTGATAAGCCTAACTTTTCACTGAAGGCTTAGTTCATAAAAGAAGAGCTATAAATTTCTACTTTAAGCATATTTTTAAAATGCATATCTTCTGGTATATCTATCTATAAATTAGCTAAGTGAATCAATTGAAGCCCCAGGATATCTGAGAAGTGAGATGAACATTTTCTACGCCATCAGTATAATAGCATACATAATATCAGCTAATAAGAATACAATATGCGCCCTTAAGCAGTGCAACAGAGAAGAATGTTTGACGCCATTTTGTTCCACGTGTTTATTCCATTTGTATTAATGGATTGTCTAATATGGCTGTGTGCAAATTGATAATTATTTGAAAGAAATGTTTTGTGATTCAAATTACTGAAGCACCAGTGTACTTTTCTTAGCTGCCTTGAAAAATGAATACATTAAAACGAAAGATATTTTTACAACAATTGCATCATGTTTTCAAGCTCATAGAGAAGACAAAATGCTTTAATGAATAACACTTTTAGCTAATTCTAACATTTTATTTTAAAGCTTCAGAATCGATTACAGGAAAAAAAAGTTAGGTTAAGCTTATTAAGGCTTTCAGAAAGCAGAGAGGATCTTAGCATAGCAACAATATTTGCAATGTTTAATCATCTTGACTTGTAACATTTTCATACTAGGGGTATTTGTCCTGATGCAAGCCCTCTTCAGATTTTATAACAGAGTAGGACAAAGAGTGTTTTATGGCATTTTTGCAAAAATCTGGCATTTACTTCTGGTTATCAGTAAAAACCATAGAGAACATAGACCATGGCCCATAGAGAATAATTGGATATTCTAATCCTGGCATTTGCTTAATGACTGTGGCATTCATTTAATGACGTTGTGTTCACTTTATGCCTGCTATATTTGCTTTATGCCTGCTCTGTTTGCTTAACGACTGCCATAAAAAAGATCATAAAATTGGGTTAGCCATGTGATGATCTGCTTTACAACTATCACAACTTAGGACCATAATGGGCAGGTTCCATTGACATTGTAAATCAAGAACTACCCATAGTGTAAACATTCAAAGGGATATCAAGAAGAGATAGGAGGATTCCTCAAAAGATTATAAATATATAAATCGGTTTTAGTGACTTTTATATTACCTCTATAGTAAGTTATAGATGCCTAGGTGCTCACTGTGGAGTACATGCATTGATATCCACAAAATGATGCATAATGCATATATAAAACTTAATTATTTTCTATAAATGTGCAAGAATCCCTTTTTATTCTGTACAGGACTTTCTTTTTTTACTGTTCTCTGCACATTTCTTAGTGCTAAACATAACATTCCTATGCACCAAATTGTTTCTTTCATTGTACAGATACAGAAGACAGAAAGGGTCATTTGGTGTCCAACTTCCCACTTTTGTTCTGCTGCTATTATACACATAAATGGGTTAAAGCTGGAATAACCAAAAGGCACTCCCTTTTGGATTGTGCATGCTCATTATCCACAATAGCAGTTCTGAAAATTCTGTGCCTTTTTAAACAAAGATAGATAGATAGATGGATGGATGGATGGATGGATGGATGGATGGATGGATGGATGGATGGATGGATAGATTATTGTTCACATCTCCTTCTTTCTCTATATTTTGCTGTCTTTTGTTTCATTTTTCCCAATTACCTTTTTTATTATTACTAATGTTTGATAAATAAACATCAAGCTGCATGTTTGATAGCCAAAATCAACTTTGGTGTGTATGTTTGCTCTGATGTGGTTTCTGGGATTAATTGAACTAAATTGGAAATTACCTCCAGTAATTTTTTGCAATAATATCAAGAACAAAAATCACTGTTCTTGCTCTGATTTAAAATGTAGGTATTTTTAAACAATGTGTAATCCAACAAAATGTAAGGATTGTGTTTCAGTGTTAATGCCTTGATACTCTGTCAATCAGGTTTGAATTAAAACAATATACTATTTGACCAGATGGTCAAGAGAAATAAATCTGTATTGCAACAAGGGAAACAAAGACTTTTTATCTCAGAGTTCTCATTTCTCATTAAATAATAAGTTGCTTTTGACAGATGTGCTGTAGTTGTATTCATTTTTAATCTCAACCATATGGTGGCACAGTCTAATGATAATTCAGGTATCCTTTCAGTCGACTATTAAAGACTAGTGAGCACAATATCCATGAAAATTGGTATAATGGCGGGGTGGAGAGAGGGATTATTTTACAAATGAGATTGAAAAAAAAATCAAAACCCCTAGTTACTGCAATCCATAAATTAAGCAAGTTGCTGAAGGGCATGGAAAATCTAAAGGGTAGCACTATTTGTCCAAAATATGCAGAGAAAGTAACAATTTTATGGCAGTGCTGCTCAATTGGCATACACGGCTTCAAGGACTGGAGTGGCTAATAAATTGATTATAGAAATATTAGTGGGGTACATACTTACTAGTGGGTGTAAAGTGGATCCAGACCAGGGGTGAAATTCAAAATTTTTCTCTGCCAGCTCTGTGGGCGTGGCTTGGTGGGATTCAGTCTCTAAAAGGAAGAATGCAGGCGGGTGGGAGTGAGACTCAGTTTCTAGAAGGAAGAATGCAGGCAGGCATGGGTGGGGCCAACTGATTCAAATCGTCCCTACCACCTCTTCGAATTAATTCAAATCATCAGTGCGAGGTGGTTGAATTTCATCCCTGATCCAGACCTATGTCTGTAACAATCTGCTTGCTTCAAGTAGTGACTTGTGGAAGAATAACTATGAAGGAAAGAGCTCTGTGCTTTCAATAATTTTGCTTAAGATCTTGGAGAGATAGGGATGTGTATTTAATTTGAATGTATACAAAGAGACAGGGAGGGAGGGAGATTAACTCTGCCTGCAATTAGGAAGCAAACCATTTGCTTATCCTAATCTTAGAATAAGAGGATCTCAGGAATATTTTGCTCCACAAAGCCAAGATTTGTAATGAGATAAGAGAATTTGCCACACTCTTTCAACTAGATTTGAGGCAGCCATTCTTTTTTCTGATTTCATACATGTCAGATTTGCATGGGGTACCAAAAAAAAAAAAAAAAACTTTTAGTCAAAGCCTTTCAAGTGGGAAGCCTAATTCATAAAGTCAGTGAGTTACAAAGCTAGGCAAAAAAAGGTATTGCTGAGAAAAATGCTTTAGGACACTACAGGAATGGAACGAGCCTACCCTTGCTCCCATGCCTCATCACGGCATTCACAGCAGTGCAATTGCGTGAGTCCCAACAATTTTAAATCAAAAATTTTCCTGTTTGTTTACTGCATCCAAGAGAGCAGTTTTCTCAGTTGTTTGTTAAATGAAACAGCTGTCTACCAAACAGCTGTTACCTCCACCCCCACCCCACCCCATTAGCAGCTTGTGCAATAAAGGGTTGGAAGAGCTATTTAAATGTAGACAAAGTTAGCAAGCTGGAATTATTAAAGGCAGAAGGTGAAAGACATTTTTTTTTTGTTTATTGAAAATGTTATGTCATAGGATGATTTCAGATATCTGTAGTCAGTGGGAACAGAGTTAGCTAGTGTGACTTTTCGCTCAGACACATGGGCAATCATTCAAACCACCACAAGAACTTCATAAAAATTCATATGTATGTCGGTCTTGCACTCCCATGTCAGTGTTCTGGTTTATCAAATAATCACATGTGTGCCTGACCAGTATAATCAGTGCCTACTGCTTCTGCTGGTTCATTTTTTCCTTTTCAGCTATAATTCAATTGATGAAAGAGAAATCTTTTTAGTGGAGGAAAGGATGCCAGGAAAATTTCCATGGGTATAAAGTATAGTATACCTGCACTGGTTATTATTTTTTTTATTGAAATGGGATCTGCTCAAGAGTATACATGAATCAGTTCTTGTATCTCTGGATCCATGACTCTTAATCTGTTTTCTTTTTGCACATAGAATAAATGAGGCACGATATCTCTATGATCTCATTCCCAGGGTGCACTCTCCCCAGCCTATGGATAAATTAAACCAAGAAGTCCATTTCCAGCATACTAACAGCCTTTGCAAGGGTACCAGAGGTTAAAGAGACAGTTGTTAATAAAATTTATTTACAAAATAAGTAAAATTTATGCTTGCTGAACTTGGATTTCTAGACTTTCTCTCTGAATTAAGGCATATTTGTATATTTATTTATTTATGTATTTACTTATTTATTTATTTGGTTTGTCAATTGCTTACAAGAAAATAGGTATAAGTAAAAACATAGTTATGAATACATGGATACATATAAGAAAAATAAAAAAAATAAAAGAAACAATAGGACATGGACGGTAGGCACGTTGGTGCGCTTCTGCATGCTACAGACCTCTTAGGAAAGGGGTGAGGTCAATAGTAGACAGTCTAAAGTTAAAGTTTTTGGGGTTTGGGGAAGAAACCACAGAATCAGGTAGAGTATTCCAGACATTGACCACTCTGTTGCTGAAGTCGTATTTCCTGCAATCAAGTTTGGTGCAATTAACCTTGAGTTTGTATCTATTGTCTGCTCTTGTGTTGTTATGGTGGAAGCTGAAATATTTATTGACAGATAGGATATTGCAATGTATGATTTTATATACTATACTTAGATCGGACCAAAGGAGGCATAGTTCTAGGTTTTCTAGGTCTAGAATTTCAAGTCTGCTGGCATAAGGTATTCTGCAACAAGTAGAGGAGTGGAGAAAAATATTTCTGGACTTTCTCAACTATGTTAATATCAGATACATAATGTGGGTTCCAGACTGATGAGCTGCATTCGAGTATTGGTCTAGCAAATGTTTTGTATGCTCTAGTTAATAGTGTAATATTACCAGAGAAAAAGCTATATAAGATTAGGTTAACAACTCTTAACTCTTTTTGGCCATGTAGTTACAGTGGGCTCTAGCACTTAGATCATTAGAGATGAGTACTCCAAGATCCTTAACAGAGTTTGGATCATCAACAAGGTCTTGACTATTCAGTCTGTATTTTATTTTCTGATATTTTTTTTTTGCCAATATGTAAGACAGAGCATTTATTTGTTGAAATTTGAAGTTGCCATTTTGTTTGACCAATCTGATACATAGTCAAGGTCTTTTTGAAGGGTAGCAATATTATCTGTGGTGTTGAATAGCTTTACAACATCAGTGAAGAGAACGCAGTTGCTCTTAATATGATCACAGAGGTCATTTATGTAGAGTATGAAAAGAGTGGTGGGGGGCACCACTGTTGACAGGTACAGAATTTGATAGGATGCTCCCAATTTTGACCATTTGTTGTCTGTTTGATTTTAGTTTTAGTAGTTTGTCATGTACCACTGAATCAAAGGCTTTACAGAAGTCTATGTAGATTGCGTCTATTGCCTTGCCCTGATCGAGTTGTGTAGTCCATATGTTTTTGACATATGGTGTAAGAGTTGCAGATTACAGAAGAGTTTTTTTCTGAAACCAAATTGTTTATTAGAGAGTAGGTTGTTTGTTTCTAAGTGGAGGATGATGGATTGGTTAATAATTGATTCCATGACTTTACAGGTGATGCAGCATAAAGAAATTGGTCTGTAATTTTCAACTAGGCTGGGGTCTCCCTTTTTGAAGATGGGGATGACCTTGGTTTGTGACCATAGTTTTTGCAAGGAGCTGGACCTGAAAGATTTTTCAAAGATTATGCTTAGAGGTTCGGCTATGGCAGTGAATAGCTTTTTTAAGAAGTAGGCACATATTCCATCCAGTCCAATAGATAGAGATGTTTTTAGATTGCGTAGAGCTTTTTCAACATTGTCTTCTGTAAAATCGATATGTATTCAATCATTGTAGTTGTCTGTAGTTCGACTAGGAAATACTGGGCATGATTCATTGCTGTTTACAAATACTGAGCCAAAGAATGTGTTAAAGAGGTTGGCTTTAATGGTGTCATCGTTGCAGTCTTTACCATTAGGTCCTTTCAGGGGCGGGATGGACCTTGAGTCTTTTAGTTTATTGTTTACAAAATTGTAGAAAGCGTGGGTGGAATTGGTGTGTTTTCCTCTTGTTTAATGTGATAGTTTTTCCTCTTGTTTAATGTGATAGTTGGTGCATTCAGTCTTTATCTGGTGGCATAAATTTTTGTATCGGCTTTTGAAGTTGACAATGTGACCAGATTTGTTTTCCGCCAAAGTGATTTCTTTTTGGATTGAAGCTTCCTTATTGTTATGGGTAATTTGTTTTTTCTGGTTTTGGGAGTTGTTATTGATACATATAGTTCGATGACTCTTTTGTCTTCAAGTAAAAATATGTTGTAATGGTTTTCAACAGTATTGCATCCAGTGAATAGAAATTGTCAATCAAGGGATGAGAAATCGTTGTTTATAAGATCATAGTTGCCTTTTTTGAAGTTATAATTGGGGATTCTGTCATTGTCATGATTTTTGTGTGGACATATGTTGAGACAAAAGTCAATCATGTTGTGGTCACTGTTGGAAAAAGGTTCTTTAATTTGTATTCCATAAATTGAATTCAAACTATTCAGAAGATGAGATTGAGGCAGTTGTTAAGTCTAGTCTTTTTGGTTATTAGTTGTTCTAGTCCCAGATTTGTTAGTGCATTGTAGAAGGTTGCATGTGTTGGTTCAGTTGTACATTCATTAAGAGTCCAGTTAATATGAGGTAGATTGAAGTCACCAAGAAAGATAAAAGCGTGTGGGCAGGATGCTGCTCATGTTAGTAGTGTATTTAGCTTGTTTACATGTTCGATGTCATAATGAGGAGCTCTGTAACGTAGTAAGAACTGAATGTGTTATTTAAGGACAGTTTACAGACGATGATCTCAGGAAGAGCAAACTCCTGGGTAACTTGGATGTTTTTTTAGATGTAGGGACTTTTTATAGAAGATATCAACACCACGTCCTCTACAGATTTCATGATCTGATCGGTATATATGATACTCTATTACTGTGGTAATGGAGTCAGGGAGAGATGTGTTGAGCCATGTTTCACAGACAAATATAATGTCGAATTTAGCCATATTTAGTAAGAGGAGAAATTCAGGTATTTTATTTACAAGGCTTCTTGCATTGAATAGCTTGCATTTAAGGCCAGTTGTGGTTGGAATAGAGGTAGTTAGGGGCGTGCGTGCCTAGTTTTGAGTGATGTTGGATGCAGAGTTGTGGGTTGTGAGACTTTCTTTTGATGCAATCAGCATGGTAGTCAATGTACAGGTCCTTTTCTCCATTGTCTAGATGGTTTTTGAGTTCTGTGCAGAGTTCTCAGGAGCGGATTCTTTGCAGTATGGATAATTCTGTTCTATATATCTATATGTTCAGGGGTGGGCTGCTGAGGGCTTGCAGAGGTTCAGAAGAGTTCCTAGCTAAGACTCTGCGGGACTCAGAAAGATAAGCAGCAAGGAAAAGCTCTTAATAGGCTTAATTGAACTTCTGGGCATTCAGCCAAGAGCATTTCATATCTCGTAAAAGTGTTGCAAACTAAATAAACAATCCACTCAGCGCTTGCAAGGGAGAATTACTGAGAAAAATCAGATAACAGTCTCCAAGAGGATTAATTCCCAAATAATAAGAATCACATAATTCACCAGAAACTTCACTAAAACTCCAAGATCCTTCTCACAGTCACTGTTATTAAGCCTGGTTTCATCCAGTCTTAAACACATGAAATAATAAACAACTTTTTGGTACATATAATTTTTTAGGTAATTAGGGCAAAGAAGTGATGTTGAGTTGGTCTCACCCACCCAGTCACATGACCACACCCACCCAGCCAGTCATTAGAGCACAGAGTCCCTTGCTAAAAATTTGAAGCCCACCCTGCATATGTTGGTATATGAAGGAGCAGTTTACGAAATATGCCATAATTTATGTAAATATAAGTGGTCAAATTAGTCTACTGATAGATTGTTCATTTTACAGAAAATGAATAGTAGTATTATTCATCAACATAATATCAGATTTCAGAAAACAAGAAAGAAGTGTAGTGATTCTTCCAAGCATTCTTTATTGTTCCAGACTTATTGATAAAATTTTGCCAAACTGAAGCAAATTACTATCTATATGAAACATTTGCTCTAAGAATTATTGACGGGATGGTCTTCTTTCTTTCATACAAATTATCTGACCTGAGTTGCCTCTTACTCCTCTGGAATGCCTCTCCCTTCTGGGAAATCAGAGTATATTTCATCAAAATTAATATTAAAATATTTGATCCTGTCATTTTTTGAACAAGTAGATATGTCATATGCACAAATTGGGGGGCAGTGGGAGGCAAGACAGTCAAGGACCAGTTTCATTGGGAATTGGTAATCCTCGCTGGGCCATATACCAAGCTTTTATTTGTGCATTTATGGTTTTTAAAGTCATGATTATTTTTCCTTTTAATAACTTTGGCCCCATGTGCTCCTTTATTCCTTTCTTCAAAAAGCTTAATGAAAACAGCAAACTGGAATGGTCTAAATTGTGTAGGGTCACAACTGATATCATATGCATCATGATTTCATCATACACATATTGCAAACTATGTAATTTGCATCATCAAATTAGAGAATGGATACATGCGCATAACATTTCAAATGGTGGAACCAATTAACACATCCTCATTCTTTAGTCAAAGGAATTTTCAAGTGGTTTACTGAATCAAGATACTATTTATGTTTATGCAAAGGAGAAATGTGGGATGGGAACACAACAAAATATTTATCTACTTGTGTTTAATTTTTAAAAATTTAGGACAGATTTTTTGGGAACGGCTACATTTTACTCTTTTTCCACAGTTAAAAGCAGGGTGGGGAATAAAGCTAGTTCTTAAAGAACTTTCTCTGCTGTTGCTCTTGCAGTTATATAGTGGGTTCACATTCAGTTTGTTCTTCTATTTTCCTGTTTTTCTTGTGTTACAAGGCTGCCTAACCATGAATGTGAATGCTGTTTAGCTACAAAAGCAGCTCTTTTGTAATGGAAAATTTCCTAAAATCCTTACTTCTCAAGGGATTTTCTAGGCATATCAAATGAAAATTCTGCAAACGAACATCTGTTTAGTTTTGCTAACTGTACAGTATCTTCACAGCCATATAAATTTGAAATATATACTTTTGTACTTTCTAGCCATTAATTACAGAGTATATTACACTCTCATTTTTACTCTGCATTAAACATCTGGTGCTAACAGAAGCAACAAGAAAAAATGCATGATTATATTGTCAGACTCAATAATTTAGAAATATTAATCAGCTATCATAACCATCCATAATATTTCACATGCAAATAGCTCTTGATATTCATTTCTCACCAATGTTTCCTCTTCATAAAACAATAAAAATATTTAATGAACAACTTTTAAATCACAACAGCACTTTTTTTAACAGCATTCATACATTTTTGCCAGATGTATTTTTATAAGCACATATGTGGCACATCATTCAAAGGACTGGCTCCATTTAGATGCATGTTGTCATTGCATTTTCAGCAAAGCAACAAAAATAAGCTATACGTAGATTTGCCTAGGTAGCATAATTGCAACAATGTCTTAGTGGCTTGCATTATGTCCTCTGATCATTCTAATCAATCCATAGGGCTCTACTGGATTCTGATTTCCACTGGATATTACATAAGTTGCTTCTTAGGATGGACCCAGTAACTCTATAATACTTTACACTGTGGGAGCTCAATGTATCTGACATGGACTCCTATACTTTTTAGAGTTTTTTTTTTTTTAAATAGTGGATGGTAGAACAACTTAATGTAAATAGTCATTAAAAAAAAGAATTCTAAAAATTTAGTCTTCATGAATACATCTCGTTAGTATGATGGCATGGTGATACTTCATCATACAAGTCATGGATTGATAGCTTGAAAACCAAAGAAGCCTAAGTTCAAACCAGTGAAAATAGGGAATGTAACTCTTATTAACCCTGCAGATAAGTCCAGAATAGATAACTTGCTGATGTATGTGTGAGATGTATTTTAGGATTTCCTGGTACCAATAGAATTTCTACTAACATGCAAACAGGGACTTTCAAAAATCAATTGTTTTTAAAATCATTGCAGAATTAGAAAGTGTTAAACTTCCTTCTTCTACCCCTTATGGTCCTGAAGCTTCTCAGGTTTCTCAGCTGCTGCTATTAGCATAAAAATTATGTGAAAGTTAATTGCATTCATGAAATTAAAGCACATCAGATTTTGCCCTCAGCAAGCTGGCAACAGATGAATAATCTTGATGAATAATTATATGCGCTTACAACAGTACACTGAGTAAGAATGACCAACAACATGGAAAGGATGTATAAAGTTAGTATCAATTTGCAATCAAAGATAGCTGATTGACTAGAATTCTGAATGGAAAAGCAGAAACCTGAACTGAAATTTGAGATCTAGTGATATCTAAGGTGTTGAATCAGTTATAAGAATGATATAGTATATTATTCTTGAGTAACTTTTTACTTGTTTTCAATGATGTTCTATTAATAAATATATATTACTGTTTTAATTACCTCTTGATGAATTTTAAAATCTATTCAGATCATCACATTGCATTATCAACGGTATAAAAAGGAAAGTCCTATTGTAGGGCCATGCAAACTCACAGGAAGAAGAGTTTGCAACATGTAAGACTGTTTATAGAGATTTTATAATTTGGAAATAAATACATGCTGCTGTGCAGTTGAAGCATCTGGTCCTATCCTATTGTTCTCTCTGCAAATTAATGTTAATTTAATGAATATGATAGAATCTTGAACTTCACTAAATCAACTGAAGGTGAACTGTAAGTAAATTATGTCCCAAGGGCCACATTCAAACCCTACAAAATGCATCTGGCATTTTTGCCCAATGTATTGGGAGTCTGTTTGCTGTGAAGTCTATGGTTACTCTGTAAGGCTTTATGAGCTCTTCAAAAGTTTGTGTTTAAGATACATCCAAAAAAATGTTTTGGAAAAGCAGTTTATCCAATGGAAATTATATGCCATAAAAGCATATCAACATTAAAAAAATAAAAGGAAATCTCAAACCAAACCTAATTCTTTGTCAAACTTCACTTATCATTCCACAAAGTTAGATAAAGTTTGTTCTAGCCAAAAACTATCCATCCTTATTTACCTAATTCTATGCATGGCATAGTGATAAAAAACATAGAATTGCTTATGATTGTCTTTTATTAGGAGATAATTTCAATGGCATAAGACAACAAATGTAATCCCAGTTTTGAATAATAAGTGAATAATAATAAAGCTGTAGAGAGCAAGGGTGACTAATGAAACTTGATGGAAATGTTGAAGAACTATTACATAAATAAAGAGATCTGAAACATTATTTTAGTTCTGGGAAGCAAGGTAGTATTTGGAATTGACCCAGGCATCCTCCTTTCTGATTTTACAGGGTATATGAAGGAAGAGAAGTAAAACATAATTAAGTTTGCAAAATTCTGTTTCATGCCCCACTTTAATAAACTTTAATATCAGTCTTCCTGTGGAGTTGATTTTCTAATGTGGTCTACCTTGAAGGGCTGATAGAGGTTATAGTAGCAACATAGTTCAATCTCTGACAATTTTATTTGTGCATTATAATATAGCTATTTACCACAATTCACTATTTACAACCATAATCATTCAATAGGTAGAGACCTACTGGATTCTGAACTTTGTAAATATCAATGTTATCACATTTACTGCAGTGTTCTACATTAGGCTATCCTTGAAGAGCATCTGAAAACTACAACATACGTGCAGAACATAATGATGTGGGCAGTTCTAGATATCCCTAGAAGTGCATATGTAATACTTCTGCTGCATGAACTGACTGCATTGGGTGTGATTTGCTTCCAGGTCCAATTTGGGATATTGGTTATGACCTTTAAAACCCTTCATGACATGGGTCCAAGTTATCCAGGTACTGTTTCATCGCAATTAAATTGACCGATTCTACCTGGTCAAGCAGAAATGACATGTTACAGACCCTGTTAGTTAAAGCTTTCCAACTGGCATGGTCTTGGAAGACTATCTTCTCTCCTGTTACCTCTGACTTATCTTGCCCTCTAGTTGAGGCTTGCTCTACTCTTCTGGCCTTCTGAAGAACATTAAAACCTGAGTCTATCAACTGGCACAGGCATCCAAGAGCGTTGGGGGTGGTTGGTGGCTTGATGGCACTCTCTCTGTCTTTTTAATTTTATCTTTGTAAAGATTTTATTGGGTTTTATGATTTTTTAAAAAAATTATAAACCACTCAGAGTCACTTAGTGAGATGGGTGGTGCACAGATTTGATAAATAAATATATCTTGCCTGGCTCTGATTTAACCAGAGAAAAGTAAACTATAAAGATGTTGACCACACAGAACTACCCACTTTATTGGAACACTGCTTTTCTACGTTTGAAATAACCCATAGCAATGTTCATTCCATTCTGCAGAATAAAGCTACCTTAAAATATCTCCGATTATGCTGTTACATTCTGCTGTGCGTTCAACATCTGGTATCAACATCCTAAACAACAAAAAAGCATGATTATGCTGTCAGACTTAATAATTCAGAAATATTAACCAGCTCTCATACTATTGATGGTTTTTCAAGTGTAATTGGCCCTTGATGTGTATTTTGTAGTTAGGAGACTCTGCATACCAGCAAAAGAGAACAAGCATTCGATCTTTCATGTAACTAACAGGGATCATTTTGGCTAAATGAAACCACTTCATCAGCAAATGTTGTTTATTTTTTAATTCTTGGGAAAAAAGGAAAAAAAGTTCTTAACCAGCCAAGCATCAGTTAGAAAATATCAGGGGACAGAATATAATAAGGAAACCACTGTAGGCATAATTCTAGATTAGCAAACCCATTTAGTTTTAGGTGAATTTGAAGCCTATGTGTAAGGTGACCAAATGATTATTGCTTAGCTAGCTGTAAGACCCTGTCTATGAAATGTATGTATGAATTGTTGCATGAATAAGATTTAAAAAAACAATCTATTATGCTCTTGCTGTTTGAGTATATATAATACACTAATCTGTATATTATTAAGCACAAATGAATAGGTTTACACTTATGCTATGCTACAAATCCTGATTTAAATATTACACTTATTAAGTTCTACAATACGCCTGCCATTAGAATATTTGTTACCTAACAAATAGGAGCCTATAACTTTGATTTAGTCCCCAAACTAAGTTAAAATTATTTATTTTTTCATTTAGTTTTTTTAAATATAAACTATTCAGCCTTAAAGTATATGCACAGCAACAACAGAATTAAACTAGTGAAAAATAATAAACGTATAACAGTAGAGAAACTTACAATTATATACCATTATATTTTAATCGATATATGTGATAATTTTTAATTGTTTTCTGTCTTTTTAAAATTTGAATCTACCCAGAGTCATTCTGGAGTTGGGCAGCTTCTAAGTTAAAGTGATCAGTCAAAACAGTCATACACTTCTGACATTAATATTTCTGACACCAATAAAGACTCCAAGGTCTCTGGAATGCTAGTTTCTTTAAGCTTCCAGAAGACCTTGATAGTGGAGGTTGCCTATGTCTTGGAAGTCAAAAGTCAACTACCAAACCAGAATAGTAAAAGACAGACTAGAAATGCAAGTAAAAATAGGCAAGAAAATGATAAGGTGACACCTGTCCACTCTAGACTAGTTCAAATCACAAGGACTAGATGGATCCCAGAGTTCTGAAGGAGCTTGCAGACGTGATTTCAGAACCACTGAACCATATGTTTCAAAGATTCTGGAGCATTGGAGAACTCTGGAGGACTGGGAAATAGGTTCAGAAAGAAAAAAAATGGATCCAAGAAACTACAAACAAATCAGCCTTACATCAATTTACAACACATCTAGAAGCTAGCAAAGCTATTACTAGAAACCAGCATGGGTTTGTCAAAAACAGATCATGCTAAACAAAATCTTATTGCATACTTGAAAACTGGGCCCTATTCAACAAAATGTAGTTCATTGATGAGAAACATAAGGTTTTACACTTAAACAAGAAAAACTAAATGTACAGGTATAGAATAGGTGGTATCTGACTCAAAAGCAATATCTGTGAGAGAGATCTAGGACTCCTAATACAGAATAACTTAAGTATAAGCCAGAGGTGTGCTGCAGTTGCCAATCAAAGCCAATGCAGTCCTAGGCTGCATCAATAGAGGAATAGTATCAAGATCATGTGAAACATTAGTACTGCTGTATGCTGAGTTGCTAAAACCACACTTGCAATACTGTGTCCAGTTCTAGTCATCATGAAATAGAAAACATGTTGACACTCTAGAAAGAATACAGAGAAGAGTAACAAAGGATTAGGGGACTGGAGGCTAAAATATATGATGAACAGTTTGTATGTCTAGTCCAGGGGTGTCAAACTCATGACCCATGGGCCAAATGCATCACATGCTGGCCCTGCCCCTTCCCAGTTTAGCAAAGGGGGGGAAGTCCCGATACATCATGTGACACCGTCATGACAATGTGAGTTTGACACAACTGGTCTAGTCTAATGAAGAGAAGGTCTAAGGATGACATGATATCAGTCTTCCAATATTTGAGAGGCTATCACAAAGAAGATGAGGACAACCTAAGATCCAAAATAAGGCAAAATAAGAAGTAAGCAAGAAGCCCTCAAAGTTCCCTCCAACTCTGTTATTCTGCAATTCTGTAAGATAGGTTCAGAATTTTTTTTTAAAAAAAACCAGCATTATAGAAAACAACTATAAGGAAATGTTGAAGTGTTGGATGTTTATCCCTGGTGAATGTTTGAATAAGAAATGGCATCTTTTTCCGCCTCAAAAGCTGTCATATACAAAAGGGAAAAGATCTATTCTCTGCTCTCAAAAAGATTTTTTTAAATCTAAAGTTCTATATGACAAGGTTGATTTGGAACAATTATAAAGATGGATATAAAGTAACTACAATGGTGGGATTCAAATTTTTTTTACTACTGGTTCTGTGGGCATGGCTGGGAAGTATACTGTAAAATCTCCAGTCAGAGGTGGTGTGCTGTCCAGCCAGTATATAGTTAATGGGAAGTGGGATAGTTATCCCCTTAAGGGAATGCATCATGGTAAATGTAGTTAAGGTATCCTGGGAAATGTAGTCCATATCATGTGGCCACATCTGTAATCCTGATTGATCGCTGAATTGACCCTTGATGGGTTGGGGGAGGTTTCTTCACTCCTGCTCAGACCCCAGCAGCATTCTGGCATCTCTCCCCTTTGCTCCACTACTATGGGATGAAAGATTACCATCCTTTTACACCAGAAAGTCAGCTATGCAAAGAGCTGGACATTGAGATGAATCTCGACATAACTGTAAGTTATATTGAGGATGCCTGATGAACCAGTAAAAAGACTTTGTATAAAGGCTATCTGCCTTTATACATTCAGTCAGTAATTATAGAGGACAGAATAGGTGATATTTGCCAATTCTCTGAACTACTCAAAATTTCAGCTACTGGTTCTCCAGAACTGGTCAGAACCTGATGAATACCACCTCTGGGTAACTAAAGCAAGGTATCAGTTACCAGTATCAGTTCTGGCTTCTTTTTAACTGGACATCTTCAGACCACAGATGTATGCATTTACACATATATCAAGCAGGCCAGACCATGCCTGAGGAACAAGATGTTCAGACTTGAAATACTTATGCTATATGAATATGTGTATGTATATTAAAAGTATGAATAATGCCCATACTTAAGCCTAAACACTTTCCAATTTGCCTCCTTCCTCAAATGTTCACACAATCCCTGGCTAAAACTGTTCTATAACAAATATTTTAGAATAAAAACCAAGTCTGGACCCTGAAAAATAGACTCTGCTGGTAATAGCATTATAACTAGTGAAGAGTAACTGTGATTGCTTCAGGTTCTTGGTTCCAAGGTTTTGTGGTTGATGAGCATTTAAATCTTAACCAGTGGGATCACTGAACTAAATGATCTACTGCCAACAGTAGAGCCATCTCAAAGATCCACATTGGCAGACAGTTTTATGTTATATTTTTTACTTATCCCAAACTGCTCTCTCTTTAGAATATATATTTTTATGTAACTAGATTACAGTTATATAGCTTTCAGAGAATCAGAATAGTTAAAAAACACTGAAAGTATAGATTTCCCAATAATGTTTTTAAAAGTGTTAACATCATCTTTGTTATTATACGTACAACAGAAAATTAAATACTTGTTGCTCAATGTTCAGCAATATTATTTCTGTCTCTGATTCATGGATCGGTTTGTAGCTGGCTATAGCCAGATGGGTTTGTAACTGGCTAGACAAGGGAATAGAAGGGGAATTCATCGAATTTGCAGACAACACTAAGCTAGCAGGAATATCCAACATCCCAGAAGACAGACTCATGATCCAAAAAGATCTTGATAGACTTGAACACAGGGCCCTTTCTAACAAAATGAAATTCAGTGTAGATAAACATAAGATTAATACTCACGGAAGAAAAACCAACTGTATAGGAATAGATGAGGTGAAACTTAGCTCAATACCAGTAACTCTGAGAGGATGTTGCAGTCTTAGTGGACAATCACTTAAATATGAGACAAAAAGCCAATGCAATATTAGGGTGCATTAATAGAGGGATAGAATCAAGATCACATGAACTTCTAGTACTACTTTATAAAGCCTTAGTAAGACCATACTGGGAATGCTGCATCCAAATCAGATCACCACATTATAAAAAAGATGTTGAGACTTTGGAAAGAGTGCAGAAAAGAGTAATAAGAATGATTAGGGGGCTGGAGACTAAAACATACAATGAACAGTTGCAGGAACTGGGCATGGCTAATCTAGTGAAAAGAAGGACTAGGAGAGACATAACAGATAATCAGAGTTGGAAGGGACTTTGTAGGCCATTTAGTCCAACCCCTTGTCCAAGCAGGAGACTCTACACCATTTCTGGCAGATGGGAATCCAATCTTTTCTTGAAAGTCTCAAGTGATGGCGCTCCCACAACTTCTGAGGGCAAGCTATTCCATTTGTTGATTGTCCTTACTGTCAGAAAGTTTCTCCTTATTTCCAGGTTAAATCTCTCTTTGTTCAGTTTCCATCCAATATTCTTTGTCTGGCCTTTGGATGCTTTAGAAAATAGCTTGACCCCTTCCTTTCTGTGGCAGCCCCTCAAATATTGGAACACTGCTATCATGTATCCCCTGGTCCTTCACTAGATTAGCCATGCCCAGTTCCTGTAACCATTCTTCATAAGTTTTAGTCTCCAGGAGAGGTGGGATTCAATTTTTTTTTACTACTGGTTCTGTGGCTGTGGCTGGGTGAGCATGGCAGGGGAAGGATACTGTAAAATCTCCAGTCAGAGGTGGTATTTGCCAGTTCTCCAAACTATTCAAAATTTCTGCTACCGGTTCTCCAGAACTGGTCAGAACCTGCTGAATGCCATCTCTGGTTTCCAGTCTCCTAATCATCCTGGTTGCTCCTCTCTGTACTTTTTCTAGAGTCTCAATGTCTTTTTTATAGTGTGGTGACCAAAACTGGATGCAATACTCTAGGTCAGTTGCCAACTGGTGGGTGGTGGCACACTGGTGGGCCATGAGAAAATTTTGGTGGGCCGCAGAGAAATGTCACCCCCACAGCACCCCCAAGCAATTAATCCAGGCTGTGCAGAAACACAAGGCTGCGCCACCCACTTAGTCTGCGGGAACCCTCCACATCTACTCACTCCTTATCCAGCAAACTTGCCTGCTAAATTGCTATTTTTCCTTTTTTTCCCCAACTGTCAGCTGTTCCGCTGTTCTGGGAGATTTAGATTAGATAGGTAGGATGCAATGGATGGACTTCTTGCTTTCTAGCTAGTCTTTAGATCTTTGGCTCTGCTTTTAAGTACAGCTGAACCTCTCTTAGGACTGAAGGTTCGATTATTCAGTGCAGACTCAGAGCAAGCAAATTTTATGTGACAGACTGAGCTAGCCGATAGCAGATAGATAGATCTCTGAATGAATCTGTGATTCTGCAAGCAACTCAATCTGCCTGCCTACTTTGCCTGATTTTGGGTAAAAGTTGTTATTTTTTTATAAAAATTCAATATTTATATGAATATTTATAATATTTACATACAAGCCATGTCCAGCTTGTACACAGTTGTACACAGTCACATGACCATCAAGTCACACTCACAAAATAGGCCACACCCACAGAACCGGGATTCAAAATTATGAGTGTGGTGGTCCCTAAGGTCCAAAAGGTTAAGGTTGGCGACTCCTGGTATAGGGTCTCCTGTTTGAGAAGGGGATTGGACTCAAACACCTCTGAGGATCCTTCCAACTCTATTATTCTATAGTCTATGTCCTTATGTCATTTTTGCTGAAGTTAATGAACAAAGAATATCTCTTAATGGTATAAACTGGTTGAGAAATTTTATCTGATTATACAGTATATTCAGTTCAGGAACCAGGCATTCTTCATGCCTGTTCACTGCATGGCATTTGTGTGCGTTAAAATCTTTAGACTGAAGACAAATATCTGGTAATACTTTTGTGATCACATTTGGAAAGGATAACATTAAGCATTCCATTCCATTCTGTTGCATTCTGGTTTATTAGATAGTTCCTGTTTTTATTTTGGCAGAAACTGTGGGGAAAAGAAAAGCACATAATTATCTTCTTCTTTCTTCCAATTGCTTGCCACAAAATGGAAAAATAGTTTTTGTATTTGAAGATATTGCGCCATATTAGTCCTCACATCTGGGCTTCAGCAGGTGGGGGAGATATGTTTAACCTCCTCCATTTCTGTACTATTATCTTGCAATCATTTTCCATGTCGGCACAGATGTAGCTGTAAAAACTTGGTTCAAATTAGAGCTGTGAGATCTGGGGAAAACCCACCTGGAAACACACAGTTTGGATGTGTGTATATCTATTATATCTATCTATATGTATATGCCCATCCAGAGTTTTCCACTGCAAGTAACTTTTAAGCAAGAAAGATGCCTAAATACATGTAGGGGGGTTCTTTTTTTCTGTTTTTTAAAAAGAAAAACACAAATAATTTTCAATATAAAGAAGGACTAGGAGAGACCTGATAGCAGTGTCCCAATATCTGATGAGCTCCTACAAAGAAAAGGGGGGGGGGGGGTCAAACTATTTTCCAAAGTATCAAAAGGCAAGGCAACAAATTATGGTTGGAAGCTAACCAAGGAGAGAAGCAACCTAGAACTAAAGAGAAATTTCCTAATGATGAGAGCAATCAGCCAATGGAATAGCTTGCCTTCAGAAATTGAGGGTGCTCCATCACTGGAGGTTTTCAAAAGGAGACCGAAGATCCATTTGTCTGAAATGGCATGGGGTTTCCTGTTCAAGCAGGGATTGGACCAGGTCCATTCCAAGGTCTCTTCTAACTCTATTATTCTACATTGTACAAAAAAGAAAAGATTACGGAAACCCATTAATATTTATGGGAGGGAGCAGGCAAAATATAAGTATGCATCCTTTCTGTTTTTGTTTTTAAAATTATTTCCACTCTTTGAGGATAATAAAATAGAACTCTACATTGATACCTGTCGAACACTGCCTGGATGACCTATATTGATACTCTGCTATGCCATCTTCAATCTTCATGCAGAGAAATATATCAGTGAACATCATCCAATGACCTCCGGTTATGTATGGAGCACAAAACTATAGTATCAACCTGAATGTTGGCACCACCACAACCCACAAAACTGGGTTTGTTTATTTTGGTCATAAGATTAGCCCAACAATTGAAGGCTGGAAGAGAGCAGCAAGATATTCCACAAATAATGTTTGTGGCATAGAGCAACAAACCATGACACTATAAAGTTATAATGGTAATTTTTAGAAGGAATTTGAAGTTTTATACGACATTTTGATTTTTAGCACATATCAGCTGTTTATGTTTGTGGGGTATTATTTTATAAACTCCAAGCAATGTCAGTCACAATTACAAGACTAAGGCTGAGAAGCTGGTAGACAGCTTTTATGACTTATATCCAAGCCCTTTTGCAGAGAACTTTGTACTGAAGAGGTGATATACTTTTGATGAGGTACTTTATCACCTGAAAGTGATGTTTTGCAAGTAATTGAGGCACACAGATAACCTCATCTGATTGGTCTCCACAGCTCCCTTGAGATGCATAGAATCAATTAATAAAACAAATACAGTATAGAAGGCTGACCTGTAGAAATACGTGCTTTAAAGGTGCTTCAAAGTTTTTGTAAAAGTGAAATATCCCTTGCAATATTTCCACAGTCCTAACTCTGAACAGAGAACATTGAGATACAATGTCCCTTTAAGTAATGCTCCGGTCACTTGTCTGATGATTAACATTCAATCAACTAAGGAAGAGAATTCTAAGTTACAATCTGATCCCAAGAAAGAAATACAAGCAAATCATTTGAAATGTAGGTTGAGATAACACAACTGCATCCACTCTGTCAAAACTTTTTAAAACACTTTTTAAACTTTTTATGAACAGACTTTTAACTTGATTGGTATTATGAATTGCTGGTATTGGTTGGCATTTTAATACAATTCTGTCTGCTGTCAAAGATTCATATGTGGCCATTTGTAATATCACAGTCAATCCCTCCCCAATTTAAACTGTTTTGCAAACAAACTTTTTCCCCATGAATAATTGATGAGAGAAAACAGCTTGTGGTGTATGTGCTCAGAACTAATTTTGTTCTATGTGGTTAGTGAGAATGAAGATGTGACCCAAGCCCAGTACCATTTAAATACTTAGTACTTTGTTACCTTGACTGGTGTAAAGTTGGTTCCCAAGGTAAAAACTAAGTGGTCTGCTGGCATATGGTGTAACCTCCATTTGAGTGCTAAAAGCTGGAGACTGTTTTTGTGAAACAGATGTTGTTGAGTGCAGCAATGCACAACTGACTCTATCTAACAGCTGGGAATCCTTGGTGACCCATATAGCTGGAAATAAACATGGCCTATGTTTGGCAGAAGTATAAAGAGGCAAATTTTCATTTGTTAAAAGGGCTTCACAAAATGAAGAGTAAATGTTTCCCGCTGTAACCTGATTTTTATTCACTAGAGTTAGCTCTCCGGCAGTTTTCAGCAATGGCTTTAGATTATTAGAGCCCCGCTTTGCCAGTTGAAGGCTGCAGTTGCATTGACATATAGTGCAGATGGAAAATAAACATCTGCCTCAATCAAGAGAGGAAACCAGCAGACAAGGCTGATGGATATTCTCTGTCAAGGCTCTGTTTTTCAGGAAAGCACATAAATGCTACAGGACCACAACCACTGGCATCGTCTGGTGCTGTCCTTATGTGGTTACTGACCATGAAGAGAGATGATTAGTATGCACTCTCTAAGGAGGAGTGGTACAGATGCTCGGAGTGATATGCTTCCAACTCACTAGGATGGGGTTTGCTTTAGCCATGTATTCTAAGCTGCAGAGCAGCTTGGATTTATTTTTTGCAGTGTTTCAATGACATTTACCACCCATAAATCCTCTCTATCTGGGGGAGAGGAGAGTGGAAGGGGTTTCCGCATCACCAGGAAAATAATATAGCTGGATAGCAGTATCGATATACAGAACAAGGGAGGGAGAAAGAGGAAAGAAAGAGAGAGAAAGAGGAGTGGAAAGAGGGAAAGCACAGATTATTCTAATATTTTATTATTATTTGGGTCTTTTCAGGAAATCAAGCGTGTTGTTTAATGGACAGTGGAGAAAGACAAACAAAGAAGAAAACAAACACCAAGGTAATCAAAGCCATTTTAGTACTAAAAAGAATCTATAAAAAAAGGTTGAAATATATCCAGATAGTTTATATCTCTCCATAGTGATTTAAACCAAAGAATCACCATAACCTTTTCTAAGATTTTGCACAAAACATGATTAAATAAGTAAGCTCTTCTGGGTCTACCAAGCTCTTCTGGCTCTACCAAGGATTTTTTTCTTTTTTAAAAAAACAACTATAATTGCTTCCAAAAGAAAACCCTCTTCCTATATTTCTTCTCTTATTTGTTCTCTTTCCCCAACAGTTATCCATGTTGCCAGCCAACCCTGATATTTTGCTTATGCCTGCCTGGTCTCTCATTCTTTCCTTTTTCTTTCCTTTCTATATTTTCTATCATTAGATCAAAATGTTTACAATTTGGGTGCTAGATCGCTGTAAAATAGTAGCTATGAAGTCACTTCAATAATTTGAATAATTTCTTTCTCATGATTTTCACGTGCTTCATATGTAAAATAAACTTGTGAAATTTAGTGTCTGCTTAAGACAGTTTTCCATAGCTTGTAAACATGAATCATAATTAAGCAATGATCCTTTGGTAGTTTCATCACTGGATAACTGCCACCTGTGAATTAAAATTTGGAATATTCCCCGAGCAAGTAAAATTGCACTGCACAATTTAAAGGATCTGAACTTTTAAGAACAGGCGGTATCAGTGTCTCACTATACATCTGATATATGAGTTTCAAGATGTTGTATGCTGAAGCGTGGTTAAGTAATTTTTCTATTAATGTTCTTTTTTATTGTTTCATCCCTTTTATTGAATTAGAGTTGCATTGTATTCAACTTGTAATAAGATTTCAGAGAATGAGATAAGTTTAATGTAAACTCTATAAGCAGTTCCTGAGAAAGCCAATATTTACAAGTCACATGAAAGGTATCCTCAAAATATATTAGATTCTAGTTAACATAATATTTTGTATTTTAAAAGGAAGTAATATATTTCTTCTTACACTACAGCTTATTAATAATATTTATTGAATAACATCTATTCTGCTTGTTTAGAAAAGCAGTATGTCAAAACATTATAACGTAATTAGATTGTAAAAATTGTAATAAATCTTCCCAATTAAGTGACCATGCCTTTTCTGAATTCCAAATTCTTATGTATAATCTTTTCTGAGCAAAGTAAAAATAATGTAGGCAACTAAATAAATTTATACACACAGAGATTAATGCATTTACTTACTTGAAAATGCAATAATCAGTATTGTCTATGGAAAAATCATTAGCCATATTACTTCTCTATTCATCAATAACTCTTGAGTTTTAGAAGATATAAATATATCTTCATGTAAAATATAAAAATATAATTTCTTCCATATATAGAAAACCAGTATTCTATAACCTAAATTCAAGAAAAAAATATTTATATTAATAATTTAATTATGAACATAAATATTGATTTCACTTTCCTCCTGGATATATACAAAACCAGACATCTTGTTTTGAAAAATAGTCTGAAGGTACATATGTAATTCCATTTCTCTCTCTGATCTACCATATTAGTCTTCCAAAGTTCTCATTGCCATTAAAAGTGCTTCATATGACTGTGGGTTATTTGTTTTGTTCTGTTGGCTTGTTTTCCAGCAGAATTCTGCTTCAGATAAGTTTTCACCAACGAGCTCATACAAAGATACTATGGCCTAGTATATTTTATTGTTCCATTAAGAGGATAAGATGGTACATTGCCATAGTTCCCATATTCCAGGTAACCCATAAAGTCAATGCCACATAATTTTTGGGATTGAGGAGGGTAGTTAATTACACAAAACTAGGGAATAGGATAAGCTCCTAAAGGAGTTTGCTCAAAAAGATCAGACCAGTTTAGTCCAGTGCAGTGGCCTAGAGGTGGAGCTAGATGACCTCCAAGGTCCCTTCCAACTCTGTTATTCTATGTCATACTTTATATGGCTCTGTCCTCTTGCAGAAGGAAATGACTGTTGCACTGGCTCCCAATATCTGCCATCTGATGACTGTGCAAATTAGCAGAACAATCTTGTTGCAATACTACTACCTTAGCCAAGCCAAGATGTCTCTTATCCAACCTCTTATATTTCCAGTGCTCATTAAAACAATACTTTTTCTCACCAATAGCTTGAAGTCCCACTTTTTTCGTTTGCTATTTTATTTTTCACAGGAAGTGGCATGGCATACTTTAGTCCCATTGATTTTACAATGTGCACAATTTGTGTTAGCTCTCTGTACACAAACAGACACACACACACATCATCTAAAGACTTGAACCCAAAAGAATAGCTACGGTAAAGTTTTACACATTATACTGCCTATGGTAAAGATCTGTGTAATAAATTCCTTCTTGTCTAGAATTGCCTAAAGTACTTTTGGAAATCTCCACTTTATTGTCCAAATGCAACAGAGATCTGCTAAGATCATTATAACCTTTCTTATTCTCTCCCAAATATCTTCAGTTACAGCTGCATACGGAGTATATTTTCATATTCTGAATAGAAAATTATTTTGTATGGAGAATGACTCTAGAAGGATAAAATCCCTATCTGACAAAACTTGCAAAAATCTGAACTGAATAATAGATGATGACGATGATAGCAATAACAATAACAGAAGCTTTAGAGAATCACACAAACAATTTTTTTAAAAATTGTTTTGCAAGCTGCTCTGGGAGGCTTTTTGGCTAAAGAACAGGGTTAAAATGTTTCACATAAACAAATGTCATAACATTTTTGCCACAAGGCATTTGTTATTTAAATTTAAAATCAATTTTTACTAGAAATTGACAGAAAATACACATTTCTCCTTTCAGTGTTAATATGCACATTTTAGTAATTGAAAATTTCCACAAGGAAATAGAAAAGTTTATTTCACCACTTTCCCCATGAATTAGGCAATGAAAGTTATGCATGGATGTTGCCCAAGAGGCAATTTCAATGCAAAGCAATGCAAAATGCATAACGTAAAGTAGAAGAGCATTGTCCTCCAACTGGGCCGTAGCTCAAAGTGTTTAAAGTGTATTGAATATTGTTTATTTCTAAAAATGCTCCACGGGAGAGGTTTAAAAAGCAAATCCACAAACCCAAACTGTATTTGTTCTTCAGCCAGACAATATTTTACCTGGAATGCAAAACCTTTCCACTATTGTAAAATATAAGACTTTGATTTCCACAATGTCCTTATTTGAACAAAGGTTAAAATGATGTTATTTTGTTTGTGAATAGTTAACTCAAAGAAAAAAAATGTAACTGATTACTTTATACAGTGGGCTATTTACTGGAGGAAATCAGATACTTAGGAAGCTTTATAGTATTGGTAATATCTAATCAGAGATCTTCAGTCTGTAGTATCATCTACCAACTAGAGAAATGTGAACTCTGTTGAGTATCATAATTTATAATCCACTGCCAATAGAACCATATCTGTTTAAATGCTTATAGTTTTATTGGAAGTGGACTATAAATTATGATACTGCTCTACCAAGATTTGAAATAATATTAAAATAGTATTCTTCAGGTCCAGCTTTATTTTCCATCCCACCTGATTTTCTTTAGTCTAATTTTAAAAAAGGCTACTTCTGAGGCACAACAATCATATCTGATCTCTTAGTTAAATGAACAATTGCACTTATATAATATTCTCTGTATTCTGTATTATGCAAGTACAATTGCCCATTTATTAGCTTGCTTGAGTTGTATGATCCAGATGGATGCCAACCATATCCTGTATATGTGGAAAACTGAATAAGATGTCATTAGTTATGGAGAATAATAGGCAGGCATGTGCATGCATCTGCACACATGTACATGGCTTCCAGGAGAAAGTGCGGCTTTAGTTTCTTTGTAAAAGGCAAAGATAGAGGTTACTGAAACTGTATTTTTTTAGAGCAATATGTGAAACCAACAAAGCTGGGAAACTATTTTCCATAGGAGTCCCTGGAGTCTGCAACTCTGGCAGGCAATGGCTTAGTACATTAGTATCTCCTGAAATTCTTCCAACTATTGGGAACTGCTTCATTATTATTTAATAATATTTGGCTCAAATTGGCATATCCTACGGCTGTGCAAAACCATGTTTTCTGAAATAGCATGCTTTCTGACTATTGAAAGTGTATTTGTGTGCATGCATGTATATAGTTAAGTGTGTGTGTGTGTGTGTGTGTGTGTGTGTTATAAACACAAACACATTCATCTATTCTATCCGAGCCTTACATCATAAGAAAAAAAATAAAAGATGACGTTAAACTATGAACTCAAATTAAATAAAACTAATGATGAGGAATAGATGACACTCTGCCATTTTTCACAGCCCTACTCATGAGAGAGAACATACATTTATAATAATAAAAGTTGCCTATTTGGAGGAAGGCCAGCCCAGGACATATTGCTGCCTGGGATGCCCAAGATGAAAAGACCAAAATACCTCCCCACCAGCAATCAACACCCAGATGAGCATAGATTAACATCAAGATTAACATCAGATCAACAATCAAGAAGTAAACAATACCCCAATCAAGAAACTGCCAAACAAGCTAACAATAAACAGTCCAACCAAAGACCTTGCAAACCACTCCCACCAACACTGATGGGGCAAGCCACCAGAACATAAATTGAGAGCAAATTCATCTCCTTATGGAGAAGAATTAATAATGAATATCTGCAAGAAAACAAACAAACTCAGACATCATCATGGTCCCCTCTTACATTTTTCAATATATGCAATATATGCAATTCAATGCAAATAAAGAAAACAAGAGAATCTTAGATTTGTCAATATATTGACTAAATTATTCTATTGAATGAGTGGAATTATGAGTCGAAAGGAGTATTTGTGTCAAATAGTGAATCAGGTGGCTTTGAAGCACTTTGTAGCCTTTTGAAATGCATTGTGGATTCAATACCTTTTCTACAGTGATTTACACAATCTGAGGAGTACCCAGAGTATTTTATATAGTTTCTGAAGTTGTTACCAGTTACATATAAAGTTATGGGTTTTTTTGTGATAGCTCTTTGATATTGCCATGAGTATCTCCCCAATGAGATGTACTGCTTTATTAAACTCTTTTGGGATATCATAGTTAACTGCTCTGGGGCTGCAGTTATTTTTTTCAGCTCTCAACTACTTTTCCATGGCCAATTATATGTTATCAACTTGCTCTCTTTTATATATTTGAATATTATACTTCAAGCTGATTCTGTTATTGCAGTTGGGAATTTATATTAGCTCCCATCATTCTCAATGCCAGCTCAAGAACATCCAGATCAGGACTCATTTTTGAGTCAAGCCTTGCGTTTAAATTATGTATATCCAGGACATTGAAGTCTCTTGATATCAATGAATGGGTTCTCAAGTAACACAGTACCGGTCTAAATGTTTACTAGGAGAATATAAGATGTTGAAAGAAGTTTCCTCTGTATCAATCCTTTTCTCACCAGCTTGCTTAATTCTATAGTGTTATATTTGGGCTAAGACAACTTGAGTATATGGATGATAAATTTCATTGTATCTCCACTGAGTGATGCTGTAGATGGTCTGTCTTAGTAGTTGGAGACTGTAGGAGTCTGGATAGGGACCAGCAGCCTTCAACTTAACCCTAGCAAGGCCAAGTAGTTCTGGGTTTTAGAAATCCCTGGTTCTGGGGACCTCCCATCTCTCATTCTGGTGTTATGTAGTATGGCCAGGAAAAGAGCCTTTTTTGTAAAGTGCATGCCCACCAGAACCTGGAGATAAGAGTAACCCTTATCTTGCTATTCTTTTAAAAGGCCTTAAAGATCACAGTAGGGTCTCTAGAGGTGTGGGAGCCCCATAGTATGGTAATATTAATTATTGTGATAAGTTGGTTCTTTCTCAAATATTTGTTTTGTTGTTTATGATATTGTTATATTGTTTTATTCTTTCTAAATAATAATCACCGCCCAGAATCATGTGTTCTAAGATAGGTAACAGTATAAATATCAATGTAAAGAATAATATCCCACTATATTATTTTTCTTCTATTCTGGTAACTAGTTGCTGCCAACAAAGCATAATTTGAGTCCTTCACTGAATAGTAGGCCACGTCTACCAGATGCAAAGCTTGCCAACTAGCTTTTCCAGTGTTCTTGGCGTATTATTGAGTGAATAGACAGTAAGACACAAGAGCAAATCAACAGTCATTCTTCTGAATGACAATTCCAGAAGAGGCCGGGTTTTGCCAAAGTGCCATGTCTGGATAGGCACTACAGCAAAATTAATAAATGGTGGCCCTTTCCAAGAAGTAACAGGGCTTAACAATAAGCTACATCAATCTTTCTGGCATCTATAGTAGGAAATCCAAGGATCAGAGGCAATCATGTCACACCCTCTCAGGGAAGGGCAAGGCAACAGTCATTTTTCTGTATGATACCATTTTTGATTTTCTGAAAAGCAAAAAGAAAAGTAAGATCTGACTTTAAAACGATTTTGTATATCTATAACTTGTGTCAGTGGCTGTGCTGACCTTTTCTATTTTTTCTGCTTTAAAAGAGGCACAGGGGAAAGATTTAAAAAAAAATCATTGTGGTGAAAGCCAGTTGAAGCTTGGTAGGGTAAATTTATTCTAAAAGGCCATCTATCATTCTTGCAGTTTTATTCTGATTCCACTAAAAAATGGAACAGCTGCAAGCATTTCAATTCTTCCCCATTTGGGGAATTATTTTTTAAACTAAATTTTGAAATATCTTGAATTAAATTGGGTTTTCCTCGATTCACAAGTCCAAATTTCCAATCTAATGGAATCAAGGCCGACTTGTGTACTGTATCTTATGAAAGATAAGTAATCATCAGTCTATAGTCAAATAAGTTCAAGAAGCATTTCAAAATGAGTTCTTTAACCAATTTTATGTTATTTTTCCTGGCTTAAGTCATACATTCTTTTTTTTTTTTTAAAAAGGAAACAAATAAGTCTGGAACTTATTCGTTCTTTCCTAATTTTTGTGTAAAGCTCAGGAAAGGTTTTACACTAAAGCTTTCACTTTAATGGGAAGTTGTGCTTGATAAAATGTCCACATATCAGTGTATATTTTCCTGTCACATTTTTTATTTAATAAGGCCCTGGTCTCCAAATGAATAAACTGCATTCTTTTATGAGATTAAACATGCTGGAATGTATCACAGTTTTGTTTTCTAATTAAAAGACACTATTGGGACACTCAGAACAGCAAGGGGCCTCGGCCGATTGGAGGGAAGAGTGATTTCTCCATTGAAAATAAATGCCCCAGCTGCTCTACAGGCAACAAAATGGCAAGAGGAGGAATAGGAAAGAAGCGTTCTCACAGATGGGACCACACCACATGGTCAGTGGAAGTAGCCCATTTTACTTCACAATAACTAACTCAATTATTTTGCATCAATATTTGAAGCCCTTGTGCTACCATGTCCTAGAAATAGTATCTGAGAAGCCAAGCTACTAATATCATAAGAGTAATATAACATAGTACTATATTACATGGATTGCATCTACTAGTAGAATCTATCCATGAAAAATATTGCCAGCAATTTGGAATGATAGGTTATTCTTCCTTTTCCTATTTTGTGCCATCTAGAATTAAACATTGTTAGAGGCAATTGATATTTATCAGAATATCTATGCAAATCAGATACAGCAGTCTGAAGATTTTTTTCATTTGATCCTTTCTTTCCCTTAATCTGTGATTACTGGAAAATAGTGGCTATTTCTTACCAAAACCCAAGATTAGGCACTTATGGGATAGTTATTGCCATTAGAAAAATAGCTACAAGGCACAGAGACTTGGAGACTTCATCAAACTATGAAACAAGAGCAAAACTCGTGACTGTAATGAAGCTGCAAGATCAAGAATTGCTGTTTTCTTTTTTTCTGCCTTCTGACAACATTCTGTGGTATTATGAAAACTACCGTGGTTCTTTACATGCATGGCTTCAAATGTTCTAAAGAAGGAGAGAAACAGGAAGTTGAAGTAAACTATGTTCCTTCCTCTCATGCTTTCTTGAAATGTTTAAAGTTAAAAATATAAGTTTTATTTTCAAAGTTGGAGTTCTTCACAACTTCCAGAATTCTAGGAGTGACCATGTACCAGTAAAAATTGACTGGACATTGTATTTCTAATATATATGGAAGGTACCAGTTTGGAGAAGGCTACTCCCCTCTAAGCAGAAATACATAACATTAAAAAAAAAAAACTTGTGAAACCAACTAGCTCTCTGCTAGAGAATGATATAACTGCATTTCCTTTATGTCCTGGGTTGCATCTTCTTTCCTTCCTTCTCTTCATTCTTACTACAATCTCACTTCTCTGAATTCAATCTGTATGTTACCAAAATTCTCCCAATTGAGAATTGTTTGATTCTTTGTAATTTTCAATCAGGCAAAAATTGAAAAGTGTAGGGCAATAATTAATAAACAAAGGTAGATCAAATAGATTAACTTGCAGAATGCTGAGACCCAGACTCCTGTGGGAATGAGATTTGGGGAAGCTGTGGCTGCTTCAGCATCACCATGTCTTCCCTGATTACTCTTCCCAGAAACTTATAGGTTGCATGACACAAGGGAAGAGAGAAGGGATGTAGCCCCGTCTTCTTTCTCACCTCCATCTAAGGTAAAGGTAAATGTTCCTCTCACACATACGTGGTAGTTGTTTCTGGCTCTAGAGGCAGTGCTCATCTTGTTACAAAGCCAAAGAGCCAGTGCTGTCCAAAGATGTCTCTGTAATCATGTGGCCAGCATGACTAAATGCCAAAGGCACACTGAACACTGTTATCTTCCCACCAAAGTGGTCCTTATTTTTCTACTTGCATCTTTACATGCTTTCGAACTGCGAGGTTGGCAGAAGCTTTCACAAGTAACAGGAGCTCACTCCGTTACACAGTGCTAGGGATTCGAACTGCCGAACTGCTGACCTTTCTGATGGACAGGTCCAACATCTTAGCCACTATGCCACACGTCCCATCTAAGGTACCTAAGTCCAAAAAGTAGCAGCAAGGCCCAGCTGGTGATCTGTGATTGACTGCTATCGGATCTTATATCAGTTAAGATCTAGATTTTACACTAACTGTAATAACTTGCATTTCTTGTTACAATTCTCCTAACTAGGCAGTTGAACCCATATAGTATAAATCCCCTTTTCTTCAGAATTGTTTACACAAGTCCGCCAGACATTCTTCATGATTGCTTAAAATGCATTCCTGAATTTGGTTCTGGAATTTCCCACTTTTCCATTGAATATTGCACAATGAGCTGTTACAATTTATGCTTTTCCTCCAGTTTGTTTTGCATTAAAATGAAACAAAGAAACTTATTGGACTTTTTCAGTATTTCTCTTTTTTATTGTTGCCATAACATGTTATTTTTTTGTAAATAATGAAATGTCTAAAGTGTATTTATCTTATTTACCCATAAGATATTAAAGAAGGCAAATGCCATTCTCTATAAGCCAACTATAAAGAAGGCATTGTTCTAATGCACTTTCAAAATCACTTCAAAAGCCACATTTTGAACATTTGTTTTGTCATCTCTGATATCTTATTTTTTTAAAACAAGGTGATAATTTTAGAAAGCTAGTGTACTAATAGGAAATCAACCCTTTAGGCCAGAAGTCTCCAAACTTGGCAACTTTAAGATTTGTGGACTTCAACCCCCGAATTCTTCAGCCAGCTATGCTATGCTATGCAATGCTGGCTGGAGAATTCTGGAAGTTGAAATCCACAAATATTAAATTTGCCAGATTTGGAGACCCTGTTTTAGGCAAAAGAATTTAGTTCAGAAATTGGTGGTCACCTATCTGTAACAATGATAATATTGAGATTTAATTTGCTGTTATTAAATCAAGTTTTTAAAATATAATTTTTAGCACATATTGGTTCCAATCAACTTGGAAAGTTTCCCTTCCCAGTATGGATGCAAGTATAAAGCTGAAATCTTCTCACAGTTACACTTGATACTCTTTCCATTGCATTCTTTGTCCTTGTTGGGTCTTCATGATCCAATTATGAATAATGTATAATCAGAGTGGGAATCTCATGTTTGTCCTTTTTATTTTGTGTCTTCTAAGATATATTAAAACACCCCAGTGTGACAAGCTGCCTAAGATACAATAGTCTCATATCTAATGCTATATAATGAATAATTCCTGTGCATTAATTTTAATTACTCTAATATTTCTAAAGAAGTTCACTGGGAAGATTATCCCCATCTCTGCATTTCTCAATTTACAACACTTGGGGGAACCACTAAACATTTTTTTCAAGAGCTTAATTTCAAGCATAATTTTGACCACTTATCAAAATTGTGACCCAACAACTTTGCTCAATCATTTTTATGACATTATTTAGTTGGTTCTTGTTATTGTTTATCTGTGACATCCTCACTGATGCACCTCAGGCTACAGGCATGAAGAAGCATCACTTAAAAAGTAATTTAGCAAATAAGGATGGTTTCCCATCAGTGCAAATAAAAGGAAAAGTTGTAGTAAATAGATAATGTAAGCAAGAGGTGCCTTGGGGGAACCCAAAGACTGTCTTCTTTCAAACCCACAATAAGGAGGTCCTGAGGCAGCAGGAGCTGACATTGTTTAGAAATGCTCCCTCATGGCGCTCTCATTAATTAACTGCTCTGTTTGTTGATTCTAGGTTGATTCAGTTTGTTCTCGGGAGAGCATTTTTGGAAACTCAGTAATGCCTTGATGCAGAATTTCATCTTCAGGCCCAACATTCTCGTGATGTTGCTTTACCAGGGTCACAGAGACAATGAAGTGAAAAGAAAAATTTGTGGGGTAAAAAATGATAATCAAAATATTTTAAAATTCAGATGTAATTTTTGAAGAGTCTCCCCACAGAGCTTGAACATTACCTGAAGCGAAGTTTGACTGACAGACAGGATGTAACAGAGAGCCAGACAAAAGGCATGCATAACCAATAGGAAAGTATTTGATTCTAATGATTTGAGAAAGCATTTAATTAAGTTGTTTGCCAATTAATACTTCACTGTTAATGCTTCATAAATACCTTAAATGGGTTGCATAAACTTTTACTTCTTATGGAAGCAATTATTACAGGCTTTTAAAATTACATGAGATTTTAAATTCCTTTTTGCCATTACTACAAACAAATAAGTTAACCAATTTACAGTACTACCTTCTTTTAGATATAAAATTAGAGTGGTAATAGTGTAACTGAAAGCTGAAACAGTGCATAGTGCACAAACCATTATTGTTCATTTGAGCATTAATTCTAATAATATTTTATATATATAGTCCTCATTTACTGACAACTCAGTCAGCTATCATTTATGGTTACAGTAATGTTGAAAAAGGAGATATATGACTGGTTTTGGAGTTGTGGCTATTGCAGCATCCCCATGGTCATGTATTTGTGATTTGAGCACTTGGCAACTGGTACACATTCATGATGGTTGCAGCATTCTATAGTCCCATGATTCTTCTTTGCAACCTTCACAGTCAATATCCAATAATCAAAGTTAATGGAAAAGCCGGAAGGAAGTCGCATGTCACAGACAAATTGACATCATGCTTAATAATCACTGGTGATTGGCTTCACAACTGCAGCCAGAACAGATGCCATAGAACAGTCAGTCATGTAATGTCTCATTTTATGACCACATTGTTCAACAATGGAGTTGCAACTTCCAATTGCAGTCAACAAGTGAGAGCTACCTCTAATATATTCCATTTTTTTCTATTTAGAAATGCTTTCTAGAATAGAATTTTCTGTCTCAAGGAACTGTAATACTTGGACAAGCTTTACTAGCAGGAAATTTGAAAAAAAAACAATACAAAAAGTTAAAGGGTTAATCAACTATTAACACATTTAGAATATGTGAGTTAAACTTAAACACCCATGACAGAAAAGGATAATTCCACCATACTGCCTCCAACCTTGAAAAACAGAGGGTGAAAGGTATAACATTAGACAACAAAGATTTTGCCTCCTGAACACTATTAAGTGTATCTTAATCCTGAAAACAACTTGCAATTTAAACTATTACATACTGTTTTATAGAAGTCTTCTATTTTTGCAATTTCTTCTTACATATACTTTAAATTTCTTTGCAAAGGTTGACAACCTCATTTTTTGTACTGAGAGTGACAGTTTGTTCACCATTTGACCCACTAGAACAGGGCTGTCAAAGTCTAGGCCCACAGGCTGGATATGCACTGGCCATGCCCATGCCCGATATAGCGAAGGCGGAGGAGGAGTCCTGATACATCATGTAAGGCTGCCGTGATGACATGAGTTTGACATCCCTGCACTAGAATAAAATCTCTTTATTGATTCATTAGTGTTCAGCCTCAAGGCTATTGAAAAAGGGCACCATTCGATAACTGTTGGCTATGCTGCACGCATGATAAAAACATACAAAAACATGGAATTGTTGTTGAATCATAGCCAGTACACCATGTACAACTGCAATATCTGAGGAGATATAAAAGCAGTGGTTCTGTTGCTTGGAATGCTGGTTTGATGTACCAACTGCTGTTGTTACATATGCAAATTGCACAGACATGCAAGAGAGTCACATTACATTAAAAAGAAATGGCCACTCCAAAATAATTTGGTTCCAGGACAGAAAATCTATATGCAGTCAGTGACAAACATGGTGAAACATTTCACCAGGATACCAGGAAAAATGATATCTGGTCAATATTAATGCTGGCTGACTATTGTCGGGCACTGCAGCAAGATCAGGAGTGAAATTCAATTTTTTCCCCTACTTTCTCTGTTGGCGTAGCTGTGGGCATGGCTTGGTATACTTGGTATAATAGTAATAGCAACCAGGAGTGTTTTTTTAACAATTCAAATTGTCCCTGCCACCTCTCCCGAGGTGGGCCAAGGTGATTGAATTTCACCCCTGAGCAAGATGCATCAGATACGGAGTATACATGAAAATCAGCAGCAAAATACATTTAGCCCTGTTGAATTTATGCAATGTGTTGGAAATATTATCAGTTAAATATTTGTTAAACAAAAATTTCACAGTTCTTAAGATTCCTACATAATAGTCATCCTGAAATTAGAATAGAATATAGAATAGAATAGAATAGAATAGAATAGAATACTTTATTGGCCAAGTGTGATTGGACACACAAGGAATTTGTCTTGGTGTAAATACTCTCAGTATGCATAAAGAAAAGATACATTCGTTAAGAATCAGGAATCGTAATGTACAACACCTAATGATAATCATAGGGTACAATCAACAATCAAAGCATACTAGGAAACAGTCAATATAAATCGTAAGGATACAAGGGACAAAGTTACAGTCCTACAATCACAAGTAGGACGGGATGGGTGATAAGGAGTGATGAGAAGATTAGCATTAATAGTGCAGACTTTGTAATAGTTGAACAGTGTTGAGGGAACTATTTGTTTAGCAGAGTGATGGCTTTTGGGGAAAAACTGTTCTTGTTTCTAGTTGTTCTGGTGTGCAGTGCTCTATAGTGTCGTTTTAAGGGAAGAAGTTGAAACAGTTTACGTCCAGGATGTGAGGGGTCTGTAAATATTTTCACAACCCCCTTTTTGACTCGTGCAGTATACAGGTCCTCGATTGAAGGCAGGTGGCTAGTAATTGTTTTTTCTGCAGTCCTAATTATCCTGTGAAGTCTGTGTCTGTTCTTTTGGGTTGCAGAACCAAACCAGACAGTTATAGAGGTGCGGATGACAGACTCAATAATTCCTCTGTAGAACTGTATCAGCAACTCCTTGGGCAGTTTGAGCTTTCTGAAAGAATATTCTTTGTTGTGTTTTTGGGATGATGTTTTTGATGTTAGGTGTCCATTTTAGGTCTTGTGATATAATAGAACCTAAACATTTGAAGGTCTCTACTATTGATATGGTGTTGTCTAGTATTGTAAGAGGTGGTAGCATAGGACCGTTTTTTTCTAAAGTCTACCACCATTTCTATGGTTTGAGTGTGTTCAGTTCCAGATTGTTCCGATTACACCACGAGGCAAGTTGTACAACCTCCTGTCTGTGTGTGGATTTGTTGTTGTCTCAAATGAGGCCAATCTCTGTTGTATCATCTACAAACTTCAGTATTTTAACAGATGGATCATTTGAGATGCAGTCATTGGTATATAGGAGAAGTGGAAATAGCATATGGCCTTGGGGGGGGGGGGGCTGTGCTAATTGTACAGGTATCAGATGTTATTCTGCCTAACTTCACCTGCCGCTTCCTGTCTGTTAGGAAGCTTATGATTCACTTACAGATGTGTTCAGTTGCTGCTAGCTGATTTAGTTTAGATAGAAGAATGCCTGGAATGATGGTATTGAATGCTGAACTGAAGTCTACAAAGAGGACCCTTGAATAGGTATTTGGAGTTTCAAGGTGTTGTAGGATGTAGTACAGAGCCATATTAACAGCATCATCTGTCGATCTATTTGCTCAGTATGCAAAGTGCATGGGATCTAATAGTGTGATGGTTTTCAGGTGGGACAGCACTAGCCTTTCAAAGATTTTCATAACTACAGATGTTAAATTATAATTGTGATCAACTTGAAGGGATATATCATAATCACCAGAAGATTTTCAGGAAGCAAAGCTTGTGAGGAAAAAATGATAATTGTAATTACACTGTAATCCAATGTAATATTGATAATTGTTTAACAAATGATGTTTAATTTAAATTTTGATAAGGAATTTGCTTATTACAACGAACACTTTCATTAGTATTTATTACATAGAAATTCATTACTTATTTCAGTCTTCCTAATGCACATATTTCAATGGATAACAAAGAGACATATTTAAGAAAATGACCAGCATTTTTTTACTATTGAAGCTGCAATATTAGTGCCTTTGGGTACTTTATTCTCTGAGCTGCTTTTGAGCTGGGAGAACTACAGAGCAATTTTCTTACCCTTGTCAATAAGATTTTTGTCAGTGGGCAGACAAGTAGGTTTATGTTAAGCAATGCCTGTTGGAGTCTGGGTTATTTCTTAGCATTATCATTCTCTATCCTCTATCCCACTCCAGTGATTTTGATAATAAAAAACAATTCCTGGGTCTATAAACTGCTAGGAGCCTTGGAAATTGGCAGCATACAAATACATATGACAAATAATGTAATCATGGATATTTTTGATGACAACTGCATTACATTTCACTTTCAGGGAGACACAATTCAAAACCAAATTAAATGTTACCATGAGGCAGCTTGTGTATTACCATGTGGCTGGTGCCAATTCCTGTAAAGAAGGTGATATGAGAGTCCATATCGGACAAATGATAAAATAATAATATTGTAATAATATTATCATGGAAATTACCTGACAAGCTTTACCTGACATTACCTGACATACTTAAGATAATTATGTAGTTTTATGTGCATACCATCATTTTAACATAATTGTACTTTGCTGCAAATGCTGTTGGATGGTGATGGGGAGTTTTTCCACAGATAGAAAAAGAAACGTTTCTATATAAATAAATACAATATAAATATAGCTCCATTTATATTTACCCCATAATCTGTCTGTGTTCTTATTTTCCCCAATCTAGATTATTTCTAACTTTTGCATTGTTCATAGATAAAAGAATCTCTAGCAATCTAATTCCAAGATAACTGCGACATCTTCCTAATGCAACTTAAATCTCACCACCTACCCGTTTTTTGATATTCAATTGCAATTTATTTTCAACACACAGATCTATTTCCTTCAGGGCAGTTTTTCTTTTCAGGATTTTTTTTTCTATTAAATTCCTTGCCAAAGACAGTATCCTTAATTACATGCAACATTACACATACACACACACACATATACATTTACTGCACATGCCACATGTTTTTCAGCTTATCTTATCTCACAGTGACATTAACATCAGCTTATAAAACAAAAACACCATACAAGGCTTATATGTGTATAACCATCTTTAACCACCTGGATTCTTGCAAATTTTCTTACATTTTATAATGAAAAACAGCATGAAATTAAAAGCTTTCTCGATAAAGATATTTGCACAATGGAAACAAGAAAAGCCCTGAGTACAACATAAATATCCAACAGTGAAAATATGCAAGTGAAATATATATATTCTTCACTCTCTACTCACATATTGTAAATAATATGAGCAAGGAGAATTTGTCCTGGTAATTTCTTTCAAAATAGAAGTTAAAGTTTTGTCAAAGTGATGTTCTTATCCTTTTATACTGTCCTCGACTTGTCTGCTTTTTTTCAATTCAAAGAGAAAACTTCATGAACATCTTCCACTGGGCCTTTTCAGATTGAAAAATGTGTTCAGATTGGTTGAGTGAAAAAAAATGTCTCAGAAATACCATAATATCAGTAGTATACTTCAGCCCTGCTAATGACAAAGTACACTGAGAAATGCTGCCTGGATAAAGTTGTAAGAAAGTCTGAACAGTTAGGCAGGAATCCAGAAGCCCTTTTTAAAGAGGCTTTTATTGGAGAAGTTGTAAGAAAGATATTACCAGAGCATTAAAGTGCAAAGACTTCCTCTAAGTTAGTGAGATCTGGGGTAGTTGTAATTCATCACCTGTATGGTAGAGCCAAAGCATGTGATGTTCAAGGAAAATAAATATATACCCACTTACTCCCAAATGCTATTGGGGAGCAAAAATATATACTGCACGTTCACCTGGTCTTAGAGGGTGAAAAGGGGAGTTGCCATCCTTTGAGTAATGCCTGTCCTAGACATTCTGGAAATGCCTTTATAGGCTTGGTGCCCTGCAACTCAAAGTGCACAGCTGGCGCAGACTCTGAATGGGAAACAGCTGCTCTCAGAGGTATGCTGCCCTTGGGAGCAAACATTCTACTCCAAGATATGTTGCAAAGTTTCCTGCTGATTGAACCAGAAATAACTTTCCCTCCACAGCTGCCAGCAAGATCTTCAGGCACTCCATAGCTGGCTCACACAGAGAGCTTTCTCTTTCTCTTTCTTTTCTTTCCAAAAGGCAGTCCAAAGGGATAGTAGAAATATACTTCCCTGAGGAAAGATTGGATTTAAAACTCTTTCCTGTAGCAGAAAAATCACTGCACAATCAAGGAAATAAGAAGGTCATTATTTCATACAATCACTGTTTCTTTAAAACAAAGTCAAAGTGAAAACACCAAATGCATATAATTTGTGCTTCACACACAGACACAAAGGCAAATGGAAAATCCAATCTTATTTGGATATACACTAGAACCTCTTGATAATGGTGACATTTTCATAACTTTCAACCACCCATATGAATGTAGCAGGTAAGGTGAAAGCAGTGATACAAGGAGGTTGAAGATTCAGGAAGACATGAAGAAAGGACAGACTTTCTTAAAATAACAGCTATTCTTAGTTTAATGGTTATAGCTACAATGCATTTCCTGATCAAACAGCCTCCTAAAGGGTGTTGGGTGCCTAAAGATACAGTACTTTCTTTTGCAATTGTGTTTAACTAAATAGCTAAAAATTGTACCATGATCAGTTCTGGTTAGAACCACCCCTGTTGCAGGATGTCCTCTTCCTCAGCTATGGTTCTGGCCCTGTGCACCAACCACTCATCAAAAAATGTGACAAACAGCGATTACAGAAGTGGGCATGCATTTAACAACCATCCAAAGGAGAAGGAATGGGTGGAGAATGTAATTGAGCCATCATGCAAAGCTATTATGCAGCTGATGTATTATTAGGTGTCTGCAAATTGAACTTGATACAATTTGAACTGGAGATTCAAGAATTGAAGAGGGTATTGAGTTTGTGAGTTGGAATTTGAGGGTAAACTGTATTCAAGCTCCTTCAAGATTCACTTTGAACAAAAGATTCATCCATAAAGTAAAATGGGTATGCTTCAAAAGGCAGGCAGCTGCTTCATATATTTTTTTGGCAGAATGAGATGATAGACTCTTTATGCAATTAGATATTTAACCTGCCAAGTTTTACTTGGAAGTATCCAAGGAGTTCACTAAAGTAATTTTTAAATGCTTGTCTTATGGCAAAGATAGCTTGGATGATGAAAAGTCAGCATAATAACCCCCAAATTGTTCACAAAAGAATCCCAAGCTGTCCTAAGCTAATACTTCAACTTTAAAAGTTTTTCCTCCCAGAATTACTTTAAAAGTAAGTTTCTTCTTTTCCATTTGCTTTTCTGGGTATCAGTTTTGGCATGACCTTAAAAATTGATGATGCTTGAATGTGTAGTGTTTTGTTGCCCCTAACCCATGGTGGCACAATGGTTAGAATGCAGTATTGCAGGCTAACTCTGTCAATTGCCAGCAGTTTGATTCTTACCAGCTCAAGCCTTCCATCCTTCTGAGGTCAGTAAAATGAGGGGCCCAAATTGCTAGGGGCAATATTCTGACTCTGTAAACCACTAAGAGAGGGCTGTACAGCACTGTGAAGTGGTATATAAGTCTAAGTGTTATTGCTATCACTGAACTGTGTGATAAAATCTTTTGCACATGCTTGACTTTCCCATTTAGGATGGTGTAGTACTTCTGCCTCTGATCATTATGAGTTGCCAAGAGCATTGGCATAGCTGTTTGGAAAGTTTTGCCCTTTCAAGGGGGAACTCAGTTAACATTGGCGGGACTTAACTATGTCCAGTGTATGGCTTCCTGCAATATTCTACCTTAGCTAGTTAGCACTAACAGAAATCAAAATGACACAGTAAGATACAGTGAACAGAAATAGGCAAATTGTAAAGGAAGAGGCTAGGACTGATTAGTCCCATATCATAATGCTTGATATGGTAAGCACCATTCATTGATTGTCATGGGATTTAAGGCTGCCGAATTGTGCAGAACATCAAAGGTTGACACAAAAGTACAAGCAGGATTGTTCTACTTTAAGTGATGAAATTTTAGATGAATGCTTAGTAGTGTTGGCAAGAGCAGTTTAAGAACTATGCATTCCATTATCTAAAGGGAATGCAAAATTAAGGCCAGAGTAAAGACTCTGACAGCTAAGAATGAATGAAGATTCAAATACTGTTATTCTCACTATCCCAAAAGGGCACTGATAAGCACATAGATTAATAAGGTGATAAATCTCACAGAATGGCTACTCAGGGCAATGTGACAAAGTCTACCACCTTATTAGCTTTCCACCCCATTTTATGTTCTCTAATTTATAATATAGTACAGTATTGCATATGCTACAAACTCAGAGGCAATAGAAAAAAATTCAAATCTATGAAGAACTTTTAAGTCATCTGTCTCAATTTACAGATAATTCTCAACTTAAACCATAGCTGAGTCCAGAATTTCCATTGCTAAGCAAGGTGTTCTTAAGTGAATTGTGCCTGATTTTAGGATCTCTTGTTCCCCAGTTAAGCAATCCATTGCAGTTGTTAAGTGTATCATGCAGTCATTGAGTGAATCCAACTTCCCCCATTGACTTTACTTTTGGAAGTAACTGGGGAGATAATAGCTATCATCTTATCCTGTGATGCTGCAACCAGGATAAATTCATGCCAGTTGCTGAGTGTAGAATTTTGATCATATGATCAATGGCTGCAACAGTCATTTTTTTCACTGCTGTTATAACTTTGAATGGATGCTAAATGAATGGTTGAAAATCAAGGACTATCTGTTCCAATTCAAGGTAAAATCCCTTGATGAATTCATTGATCTGCTTCATGTGAGGTTATTCAGTCAAAACATCTGTGAATTAAAGCACCTTTAAATATATACAATTCCACAAAAGAGAGATGGAATGAAGATGCCAAGTCTCCTGACAACTTAACTTTACAAGTTAAGATAAAATGCATCATGCAATCCTAAAATACAGTCATCCCATTGTAACCATACATAGAGTAGTATGAGCTGGTGGATAAACTAGGTTTCAAATAAGCTGGCCAAAATGGATTAGCATTATCCTTACTGTTAGTGAATTCAGTATGTAGTATGTAGCAAAGGTACAACTCATGCTGATAAGCAAGTATACCATCTTTATTTTTGTGTGAAAGCCAAGGTGGAGCAAATCTAGTAATGAATGAATACAATTGAACAAATTAAGCCAAGTACATATGTTGCTTGATTATGACCATAGGCATCACTTCCAAACTGCAACAATCCAAAATCCTGAAACAAATGTCACTTTGTAGCACTGCAACACAAATTCCACCTTTTCCTATGCATGTTGTAACATCACATGCAAGTTTTAAAGAGGTAGAGTCTGCATCACAGTGTCATGACACTTATTTGTTTACTTGTCTCAACCTTCCTTGACTTCTATGATTTGGGAAAATAAGAGAAAAAAGATGTAATACAGCTGAATAAATATATCCAATTTTCTCAAAGTTCGTGAAAACTATGTGAATAGAGTTAAAGTTATAGGTCAGTGATGGCTAATCTTTTTATCGTCACGTGCCAAAAGTGTGCATGTGCCTGCACCCATAATGCAATGCAGCGTGACCCCCTGTGCTCCTCCAACCCCCTGCTCATGCATGCATGACCCTCTGCGCTCCCCCCATGCATGCAAACGCACCTCCCACATGCACCCCACCCTGCCCCAGTGCATGCACAGCAGACACCTGAAAATCAGCTACTGGTGGAAGGCGTGTACATGTGCACAGTGGAACTGAGCTGGGGCAATGGGCAACACAGAGATGGCTCTGTGTGCCACTTCCGGCATGCATGCCATAGGTCCGCCATCACGGGTATAGGTGTAGTTATGAATGGCACCATTAAAATATCTCCCAAAAAGTATGTCTAAATGCCATCTAGACTGTTGTAGGTGTATTTCAGGGGTCTTCAAACTTGACAGCTTTAAGACTTGTGGACTTCAACTCCCAGAATTCCTCCTCCAGTCATGTTAGCTCAAGAATTCTGGGAGTTGAAGTCCACAAGTCTTACACTTGTCAAGTTTGAAGAGCTTTGGTGTATATTAAAATAGGAATCTGAATGTCTGTGGTAATTTCATGTTAGGTGCTGGTAGAACCTGCGATGAGTTTCTGCTGTTCACAGAAAGAAAGAAGAAGAAAATGTCAAAAAGATAGAAAGTAGAAGAAAAGAGTTAGATCCACTTTTTATCTGTCTCACCCATTCTCACCACTGGTAGAATTTGGTAGAAATAATATTGAAAAAGAAGAAAGATTATATATCATTCTGAATCACTATAATCCAAGAGGGAAAAACCTGCTGGGTGGCATAAATGGATTTTGGCAATAAGGCAAGAGAGAACTGAAAAAGCAATGGAGCCCAAAAATGAATGACAATGGGTTAGGGATGATGTTGAGGAAAAGTGTAACATCTAGTTGAGGTACAGTTTGTGGTCAAGCAGTAAGACTTTCCAGCTACCCCTATATTCAAAAAGCACCAACAAACTTAGAGTTATGCCCATAATTTTAAAAAAGCAATAAAAACAAGTCATGTCATTTCCATACACACTGTAGAATGTAAAAGAGAATATGGAAATTAACTCTGGGCCCATCTTTTGTTCTGATCTGTAATGCTCTGTATTAAGATTGTCCTCTTTTAATGGGTTTCGAAAGAATTTCTTGCATAATGGCACTTTAGTCATTATGTTAACGTCAACAAACAAGGCAGATTAATGTTTCAAATCCTGAGCTGTCTCACAGACGGCTTATTAGAATTACAGGCAGATCTTCATTAAAATGAATGGCATTTGATTTTCCCAGCTCACCACAACAGGGGCACCCTCTTGCCTGAGTGTCACCCTGCCGATGACAACATTGGCCATTATGAATGACACTCCACAATTCGTTACTTCCTGCCTCAAATTGTAGTTAATCTTTCATCCAAACTGTACACATGTGCAGCTTTAAGTGGGCTATTGCAGCAAGTACCCAGTAATGCTGCAAACACATGGAGACTGACAGAAGGTAAATTGCTTGTCAGGAGGTCTGTATTTCAATTCACAGCATATTCCAAACACGTCGCAGCAAAAGCTCTCCACAACAGCTGCTTTCATTGCTAACTATTTTTGATGTAAATGTCAATAAAGCTCCAGGCTCTTTCATATTTGGGGCCAAGACTGTCCATCTTTCCCTATGCGGGCTGGCAGGTTGAGTTCCATTTATCTACTCTTAGGAGCATGTCTTGTAATAATGATTGTCTCCAGGGACTGTTTAGGGTGATTGAAAGCAGTGATTGGGACAATAGGCTGCTGGATTTCATTGCTGGAGTAGGCTGACAGGTGACTGCTTTTATATCCTTTCATCTGGTGGAGAAGGACTTTTTTTAAGTAGAAAAGTGCCACATGTTTATAGCTGATCAACAGACAAATACAGATTGCTACCCTTAGGCACCTGTCCTACAGTTCTCTTTACAATTATTTGAAATTCACATATATTGCCACAGCAAATCCAGAGGTTTTTTTTTTTTTTTAAAAAGGAGTGGTACTTTTTCAAGATCATTAGAAAATGGAAATCAAAGAATATTCACATTGTAATATATGGCATTATGGTACTTAGTCATTGTAAGCTACAAACCTTGCACATCAGTGGTGGGATTCAATTTTTTTTTACTACCGGTTCTGAGAGCATGGCTTGGTGGGAGTGGCAGGGGAAGGATACTGTAAAATCTCCAGTGAGAGGTTGTATTTGCTGGTTCTCTGAACTACTCAACATTTCTGCTACCGTTTCAGTCAGAACCTGCTTGAATAGCACCTCTGTTGCACATGTTTCAATAATCCATTTTTTTGCATTAATACTCCTATTATAGTCCTCTTCTTGTGACAATTAAGGAAGTTTGTACACTAATAATCCATAACTGCAATTGAAAAGCCATTAGAGCAACATCAAACATTGTTCCTTGTATTACATTTATTTATCTCATTTACAGCCCATCCTTCAAAGTTTCCATTTCAAGAGGAATCGCTTTTTGTCTTATTGAGGTCTACATTTCCTACTGAGAAAATTATTGTCCCTCCAAATTCTACCAGTGGTGAGAATGGGTGAGACAGATAAAAAGTGGAGCTAACTCTTTTCTTCTACTTTCTATCTTTTTGACATTTTCTTCTTCTTTCTTTCTGTGAACAGCAGGTTGATTAGGAAGATGATGGATATAACAGGCAGAAGAAATAATATTGAAAAAGAAGAGCATGTGGCACTACCAAGACAACAGGCAGATAAAAGAAATTTGAGTGTGGGCTAGAAATGCAACTTAAGAAAAAGTCTCAGAAAAGATTCTCCCCAATTCTTGGGAAAGTAGAAGAAGGAAGCAAGCACAATCAGACCAGATTCTGTTACCATAACCGTATCATAAAAACAGTATTGGCATATGTGACTTTAGTTTCTTAATCTATTTTGTAGGGTTGACAATAGCTAATTAGCTTCTGAAAGTGGGATAAGGGTCTGTATTGAACAATGGATTAAAAATGCGAAGAACTGCTGTTGTGAGTTGGACTGTAAACCAACAAACAACCTCTAGGTCATATAGCATGCAATGAATTTACATTTAAATAACAAAAAAAACCCCAAACATGGACTTTTATAAGGCAGCTTTTTACAGCTGGGAGCCCTATGATGATAACAACTGTTATTCTCAGGCGCCATGGTCAACAACCATGCAGGCTAAGAACTTAAGCTTGGCTTGGAGATACCAGTAGAAGGAAACTATCATATACTCTTGATACTAGTAGGGAAATGTAGCTATCAGCCTTGTCCTGTGGCTCCCCATTCACAGGATATATAAGCTTTGCATACTATATATGTAGTCTCGGCTTTATATGAAGTTATGATGTAGTTTAGTTTTCTGCTTGTAAATAAATCTTCTGATTTCAGTGGTATGTAAAAAGGTTTGCAGTTTTAAATTGATTTTAGAAGAAAAAAAGTTCCAAAATTATGATGACCCTTTGCTTACTACCATATAGGAAGCTTATGCTAAGAAGCTATGAATTAGAATTCTAGAAACAATATGGCAAATGGTAAGAAATTATTCACTCCGAACCAGCATCTGGCTCATTGGCAGACCCCAAAGGCAGTTGTGTTGGCACCTTTGAAATTCCCAATGAGTCTGTGCAGTTGCCTATGGTAACACTGCAGATGGGATCTGTCCTTTTTTTTCTTCCCTTTTCTCTTCCCTTGCTTACTACGTTCCCCTCCATTCATTTTCATTTCTCCACAAGGCTTAGGCACATTCAGTCAGTATTCCCACTTTACATAATGTAGAATCTTCCAATATAAAAAAGAAAGGCAATTTTTAGAGGTCTCTTTAACTGTTCTTCATAGGCAAGAAAAAGGAAAATGTTCTAAAAGTATAGTCTATATTTTAGGCAAACATTTCAGAGAGAAAGAGACATTATTTTGTTTCTGCATTGTTGATGTTATCACCTTAGCTTTTAGAAAAAAATGTTCTTAAATCACTATCACCTAGAATTTTAAGCATACTCTTTTTCTCCTGATGGATTTTTCTAGCACCCATGCTTTTCCAGCAAAGTATGTCCTCTTAAGTAAGCCATCAAACACAAAATATATATCTAATCCATTTATATTTAATTTTTTGTAAAAAAAAAATCTAGTGTAACTTTAAATATTCTTATCAAGTATATGAAGGACTAAAAGCAAATGAATATACTACAAATCAAAACACCACAACCACCACAAACCTTGTATTCTCATTTTAGCTTCAAATATCTCATTGGAATATAGCAATATCTACTTGGGTAGATGTGCTGGTTTTTCTATCCCAGAATAGTAAAAAGATGTATTTGCTGCCACTGTTTTTCCACTCTTAATTTTTAAAATATTTTCTTGGAACTAGGGATACTCAAACATTTGATTTTCCCCTTTTAAAAACAGTATGTTTTTTCTTCATCTTGGACTGTGGTGGTACATTCAGAAAACTGCTGCTTTTCACAGTTCTTGAAATTCTGTGATACAGCTCAAATTCTTATTTTTAAAACCACCTACACAAGTCCATGCTTAATATAAAATATTGCTAAAATGTCTTCTTCGTGTGAAAATCTATTAAACATAGTTTTAATACAATTTTTATATGAATTTGTCAGCTTACGAGAAAATTGGTATAGTACAGATGTATGAATAAATGGATTAGAAATAGATACAAGCTAGAAATAGAGTGATCCAGCCATATCTACAGATAAATATTCAATTTCTCTGCAAAGGTGGCTGGATAGGGCCCAACAGATCAAATAAAACAAATGGATTTGGTAGACAGAACTTATTCCATTTTACTTCCCACTATGTTAAAGCCTTACAACAGTATAGTACAGTATAAAATGAATCTGACAATATGTCTTTCTTGTGAAGTTTAGCTTCAAGTCATTAAACATTCACACATACTGGGCATCTTCACACATTACTATTTTTCCTACAAGGAGAATATTTTTCAAAATGGAATGGGTGAAGCAGCCTGTACTATGTCGACTAGGATTCAAACAGATGGCTTGAGTAAGTCCATCTGTCCTCTCCAGGATTCCTATGAGTAGCTATAGGTTATCTCATTTCACAGAAATCAGACACCTTAGAGTACTGTACAAAACTTCCTTCTTGGGTTTACTGTTATTGTTACAAATACAGTTCGCTAGCAGTTAGCTGCAGTCTGAAAATGGGGTTCTTTAGTCCTGTCAAAGAAGATAGGAACATCATCTTAGCCACATTCTGAAAAAAAAGGTACTTAAAAATTCAGTGCAGAAAACAACTACTTTATGAAGGATGACTACTATTCAGAAATATGGTGATGAAATGAAATAAAATTATACATATGCCAATTCCATGGAGAATAATTGGAAAATAAAGTTCGTTTGTTTCTTTGTTTAATATGTCAAATTTAAAAACCACCCATCTCCCTCACAGAGAGATTCTGGATGGTGTACAAATAGACATAAAACATATAAATCAGGGTTGTCAAACTCGATTTCATTGAGGGTCACATCAGAGTTATGTGATGGCCAGGATGGGCATAGCCAGCTTGACATCACTCATGTTGGGGGGCCCTGTGCAGTGGTAGGATTCAAAAATTTTTACTATCTATTCTGTAGGCGTGGCTTGGAGGGCGTGGCAGGGGAAAGATACTGTAAAACCTCCAGTCAGAGGTGGTATTTGCTGGTTCTCGGAACTATTCAAAATTTCCACTACCGGTTCTCCAGAACTGGTCAGAGCCTGATGAATACCACCTCTAGCCCTGTGATGGCCAAGTACTAAGGCAGGACTTCACTCAGACCCCACTTCACTCTCATTATAATCTCCTTCCTTCCTTTCCTCTTTCTTCTCCTTCCTTCCCCACTTTCCTTATTTTTTTTCCTTTCTCTCTTCCCATCTTTTCTTCTTTTCTTTCTCTTTCCCTTTCTCCTTTCCTGTCCCTTCTTGCATGCTGAAATGCAAAAGTGAAAACATTTGTCCTTTCATTTTTGTTTTTTAGTTTGTTTTGATAGCCCTCTGCCAGCAAAAATGGAGCTGGTGGGGACCGTACAGCCCTCTCAAGCTCCATTTTCCCTGGCAGAGGTACCATGGGCCAGTCCTTTGTTCTTTCCAGGGTAGCCCCATGGGCCAGATCTAAGCACCCCATGGGCTGGATCCAGCCTACAGGCCTTGAGATTGACATCCCTGATGTAAATGGTAACCTATTATATGAATTATCAATGTGTGGTATATAAAAATTCTGCCAAATAAAGTTAGAAATAAATTTATTTTAAATTGTTGTAATTTACCTTTTAGTTCTAATACTCTTTGAGGTTATCCAACTACTTCAAAGTTTATTATAACTTTCATGAATGAAATAAAATTATATGTGTAATCTGCAGCAGAAATTTGAGGTTCAGACAAGTGTAAGTATGGGGCATTTAAAAAATTTCCAGCAAAAATTGATGGTAAAATGAAAGAAAGGAGGGAAATTATTTAAAAAGTAAGATAATTAAGGTAAAATTAAGACAATGAAGCCACTAACTTTACCAAAGGGAAAATGAAATGTAATGGACAGGAAAAAAATCAAATTGGGTTTTTTCTGCTATCACCAAGGCTAGAAGGGGAATGGGGAAGAATTTTTGTCAATTTCACATTAAAAAAAGAAATGTTCCATTTGTTAAAAAATATTTATTTATTATTTATTTATTATTTATTTATTTATTACATTTATATACCGCCCTTCTCCCAAGGGACTCAGGGCGGTGAACAGCTCATCTAAAAACCCCACAAATATAAAAGTTAAAAAATAATTAAATATTAGAATTAGCTGCAATTAGAAAAACCCCCCCCACCCTTAAAACCCAATTTAAATTAAAATGGAGATCAAAATTTAAAATCATTCTTTCAGCCCAGGCCGGCCTGCTCAAAGAGCCAGGTCTTTAACGCGCGCCTGAAGGCCCTCAGGTCCGTGCCGGTACGAAGTTCCGGTGGCAGAGTATTCCAGAGGGCGGGGGCACCCACAGAGAAGGCCCTACCCCTTGGCGCCGCCAGACGACACATAGCGGCCGACGGCACCCGGAGCAGTCCCTCCCTGTGGGAACGCACCGGCCTGTTGGAGAACGTTGGTAGAATGCAATCCTGAAGGTAACCTGGTCCCATGCCATGGGTCGCCCTAAAGGTCAAAACTAGAACCTTAAAGCGAACCCTTAAAGCATCTAGATATTAAACTTTTTTTAAAAAATAAACCCTGCTTTTTACTTTTCTACATGTGAAGTCGTAAAAAATATGATGATACAAATGGATCTGGCCAATGGACAGGATTGCTTTCTGCCTGTCCATCTTCCACATTTATCATCTGCAAGCTGTAATGCATCAAAGGCACAGCTGAATTTCCTCCCTCTCTCGTCCCAGCTAGTGATTTGATGTAGCAATCATATTCTAATAGACAGAACACTTCTAGAATCAAACACTTCCTTATTCAACAGCTATTTAGCTGGCAAAACCAAGTTGGCATATGTAAGGACTTAAGCTCCAGCTTCAGACATCTTCTGCCATTCCTACTTCAGGAACATAGCTGGGATTTGGCTATATCCAACCTCATTTCTTCAGAAAGATATTGAAACTTAGCTAATATTAGGGGTGGGCTGCTACCAGTTGTCCCTGGTTTGGGCAAACCCATAGCTAATTTTATCATCTTTTATGGCCGGTTTGGTGAACTGGCAGTACCCCTGGCTGGCCCCATCCACCTACCACCCTCCCCTCCCCTCCCAGGACTCTCCATGCAGCCTGTTTTGGATCCCAGGTAAGTACAGGGCCCAAGCAGAGGCTTGGGGAGGGCAAAAAAAGGGCCTCCCAGAGGCTCTGGAAGGCTGGAAATGGCCCTCTGGGACCATCCAGAACCTGGGGAACCCATTTTCGCCTTCCCAGAGGCTTGAGGAAAGCCTCCAGAGCCCAGGGAAGGTGAAAAAGCCCCCCCTCCCCATTGTGGTGCAGGAGGCTGACTAGGCCATGCCCACCATGGCCACACCCACCCAGCAACTGGGCAGAGAACTGATTGGTAAAATTTTTGAAGCAATCACCCAGGCTCAAGTTCATTCTTGGCCATGCAAAGTCATTGGGTGACCTTAGCTTTTTCTTGGCTCAGCTGTGAGAAACAGACTCACCTGTCCGAAATTTGATAGAGTCATAAAGTGAAGCAGCAAGAAGTTTATTGCATGTAAGATATGTTCTTGCCAGAATGTAACAGGAAGGCACACTAAGGAATACATTTCTTCAACTTTTTATTTCCTCCACCCAAACCACAAATCCCTCCCTGCAGCCACTTTGACAATGACCACAGGGTTGCAATCCAACAAATAAATGATTGTTTAATGATGAATTGGAAAGATGCTTAACTGTGGCCCTGCAAACTAGATAGGCTACTTGGCAGGTGGTTATATATCCAAGAACAAAGATTCCTCATCTCTGATTCAGAGCTTTCATGGTTATAATTTCCCACTAATTTCCCATCAGTTTTTGCCCAATTTACTTAGTGTGTTGCTGAATTATGGGTTACTTGAAATATCTAACCATCTTCAAAGGATTTCTGTCTAGAATATGTTTTCCCAGATTCCATTTGCACTATTCTATCTGCTTGAATGCCAACATCTGTAAAGTCATAATTTATAATATTACACTGGCAGTGTTAATGGTGTTCCCCTCTAAGAAGGTATTTACTGATGCATGAAGTGTTAGGACAAGCCTGTTTAATGACACAGATATATAAATAATAAAAGATTTCAGAAATTGATAGGAACTAATATATAAGCAAAATTGAGGCAGGAGAAAAGAAAGGGCCATTTTCATTCTGCTTCATTGCCAAAAGAACTGCTGACTTTCATAAGGAAAGTACAAAGGAGATAGATATGAGACAAAGAAGCCATTTTTTTCATTTTTATAAGACATAAATAGAAATCCATGCATAACTTTAGTAAATGTATTGCCAACACAGCAAATGGGGTGTAAAATACAGAAGGGCTACCTTGTAATAATATTCATTAATACTTCAGTTAAATCAACAGACTATGAAGGAAGGAGAAAGCAGGGCAAATATAAAATGTAAGTATTTGGGAATATTAAAAAATTTCCCATATTTATTAGCACCAGCATTTGATTTTTCCACAGTTATGAGTCAGGCATAAGGAGAACTACATCATGTTAACAGCTGAGCTAGAAAGGACCACAGGGTGCACCCTTTCTTTTTCAAGCGAGAGCAGAACTGTCATTCTTGCTTTGTGTCTTCTGCTGTTTTAAGAGCCCCAGTGAACATAGTGTTTGCATCCACCCCCTCAGAGCACTTAATTTTCACAAGTTCTTTTGCTCTTTCACCAACTTTCACTTCCTTATTAAAAACAAAAATAATATGAAGCTAAAGGCATGCATCTAGATCTTTATGTCTGGTCCAAGAGTTGGAACAAATATTCTTTTCTTTCTCCTTATCCTTCTTGTAATTAATTTCATTAAGACAATGTGTATATCCTCTATTTCACTACCTGTGTCCTGATATTTCATTGGTTACATTAGCTTCCCAGATTTCAGGAGTTTCAGGTGATTATTTAAATTCCAGTATATCATCTACATAATTTGAAGGCCAGGACAACTGATATCTTCCACATATGCTGAGTTCAGAAGTGGAAAGTTCACACTATCAATAGAGTCAGATAATCATGCTATAACAGCTGTTTACAAACTCATCAGATTTCCATGTGATCACAGTTGTCTTCCCAAGAAGCCAGTATGTGTCAGCAGCCAGTCAGGAACATGGAGTTGTGATAGTAAAATATGTTATTTAGCTCTTGGCCAGATTCTATTAAAAGCAGATGGCAAACTGATATCATCATAGAACTCAAGGTCACCCAATGGAACTGATTGGCAGTTCAGAACACACAGAATAAAACACTTCCTCACCCACAGCATAGCCATGGCCATGAGATCTAGCAATAACAATTTCCAGACAAGTTTTAAAATGGATTTATCCAGGGCATGTTGGGTAGGACATGAATAGTTGCTAGATAGGCTGATTAAACAAAGCCTCCATGATCTAAATATTAGTTGCTGGAGGGATAATGGCAGGGTGGTGTTTATGCCTGACTTGTGGACTTCTAGAGGTTTATTATGAGGAACAAGATATTGGAGCAGATGGGACCTGGGTGTAATGAAATACAATATTTCATTATAGGGAGCCAGGCTTTGAAGACTACACTGATTTGCCAGATGGTGGACCACTATGTACACATGTGCATATATGCATCTATACACAACAGCTTTGCCATCATGCTCCCTGACAAGTTTTAAATCTAATTCTCCAAATTGATAAAGATATCTACCAGCAGTCTTACTACCAGAGACAAGAATAGTAGCAGTACCTGAAATAAACTGCACAGATCCAGGTGTTATAGCCACACATTTCATTTAATTAAAATGACGCAAAGATCTAATGGTTGCAGTTAAAGGGAGAGGAACTTTGGTTCAGTCTGCTGGCCATCTCCTTGTGATTCTAGCTTGAAAGTGATAACCATATTTTAACGGAGTGGAACAACTGTAGCAAAACCAGCAAGCACAAATGCTATCCAGATGTAATGCAATTGATAAGAAGGGAGTTAGGTGGAAGCAAATGCATGGAAACTTCACTCTATTTCATACATAACTAAAATTAGTTGTCTGCCATGTATGGTTAATATGGGTAGATTGGCTATTGTTCTTTTCACCCTTTTCCAATCCTTGGAAAATCCTTTTCCAAGGATTTTGGGAATAAGGAGTGAAATTGATGCTTGAAACACCCTTTTTCATTTCAATTTTACCCAAATTGGCTGCTTTTCCCATGGAGAAAGGGAACTATGGGAAAATCAGAAGTGTAAGCCTATGCAAAGTGTAAGGCATGCATTTCTTATTATTCCTCCCAAATCTTCCCAAATACAAGAGACAAAATATTTGCTTCATCCACTCCAATGAAATCATGACTTGGCCCTTGTAGCCTCTGAAGGAAACATTCCCCCCACCCCTTAAATAACAATCCTTGGCCACCCAAAATGCCTAGTGTTCTGGTTCTTAGCATAGTTGGTAGGAAGGGTTTTCAGATACAAAGGAACTCAGTGAGTTGAGAATAGTAAACTTCCAAGATTTATAACAGGTACCTGAATCCTCCACAAAGTAAATTTACATGGTAAAGGATCATTTATCCAAGATATGGGAAAGTGATAAAACTGGTAGCAAGAGAGAAGGGATTGAGAATTCATGTTTATCTATTCCTTTTTTCTCAGATGGTACCAGATTACCAGAAGTGAAGAACTTATTCCAAAATGAGCTGTTCCGATTCTAATTTTTCAAATTGTTGCACTGAATATTCAATATTAATAATTGTGTTTTATTTGCCAGTAAATGTGGGGCAGTTCTGCATATTTTACATATTCTAGATTCAGGATTATCCACAGTTTATGGTTTTAAAAAATCAAAATGATGACCACAATAGTACATTCAAAATTCTTCCTGGTTTAATTGCAATGGATAAATAAAAAATCAGAGGGAACTTCAATTTCATCATCATGAGTTCCATCTTGACTTTTTTTATCACTTGCAGGTACAAACAATGAAAATAAAATGGCAACTGGCTACTTTTCTATGTTTGTCACATACACCACAATATTGTACAGACAGAGTTGTATCAGCAGCCACCTATGTCTTGACAAAAATGGCATTTAGAGGTGGAAAAACCAAATGATAAGTTCATTCTTTGCCTGTGAGTCAAGAATTTCACATTGTCTCTGAAATGTCTCTGTAATTCTATATACAATATTTTGTTTTGCATCACTAGTTTATCTAATCCTAGTCTTTTCATTGATAAGTGAAGATATATGGCAATAATCTGATAGAAAGTGGAGAAAAACAACTGCTTAAAATTTCCGCCACTTTTTCAATGCTGAAGGGCATCCTTTACCTTTGATTGGTTTAGATCCCCAAAGTGAAATATTCAGCTAAGGCAAAAACTAAATTTGATTTGATTTCATGTACATTTAATTATAATTCAGTATAGTTAATATAATTATCTTAGCCATATATTTAATCTTTTTCCACTCCTGTCTCATTAAAATTATAATTTGGTATTAACTACTACAGGTCTTTGAGAGCAGTACTTATTTTATTTTTTTAATTCAAAACATATATATAACCACCTATTTTATTTTTTAATTCAAAACATATATATAACCATCTATCTTACTGTATATTGATCTGAATAGCCAAGGCTCTTAGAGACCACTAGACTTACTGGAACTTAATTTAAATATCTTAGAATTGTGGGATATATTCTATTTTGGCTTCTTTTAATAGCTTCTACTTCTGCAGGACTGTGCACATAATTTTTATCAATCTCTTCTGTCTTAGCAATTTAATAGCCAATATTCCATACTATTCTGTAATTTCTTCCAACTTTCCTGATTAAATATATAGAGGTGGGGCAGGAATGCTGTAGTCAGTTCACAACTGTAAGCAGGGAAAATCAATGCCTGTGTTGCATGTCTACAAAACCACTACTGGATATGATTCAGTCTGCTTCTGAGATTTGTTTAACATAACGTTAACACTTTTCCTGTATCTAACATTTTCCCATCCCACCACTTTACATTTTCATTCAAATACTTGGATCACAAATACAAGACAGTCAGATTGAATGGCTATGAAAGAGACGGATGTTTAAAAACCTTCTGAAGTGGCTCTCTTCTACAGCACCAATAAGAGTTCCTTGCCAGAACTCAGCAGCAGGTTCAGTGTACAACTGAGAATATTCAAGCAAGCATTCACTTCTTTCAGGGCCTCCTTTGATGCTGGATCTGTTCCCCTCTTGGACTTCAAGATCCTAGCACCTCTTCTGCTATCAGCTCCAACTGATGATGAGTTACATCTGGCCTGTGAAATGAAAACAGCAAAACCTTTGATTCCATCCAAGTGAAGTAGATCTTCAGCATCTGCTCAGTCAACATTTGCCAAGATAGATTTTACCCTGTCAAAACTTTGATCATTTCAGAAGTGGAATTCCATTATTTTTAGACTATATTTTCCATACATTGAAAATGTGAGAACATCTACCACTTTACATAAGGAATCTCCTAACTTCTTTGTCTGTATATTCTTAAGCTTAACAAATGTAAAGGAGAAAGAGTATTAATTGTTTACTTGGAAAATCTGCAGAAATCATTATTCGTTTGTAAGAACTGCCCTTTGTAATCTCCTCTTGCCTTCTTTGACCTATCCTTCATAAGTGTTCAGCTTTATCCTTTTGTCATCCCTCTTGTGCCTGTAGCCCAGGGGTGTCAAACTCACAGCATCACTGCATCATCATATGACATATTGGGACTGTTTTTCCCTTTGCTAAACCAGGCGTGGGCATGACCAGCATGTGACGCATCCAGTCCCTGGGCCAGGAGTTTGATAGCCCTTGCTGTAGACTGTCCTTCTGCAACCCCCCCTTTTCTGTCCAGCCTAACTTTCTGTCTTCCATGACCCAATGCATTTTGTATACTCAGCATCTTTCAATGTATCTGCTGCTTGTCTCTCTCTTTCATTCACCCATCCACTTTATATTCTTAATCTCTGCCTGTTCCACTCAAACCAAATATTACATGCCTCTAGAACAATTATTACATTGGCCTCTCCGACCAAACTTCTTGCACAAATTATTATTATTATAGTTGCTCGCAGACTCAGCCAGATGTTTAGATTGGATTTGGCCTTTTTTTTTTCAATTTTATCCTATTGAATCCTTCCCAAGGACGTGTTTGACGTGTTTAAAGGTATTATCACAAGATGTAAATTATTTTAAGTAAAATTGCCTTCTGCAATTGACTGATGCTGATTTTGTCAATACTGATGATATTCTAATGGAATTCCAGATGTTTGGGATTGCACATAAGGCATCTATTACTGTTGTATTATTTTTGCTTTTTTTTGCCACAGTCATTCCACTTTTATTATTATAATTATCACTGTGGTTAGTTGCATAATCATCCAGAAGTTTAAACTTCTTATTTATTTAAATGTATATGCCACCAATTCCTAGCAACTCTGGGCTACATCGTGTAATATATGGTGCTAGACTAGAAGTTGAAAGATCAGCAATGCACTAGAGCTGGCCTATACCACTTGCAAAAGCCAATTGTTATATTTTCTGGAATTTTGAAAAGTCTGTGTGCAACAGAGGTGAGCCTCTTACCTGGTGCACCAATCGGTTAATCCATAACTAATGGCATAGTAGCAGCAGTAGGAATCAGCAGGAATCCATTCTTAAACATTTACTGGTACCAACGCTGGCAGAGGCCCAGATTCTAGTCTTCCCTTAGCCATAGAAACTGACTGGGTTATTTTGAACAGCTATTTCTTTTAGTCCTAAACTAGAAAATAAAAAGATCTTTATCTACCAAACCTTCATAATCAGTTTGTAGATTACAGTCCAAAACCTTCAGTAAAGGGACCTTCATCTAGCAATGGCTTGATATGTACATAACCTCATAAGCACACATACAGAGAAAAACAAATCAGGAATGGAATGGAGTAACATGGAATGGAATAGTTTAGTTTACTTTATTGTCTTGCACCTTATACAATGAAATCAAATACCATCTCCAGTGCACATCAAGACCATGAAAATAAACACAAACACACATCCTTCACACTCCACACATTGAATTGAAAACTCCTGACACAGCACCAATACTAGATACAGTAGAATTCGAAAAGAGCTACTGTCCTGGGATAGAAGCTGTTTTTCAGCCTATTTGTGCTTGTTTTTAATATTCTGTACCATCTGCCAGATGGTAATAATAGTATAGAATGGAATAGCAAAGAATGGAATAGTCTGGGATGGAACAGCACTGGATATAATATCCTAACTAGATTGCCATATTATTATTCAAATATTTAATGTTTAATTTTGAATTTGTTTGTATTATTTCTAATTTGCATTATGTTTACCAGAAGTCAGAGTCTGGTTGGCTGGAGGTTACAATCTCTATGCATCTCCTCCGAGTTGTCCTTCCAATTCAGGATTGAGGTCATTGGCAGAGTAATCTGAGAAAGGGAGCATCTGTTTCAAAAATACCTGGCCTGTGGATTGATTCAGTAACATGCTTTTGGTTGCTGCCAATCTCACAACCTTCATAGGCACAAATGCAAACCAAATCAGAAAAGAAATCAAACATGGACAAAGGTTTGGTTTAAAAGAAACATTCAGTTCAGCTCTGGCTCCTGCCAGATGAGATTCAGGCCAAGAAAAGATAAAGGAAAGAATATCCATTACTGAAAACATACAAGGACACTCGAGGGCAGCAGCTCTATAGAAGTATCTTTCCCTGTAGTGAAGACTAAGTACAGCTTTTCCATTGCTTTGGCCTCTTTCCTAAATAAAGATATTTTATTTCCATTTACACCTCTATAAGATGTCTAAACACCATGGAACAGACAATTAGTTGTATTACTCTCCTAAAAATACTATCCTGGAATTGTGCTCCATATATTCTACCACTCATACATAAGTTTTGTCTATATAGGTTCAATATACAACTTTCCGTGCCTGGGAAGCTGCTGTCCCTTGATAGCAAATGACTATCCCAAAGGACTGCAAGGCTCTGGAGAGGCTGCTTCTCATGGGCTACCTGCTTTGGCTTGCCTAAGCAACATTGATAACCATATGTCAAGCTGCAGGAAAACAGATGCTGTTTTTCCATTTGTGAAATCAAGTTGTTGGAAACTAGTCAGATTTCCGATGTATGAATGGCTCATCTAATCAACCTACATGGAGATAGTGTGAGTTTTTTCCCAGAAATATTTGACAACATTTCCTACTTGTGGCAAGTAGGACAATATACAAAATGGTAGCATAGAGATACGGAGGTGATTGGTAACTATTTTATTCCAACTATCACATTTAAAAAAAAACCAGCAAATGGTATTCTCAACCTTCACAAAGAAGATCTGTGGCTTGGTTTCTCATTGCCAAGATTGCTTCGGGGAATAATCTCTACAAGTGCTTTAAATTTAATGAAAACATCTTGATTGTTAGATAATAGCCTCTCCTATTACATTTCTCTTCATTCCTTGGCACAATATGTTGATTAAAATACACACACACAATTAGACAAAAGAAGATGTATTTTTTCTTGTCTTAAATTTTTAATGTATTTTAAAAATATATAGGTTGTTGAAAAAATATGTTTATGCATGTTTGAATGGGAATCTGTTTTTAGATTAAGACAGAGAAAACCACAATGAATAATAATCAATTTTGCTATATCTTTACCCACCATTTAACTCCATGAAACCATTAAATTAATATTTTCCTTTACTTAAACTGCAGATACATACAGTAGCATTTATTTCTGCAGAACACTTTTATGGCTTCCATCTGATACACAATAATACTGGATGGCTCACAACAATATCAGTAAAACAAAAAAAGATAAGAACAATACACAACATGAAAAACACATTACATTTCCTCAATAGCAATGCTTTCACCAAACAATTATATTCTATGTTGGATTCCATGCACACCTTAACCCAATGCCTGGGGAAAGAGCCAATTTTTTGTGTTGTTACAGAAGACTTCAGGATGGAGACCTTCTCAATCTTAGCCAGGAGGCTTTCCACAGGACAAAGACAAGTACAGAGAAGGCACATCCTCTTAAGTCCCACCAAATAGCAACATTTAAAGGGAAAAAAAACAGAAGTGCACCCATCCCACCAGGTCTGCTGGGAAGAGGCAGACACCCCAATGAAGAAATAATTCTGCAATTAATCTGACTTTATGCCAGTGGTGGGATTCAATTTTTTTTTATTACTGGTTCTGTGGACCTGGCTTGGTGGGCATGGCTGTAAAATCTGTAAAATCTCCAGTCAGAGATTGTATTTGCCGGTTCTCCAAACTACTCAAAATTTCCACTACTGGTTCTCCAGAACTGGTCAGAACCTGCTGAATACCACCTCTGCTCTGTGCCATGTAGGGTTTAAACATCATAATCAGCAACTTGAATTGTACCTGGGACCTAGGACAGCTCATACAGCAGCTGTAATCTGGACAAGCAATAGGATACCCAGAAATGTGCACATTAGTACATTCTGAACCAGCATCTGGATGGTCTCCAAGGACAACTTCTGTACCATGCATTACAGTAATCCAACCAGGAAGTGAACAGACTATGAGTAAGGTCCTCTTGATCCAGGAATAGGTAATCGGCACACAAGATGAATTTGTGCAAAGACACCACCAGCACAGTACCATCTGGTCTTTGAGCAAGAACTGTAAGTCCAGGAGGCAAGTCCTGTAGCTTCAAATTACATGCTATCTTTGCTTGAGAAATCAAAAATCTAAAATAATATTTTTCCAGATATAGGAGTGCCAACCACTTTGCTACTCCATCAAAAATCTAAAATAATATTTTTCCAGATATAGGAGTGCCAAAACCACAAAGCCACTCCTTGACAGGGTTGAATCAGGAATTGATTTCTCCCTCATTGCCTCTAGGTACTAGGTAAGCACCTAAATGACATTGCCTGACCAGTCAGGGGTGATTATATGTAGCTGGGTATCATTAGCTTTTCATGGACATGTTAAGGAGAAGTGGAGAATGACTAAAGTCCTGAAGTATAGCCCATATAAACAGCCTAAGGCTAGATTTCTCTCTCACCCCAAACACCAGCTGAATTAGCCATGGAGGAGGAAAAAGCACTGCTTCAAAACAGTGCCCTCCATTCCCAAGCCCTGAAACCCAGAAGGATACTATGATCAATGGCATTAAAAGCCACTGAAAGCATAATTAGAGGCTTGCATGTAAGAAGTTAAAATTGGCCAAAAATATCTACAAGAGCCCATTCACTTATTTTTCAATATCATACCAAAAACAAATGATCTTTTAAGTATTGCACTTTGCAGTCATGTTGGATGAGTGCTTCATGTTTACTTAAATGCCGAACATATATTTAATTTATAAACTTAATGATATCATAATATTAGTGTGGCAAGCAGTCACTGTCAGCATTCACATATTCCATTAAGATATAATGTGCTGTGTGTGTTTTAAACCCAGCCATTCTCATTTTTAAACCATAATTAATGGATTAAAATTGTATATGAACTTTTGCCAATTGTGTTTATTCATCAAACCATACATTAATGCTTGTGTACATCCAGACACTATTAATATTTTAGTATTCTTTATATTATTCAATGTCATAGCACAGAATTAAGATTACTTAATTGCTCATTTAGGTGATTTTTAAGTATTATCAAAGTCAGTATGAAGGATTTTGTCATGAATCTTATAGCTTTAGCTTAGTTGTAGCAATATGGTTCAAGCTCCTAGTAATATTTATGAGATCTGAAGATCTGCATAGAAATCATACAATATAATATAGATGGACAAAGCACCTTTACAAAACATTTGCATAGACGGCTGAGTGAATACAATGAACATGTAATCAAAATGTAATCATATTATTAGACTCAATGAAGAAAGTGTATGAACCCAACACTACAAGGCTAAGCATTGGAAATTATATGATTACAATACTTATTCAACCATGAGTATTTCCATATGGCACCATTTTCATACCCCAATGACCACCCTCCTTCCAGAATGTTGTAGTTGACTGTGTAATCTTTATTCCATCCAACTTTGTAAAGCTGAGAACAGGCAGGGAACATGATAAACTAATCTGAGCAACCTTTAACCAAGCAATACAAGACTGCAAAAATCTTTATTTGGTCAAAATCACATGCCATGAGCTATGACAATCCTTGGAATATCAAAAAGCCCCTCATTCTAACTCCCACACACAAACATTTTCATACATTCTGTCTCATTAGTTTACAAAACAAAACAAAAAAGATGAACTATTGATATAAAGAGAAAACTGCATGACCATCAAGATGTCTTTTTCCCCCCTGCAGTTAAACCCTACAGAAAGTTGAGCTGATGGTATGAAACTTTCAGAAGGTGCAAGACCCTGATTCAAGTTTACAACATACAGCATTGAAGTTTGTGGGAGAGCAGAAGTGAGATAATAATGATGCACTTAAGCCTAAAAGCTGAGAGAAAGACTGAGAGAAGAGTCAAGGTACAGAGCTTACTTAAGCAGTGGAAATCATGGGGTGTATGGATTGTTCAGGGAGGAGTAGCAGCTCTGATGTAGAGGCATGTTGTGTCCTTTTAGGGCAGCTCATCCACCTTTGGTCCCCACCTGTCACTCAGCTCTCACCTGTGGCTCCTAGAAGGTGCAGCATGCACAGTGGCTACACCCTGGGCAACAGCTTCAACAGGCTGGCCAAACCAGGTTGAGGGTAGCCGTCAGGTCATTGACCTTCAGCAAGATAGGGACCTTAGCATGTGAAGACAGATTCCAGCAGATTGAGCAGATGAAACCTACCAGAATAGGACAATGGTCATGAAGGTGGTCTCCACAGGGGCCCCCCAAGACTGTGTGCTATCTCCACTTCTCTTCTCCCTATATACCAATGACTCAAACGATCCATCTGTTAAAATACTGAAGTTTGCTGATGACACAATAGTGATTGGTCTCATTCAAGATAACAATGAATCTGCATACAGACAGGAGGTTATACAACTTGCCTCGTGGTGTAACTGGAACAATCTGGAATAGAACACACTCAAAACCGTAGAAATGGTGGTAGACTTTAGAAGAAACCCTCCCATACTACCACCTCTTACAATTCTAGACAACACAGTATCAACAGTAGAGACCTTCAAATTTCTAGGTTCTACTATATCACAAGACCTAAAATGGACACCTAACAACAAAAACATCATCAAAAAAGCACAACAAAGAATGTTCTTCTGTCAGAAAGCTCAAACTGCCAAGGAGCTGTTGATACAGTTCTACAGAGGAATTATTGAGTCTATCATCTGCACCTCTATAACTGTCTGGTTTTGTTCTGCAACCCAACAGGACAGACACAGACTTCAGAGGATAATTAGGACTGCAGAAAAAACAATTACTACCCACCTGCCTTCAATTGAGAACCTGTATACTGCACAAGTCAAAAAGAGGGCTGTGAAAATATTTACAGACCCCTCACATCCCAGACATAAACTGTTTTAACTCCTTCTCTCAAGATGACGCTATAGAACAACTAGACACAAGGACAGTTTTTTCCCGAAAGCCATCACTCTGCTAAACAAATAATTCCCTCAACACTGTTCAACTATTTACAAAGTGTACACTACTATTACTGTTAATCTTCTCATCACTCCTTATCACCCATCCCCTCCCACTTGTGATTGTAGGACTGTAACTTTGTTGCTTGTATCCTTACGATTTATATTGACTTTTCCTAGTATGATTTGATTGTTGATTGTACCCTATGACTATCATTATGATTCTTGATTCTTAATGAATGTACCTTTTCTTTCTGTATACTGAGAGTATTTACACCAAGACAAATTCCTTGTGTGTCCAATCACACTTGGCCAATAAAGTATTCTAATTCTAATTCACAAGCAACATGGTACAATAAGAGCAGACACAAAAGACACCCTGGTCAACCACTGCACCCAGCCCATCTCCAACTGTCTCAATTCTTGTCCTGCCATTGGAGCAAGATGGAATCTGGGAAAGGAGAGTGAGGCTGACTATGCACACCTCTCTCTCACTTTAATCGAATTCACATGCAAGTCTTGACATCCCCCAACTCCCAGAATTCAGCTGAGTGGTTTTCACAGAGTGACTAGAAACCAACTAGAAGGATTAAGTTTAGGGTCAGTGATGAATTCCAAGTTTAGATGGCAGGAGAAAAGATGAAGCAAATGCGAAAGCAGTTCCCCATAAAACTCCAGCCTTTCAAACTATAAAATGAAAGTTTCACCAGTTGAGCTGTATTACAGTCAAGCTAGAAGAAAATCAACTCAGAGTAATGATTTATAATGGGAATACAGAGATATACAATCCATCTCTTATATAGGTCTATATTTCCCAATCTGGTACCTTTCAGTTCTATAGCAGTAGTATTGCTACAATTCCTAGCCATCAGAGAAGGTGGTTAGCAATCAAGTTGAAAATGCAACAGAGCAAAGGCAGCACAATGCTGAGCTATGGCACTTGCTGAACTCTTTGGATTGTGCATTCTTGCACAACTAGATGACAATATATTAATTTTTGTCAATGCAAAGGATTCTGGAGAATATTTCTTCATTGTGTGCATGTAAAAAAGTGCCATGACACTTCTTTTCTTTTTTAAAGGGTGTTTCTTGGATTTCTTTTGTTCTAGTTACAATCACAGGAGAAGCAAATCTATACCTGCTATTCTTAATTGAAAAACTTACTGAAGAAGCTATTTCTCTCCAGGAACAGTTAATTTGCTCCACTTCCAATTTTGAGTTCTGATTTTTATTCTCACCATCTCTGCAGCCTTGTAAAGGGTTATTGATGCTCTTCACCAGTAGATTAGATACCGTTCCTGTAAACTAAACTTTTGATATTTTGCTATCAGTATATTCTATATAATAAAATCAGGACTTCTTATAAAAAGCTTCTGGGGTAGAAGAATTTGCTAATTCTGTTATGAAAGTCCAGTTGCCTCTTGAAAAAGCACCTTTGAAACAACTGTGACCTGGATGACTGAGAAACTCCATAGACAATTTTTCTATGAGATTGAGGACTAAAATGTAGTTCCTGTTTCCCCAGTCTGCATCATTAAAGGTAGGAAGCATATCCACCAAAAAAGAGAATATAGATCTACAAATAATATGCATATAGTAACCATTAAATTGGTATTTAAAATTTAATGGCATAGGTAAAATATACCATTACATTAGTATTTACTTCTGGCATCTCATTTCATTGATTAGATGTATATTGCAAATGGCCAGACTCCTTTTTTCATATTATAGTTTATATTATAAAATACAAACTCCTGAGAAGACTTTATCTGGTGTCCTCCCAAATAGCGGACCCAAACTTATTTTTGTAGGCCCATTTTATTTATTTTGATTAGATTTGTTTTCCATTCATTTCACTTCAAAGTGAGTCTGGATGGCTTACAACATTAAAAACAATAGAATTACAATCCAAGTGAAATTGCAGTTAGCAGATGGGGAAGAAGGCAGCAGGATACTGAGTCCTGGCAACTGGACATCAATCAACTCCAGTGTGATGCTCCCCTATTGGGGCCCCACGCATCTGTCAGAGTCAGATCTTCAGCCCTTATAGATGATCAAAATGGTGGGAGCCAATCCCACCTCAGGAGGATAAGATGTTCCAAAAGGCAGGATCCATGGCAGAAAAGGCTTTTCTCCTGGACCCTGGCAACTAAAATTTCCTGACAAGGTCTGAAGCATGCTCCCCCTGCTGGTTTGAATGGGAGAGGCCAGTCCCATTGAGTGAGATGTTTCCTTTCACCTCTGCCACTAGAAAACTGCAATGTGGTTTTTCTAATCAAACAGCAAAATATTTTAATTCCAGTCTTCCAGGAATGCAGTATGGCCATAAATGGTTTACTATGCATTTCAGACTGATTAGGTAATTCAACTTTTATATGCTAAACTTTTATTTTATGGACATTACATTAAATTGCAGTGCATATAAAAGAATTTCATATCAATCAGGAATTAAGAGCCCCCAAGTGCTTTGTGTTGACTATTTCATTTTGACCTGTAGTTTGAATACACAAAACAAAATTAATCAATTAATTGTGGTTGCTGCTGTTATAATTACTACTACTATACTACTACTACTACTACCACTACTACTACCACTACTACTACTACTACACAATGATTTGGTAATGCAAACATTCTGCATCCATTTTGTGTTTAGGAGTATATTGTTTATCAAACAGCAATCCTGCTTTTAGATAGACAGATATAGATGTACAGTCTCTCTCTAAGATGTAAAATATGGCATCATTTTTATTTTGATGGGGGAAGAAAGCTAATGAATTTGAGTGTTGTCTCCTGTCGAGGGTCATTGGTTAATTAAAAGTCTGATGTATATATACAGCTGATACTTCTCACCCTAATGAAGAACATTAATTCTAGAACATGTGTGGCTACAATCACATTGCTACAAATTACTACAGTCTTTCCTTTATCTGTTTCCAAGAAAGCCTCCCCTGGTTAGTTAAAAAGAAAAAAAAAGGAGGGGAGAAAGAGGGGAAAATATCAGCCCTTAGCTCTAAGCAGCATAAATTACATGTATCAATCAGAAGAAGCTTAAATTAAAATACACATTTGGCAAACAGATATGAATATGTTGATCTCATCTGTGAATCAAAATGATTTAATGCCAGGACTGACCCCCCCACTGATCAACATGAAGGTCACTGGAAACTGATTGATTTTCATTGAGAAATGTTGTTCTGTCTGTTAAAAGTGCAGTTTTATAATGTGTAGCTAACCAGTCATTCTAATGTTTGGCACTCTGATTTATTTTTACAAAAGAAAATGGGATTCATTGCTTTATTTATGTAATGCAAAACAGATAGCTAAATTAAAAAGTAGGAGAAAAAAAGGAAATGGTTTATGGTTCCCAGCTGAGGGCTTTCCCATGTGTTCATAATATTTTCCAATCCACAAAACTACTATTTGATAAATAGAATGTTACACCTTTCAGGTATGGAAGGACCATAAATCAGTCTCTCCTTATCATCCCCTACATGCTTCCTGAAGATGAGAATAACTGCATGAGCATCATACATTATGAGACAATCCCCTCTAGTCTTTGTATCATGATAACTTATTCTGGAAGATTTCTAGCAGTTAGATGGGCAAAATTCTACTAAAATTAACCTGAGATTTTGAGTTGTACCATTTGTGTATCCTATCACCAAAGTATTTGGTTTGGTTTGTTTAATATACAGATACAGACTCAATCAAGTACAGATCAGCCATGTATTCTTAGGCAAAAGTAAAGTGTTTAAACAATACAAATATATTTATACATTGTGCAAATATGTGTATGTTAAAAAAATAAATCAAAATTAAAATCATTATCTTAATACAATACAATTAAGCCATAACATATGCTGCCTAAAACATTATTTTTTGTTCTCAAAGTATTATCATAAATATCAATGAAGATTCTCAGTCATCCAGGTAGAGGTATATGGAAACTGAGTCATGGCAAGTAGATTTTTTGGTTGGTTCAAATGTTTTGCTGCTTATCCAAGGAGCTGCTTCAATCTGAGCAAGATGGTTAGGGATCATAAATATATTTTCAGCATGTAAAGCTATTCACTATCTTAAAATTTTGCATTATATAGTTCACATTTATTATACATACATACATACATGCATACACACACACACACATTGTTTGTTACTTTTTAATTCCACCCCTTAAGGACAGTTTAGAAGTCTTCTCCTCTCCCTAACCCTATGAGTACCATATTTATTTCACCATTCAACACTATTGTGATTTAGAAATTGTATTATACCTGACCAAGGAAGCAATTCAAGATCTCAATAGCTTCCAGGCTTCCTTCTGTGGCATGCTGAATAACATAACCATTTATAAGCTCACAAAGTTTTCCCATCAAATCTATCTGATTGATGTTTGAACCAAGATCTGAGAAGAACACCACAGGGAAAAGTCAATTGACTTACTGCAATCTTCTCAATTGGGTATAACGAACAGTGAACATCTGACAATAATACTTTGTTCTGATGCTTGGATCTATTTCTGATTTTTTTTTGCTTTTTATTTCTATGTTTCTTTTCCTTTGTGATGTAACTGTTTAAGCTGAGTTTGAAGGGGTGTCAAACTCACATCTCCATGGTGGCATCACATGACACATCAGGACTGTGTTCCCCTTAGCTAAATCAGGTGTGAGTGTGGCCAGCGTGTGATGCATCTGGCTCTCAGACTGGGAATTTGACAGCCCTGGACTGGTTGAATCTTATTGCAAGCCTCACTCTGAAATTTAAAGGAAAAGGCAAATATGATTATCTTAAGTCCTGCATCTTTGTCTTAGTACAATAATGTACTTAACTCACTATCAGTTAAACATGTCCAAGAATAGCCTTTGAATGATTCGTCTATGTTTGTATTTTAACATCCCATATTTTACTATGAAAGAGATGTGAACCACTCCAAAAAGCCTCACACCACAAAAGAGAATTATATGCTTAACTCTCACCTATTTTATTACAGGTTATAAATGTGTTATGACTCATAATCACTCCTGAAAGGTAGATGACAAGTGTGAATAGTGCATAAATGGCAATTTTTCAATAACATGCTTAATCTAGTTAATAATTAATTGAGTGGATCAAGTTAAGTCTACTTATCAATGTTTCTGCTAGCAATGGACAACTAGGTCAAGAGACATTACTTCGAGAGTACAAAGATCATGTATTTATTCTCCAGAAAATTTCTAATATCTGGGAGAATATTAGGAATTGCACCAGGGGGATATTGGCCAAGTTGCATGGTATTTCCAGGCCTATGATCAGCCACCCAGCAGTTAGCATGAAAGGTAAAGACAGAAGACAAAAAAGAACATTAATGAAAGATTGACATGTAAACTCCAGTTCCCATTTTATTTATTTTCCATGCTGTCTTCCCTTCTAGCAAAACCTTTCTTCAAAGCCTTCTTCACACATCTCCTTATTATCATGATCTATTACTTTCCATTCCTCAATATGGCCATGAGCACCAAAGCCAAGCTTCTGGCAGTGGGGGTATCTTAACATAAAAATGTGAAATGGGGCAAGGAGACTTGACAGATGCCATGTCTATACTCTCTGGAATAAGCATAAGTGGTCTTGTGGTGATACTAATATTTTGAAAATCAGCAAAGATATATAAACAACTGCAAGTCTGCTTAAAACTACTTTTAAAGAATTGGGGAATGGAAGTAGAATGTTTTAACACTGAAGAGGTAACATCACACAAAATTCATTATAATGCAGTGAAACATATTTAAGAGAGTGAGAAATACTTCAAGGGACAGGGAGTTCATATGCTTTGGAGAGAATTCTGTTATTATCATAAGCATACAAAAAGCTTTTAACAGATTCAATTTTTGCAGCTTTTTTTCTCCCATAAGTACTGTTCAATACATCTGCAGGTATATCCTGCTTCATAGCCGATCATCTCTGAGATAGGACTTCAACTATCAAAATGAATCTGAATGATATAATATTGAAGAAGGAAGTGTTAGAAGAAATATCCTTCTGGGTTCAGTTCCAAGTGGGGAAGAAAGACATTGGAAACATGGTGACTGCTTGGAAAAATGGTTTAATAGTGGACAGGACCACATGGCTTGGAGCTTCAAAGTGAAAAGGAGATCACATGATTCAAGATGTTGGGTGAAGGAAAGGAAAGGCTGATATTTTGAGAGCGCAATTGTTTTATACCCTCTGTTGGGCCCCACCTTAGTGTTTCCTGTTCCTCTGTAAGAAATGTATCCCATTGGCTATCAGACTCCCAGCGGCCATGCAGGGGCAACTCTGTAGGCTGTGCTGAGTCCCAGGCTTGGTTGAGTCTTGCTGGATGATGATGTAATGAAAGGGCTGTGAGCAATTCCTAATATTGCTCTACCTGAAGAAGATAGATCTTTTGTTATGTAGACTGGCCCAGGCCTTGTTATGTAGATTGGCCCAGGCCTTACTGGCCCCATCGACAAAGATGGGGGTGAGTTTAGGAGAAATATTCTGCCTTTTTAATATATCCTAAAGTTAATTTTTCATTCTTCATTTTTCTAGGAATATGGGTGGGTTATAACTTCCAACAGAAGGAAGGAAGGAAGGAAAGAAGGGAGGGAGGGAGGAAGGAAGGAAGGAAGGAAGGAAGGAAGGAAGGAAGGAAGGAAGGAAGGAAGGAAGGAAGGAAGGAAGGAAGGAAGGAAGGAAGTCATTCTTTCTTTTCACCTATGTTCCTCTGAAACGTAGAAATATCCAGGAAAATAAAAAGGGGGCTTTCTCTCAGGACTTCCCACTGCAAATCTAAACAAAGGCCAAAGTCCAACAGAAACTTAAGAATGTTTAAACTCACAAATCAATTATGATTTAACAGATCTAATTCTATGCTGGATTATAGCAGTAGCTCTCCTCCTCCTACCCATTCTCCTCAAAATCTCAGTAAGGTCGACAAAAGAATTATCTTTCATCCCTCCAATTCTATTCATGCAGTGGGCAGTGCAGAATGTCCCCTGCTGTGTCAGCTGCAGCAAGTTTGGTCAAAAATATCTGGGCACAGATGGTAGGTAGGAAGACACACTTTGTCACTTGGAAAGGAAAATAATTGTGAGTGTGAAAATGTGTATTCAGGTTATCAACAACTTAAAAAAGGCAAATGTGGTGTAAATACTTCATTCAGGCAGTCAATCCGGTATTGGAAAGTTGTTTCTTGATTTTTCTTAAGCAGATTGTAAAATGTTTCCAAAACTAAAGGACAGATGCTATGTAATGCTAACTTAGCATGTTATAAATTTAGCACAAGTGTCACAATGGCAGGACAAAGTTCAGATAATAGGAAAGATCACAGGCTTTAATGATTCAAATGTACTAGCCTAATAACAGTATAAATTACATAATCTAATAACAACATACAAGCACATGCATGCCAGTCATGCCTCTCCCAAAGCTTGAATAAGAGTTGTTGTGGTCCTGTTTGACTTGTTTTTCCAGGAGGAGGAGGTAATCCATAGACATGAAGAGATAATAGATCTGGAAAGGGGTGAATCTAGTAGTGATTAAACAAATGACTCCCCTCTGACTAAGGCAAATCAGCAGCCCCAGGGCTCTTTGCTTGTACCCACTGACAGCCTCTCAGACTCTGAAGTACAGCCATTCAGTCCCAAGCAGACCCATGCTTTAAAGATTCAATAACAGAAGTCTGAACTTTATAGGTGAAATAGACTGGCCAAGAAACTGGCCAGCAGGAGAATAGAACCTAATAAGTAAGATGCTTCAGCTGTGCATTTAGGAGTAACTCAATCTAATTTATTTATTGGCCTTAATTCCTGAGGGAAAATGGGGAGAACAATTTATCAAGTTGATATTATGAACTATGGATTCCATTTCATGTAGCTCATTTTTTTGCCTAAGATTTGTTGTTTGTTTATTGGATTACTGGTCTTGACCTATGTGAAGCTTTTAGCCACATTACAGTTGCTGTCCTTAGTTGTAAGTAAAAAGATTATTTATTTCTAGAAGTTCTGCCTGAGTTTAGCTATCTCTCAGTTGTGGCATTCTTGCTGCCTTGTTGGCCTGCAGTGAATAATCCCAGCACAGAAAACTTGGTCTAGAACACCTCCCAAAAGGCAAACAGGGCTAAAAGTGACTGGCTCATAAGCGGGATGCTAAATACACAAAATCCAACAGCCTCATTCTACTTTGATTTAAATTTCTGGAATTTCTTCAGAGGCAGCTCCACATAGAGTTTGTGGCCTGACTTTTACTACTATAGGGATAAGTAAGACAGGGGTCATCTTCTCTCCCCAAAAAGGATCACAATCAAAAGCCAGCTGAAAATGTATGCATTTGTCTTCCTTACCAAGACAGGTGATCCTTGTTTAAAAACCACTGTTCTGGGACTATTCAAATTTATGATGATATTGAACAAGTTTTAGTGCTAGTTATGGCTTCAGAATTCTGGCAGTTGCAGTGTTCCTACAATCATGTGATTTGCTTCCCTGCTAACCTTGCAACAAGCAAAATCAACAGGGAAGCCAGTATATAGTAGCAAGTTGTGATCACATTAGGTCATCACTTAATGAGTGCATGTTCTTCTTGATCAATGACAGCTGGAACTACTGGAACTACTGTTACTAAGTGGGTGTTGCTTAACAATGGACTTTCAAGCCCCAGTTAGTGACATTAACTAATTAGTGACTACAATAACACTTCCAAGACTACCTGATTGAGTATGCAATATCGGTATTTGTCTGGATTTTTAATTCATTTTGTCCAGTTTAGTTTCCTTTTATTCACCTTCATGGTGGTATTAATAATAATCTAGCCATGCAATAGTTTTGATCTAGATTTTCCTCAGGGGTCTTTAAAAAAGGCCCAAAACCAAAAGAATAAGCCAATGAGCCACTAGTAGAAACCTGAAAGAATGCTCAATAGAGTTGTAACTTATCAACTGTTTAGGATGCTACATAGGATTAGATAAAACAGTCATCTTCTTGCAGATTTCCTCACAAGTAGTTCCTAAGATTTTTATCCCACCAACTTCACCCATTACAAATAGTCTATCATGGTGAGTGGGTCTTTATTACCACCACTATTAATATGATTAACAAGTATAACTAAGGAAAAAAGTGAAAGGTGAACAAGGTGCTCCCTTTGTTGAGGAACTGCTCAGTTGAAGAGCTTTTCTTTCAATAAATGTCCAAAAAGAAGATGACGTATTCTAGAAGGGACTTGATACAGTTTGACTAAAGTCATGAATGACATGCTAAGGCCCCAGGAAGGGCCAGGTGTGGTCACATTAATACCCCCAGAATAATTTTAATAATCCAGAAAGATATTTTAAAATATAAACTAACTGCCTTTAAATTAGATTGAGTTTTTCTTCAGGCCCAACTCCTTGTTGTTCAACTGGCATATTATTCAAAGGCCAAGTGAGAACCAAGTTGTAATTGAGATTGTCTAACAAAGAGGTTGTTAATTATGATTAACATGGTTGGATTTTATTGCTATATTATGATGAGAAAATATTTGGAGTTCTCTTAGTGAACAGGGTCAAAATAAACAATGTCTGTGGCAGAGTGAATGGGATATCTATTATTTCTTCCCTTCTCCCAAAAGCTGAAGAGAAGGGATAGATTATTTTATGTCAAAGGTCCATGTTCTTGTATTACAGTTATTAATCCCAGAGTATATATGAGCCTGAAGCTGTAGGTTGCTTCTTCTCTGTTGCTCCTCCCTTTCCTCCATACATGAATCATGACTTTTCTGTAGAGCAAAAAGAGTAGGTGGACAATGTGATAAGCTTTCACAGAGAAAACAATATAAATTTATCCATGAAATTTTTGTGTAGAACCACAGAACTTCCTCTTGTAGAGGTTTCCCTCTCCCCTCCTTTTATGCTTCTCTGTGTTACTCTTACTATTTTAATTATCAGTTTGCCTTTTTAAAAAAAACATGTTTAATTAGAAGAGTTTAAATCCTTCATTAGTACGTAGTCTCATGCAGAACTTGAAATGGGATTGATTATGAACTGTTCTAATAAACACCAGATTTCTCCCCTTAAAAGACTGGAATTATTGTTTATATCAATATGCATATTAGTTTATCTCAAGATATGTTAGATTACATTCATTAACTTCACATCTGCAAGAGCCAACATTAACTATTTGTGTGAACCTAAGACTTCTGAATTTTTCTGTCCAAACTGTAGTTTATGGGTTGTTTTCTGTAGCTTTAAATGTGGGAAATGATCCAGTCAAATGACATATCTATATAGACTCTGTAGCATGAAAGCTTATAACATTGGTTATAAAACATCAAGAATTGATTTCAGGATCAAAGAAGATTTTATGCTAAATATATCAAGCATATCATGTCAAAATTTTATTTCATTAATATTTATTTATTTTAATTTATTTTATTTATTTGATTTGTCAATCGCTTACAAGATAATAGGTATAAGTATATACATAGTTATGAATACATGAAATGAGTATATATAAGAAAAATAAAATAAGCAATAGGACAGAGATGGTAGGCACATTGGTGCGCTTATGCATGCTACAGACCTCTTAGGAAAGGGGTGAAGTCAATAGTATACAGTCTAAGGTTAAAGTTTTTGGGGTTTGGGGAAGAAACCACAGAATCAGGTTGTTGTTGAAGTCGTATTTCCTGCAATCAGGTTTGGTGTGGTTAACCTTGAGTTTGTATCTATTGTGTGCTCTTGTGTTGTATGATTGAAGCTGAAGTATTCATTGACAGGTAACTCATTGCAATGTATAATTTTATATACCATACTTAGATCGGACCTAAGATGGCTTAATTCAAGGTTTTCTATGGCTAGAATTTCAAGTCTGGTGGCATAAGGTATTCTACAACGAATAGAGGAGTGGAGAACTCTTTTTGTGAAATATTTCTGGACTTTCTCAACTGTGCTAATATCAGATATGTAATGTGAGTTCCAGACTGATGAGCTGTATTCGAGTATTGGTCTAGCAAATGTTTTGTATGTTCTAGTTAGTAGTGTGATATTACCACAGAAAAAGCTATGTAGGATTAGGTTAACAACTCTTAATGCCTTTTTGGCTATGTAGTTACAGTGGGCTCTAGCACTTAGATCATTAGAGATGAGTATTCCAAGGTCCTTTATAGAGCTTGGATTATCAACAAGGTCTTGACTATTCAGTTTGTATTTTATTTTCTGATTTTTTTTGCCAATATGTAAGACAGAGCATTTATTTGTTGAGATTTCAAGTTGCCATTTGTTTGACCATTCTGATACATAGTCAAGATCTTTTTGAAGGGTAGCAGCATTGTCTGTGGTATTGAACAGCTTTACATCATCAGCGAAGAGAATGCAGTTGCTCTTAATATGATCACAGAGGTCATTTATGTAGAGTATGAAGAGAGTTGGTCCTAGAACACTGCCTTGGGTGACACCACTGTTGACAGGTGCAGAATTTGATAGGACACTCCCAATTTTGACCATTTGTTGTCTGTTTGACAGGAATACTTCTATCCAGTTATGTAGTTGCCAGAGATACCATAAGATTTTAGTTTTAGGAGTAATTTGTTGTGTACCACTGAATCAAAGGCTTTACAGAAGTCTATGTAGATTGCATCTATTGTTTTGCCCTAATTGAGTTGTGTAATCCATATGTTTTTGCAGAGTAAGAGTTGCAGATTACAGGATACTTTTTTTTTCTGAAACCAAATTGTTTATTAGATAGTAAGTTGTTTGTCTCTAAATGGAGGATAATGGATTGGTTAATAATTGATTCCATGACTTTACAGGTGATGCAGCATAAGGAGATTGGTCTGTAATTTTCAACTAGGCTGGGGTCTCCCTTTTTAAAGATGGGGATGACCATGGCTTGTGACCATAGGTTAGGCAAAGAGCTGGTCTTTAAAGATTTTTCAAAGATTAAGCTTAGAGGTGCTGCTATGGCAGTGGATAGCAGGAGAAAGGACTGGTAGATTTTATTGGAACTGCACTACCTGGACAGAGAATAAGTAATTTCCTCCTTTTTTGTAGTCATAATGAAAATCAACCCTGCAGTCATAATAATGAACAGAAAAATGGCTAAATGTTTTCTATCCCTGTGCCACAATACTAGTGAAACTCCCATTTCCATATAATCATTACTTAAGTTAGTAGAAGCTGAAATGGTTTTTAATGTCATCTTTAGTGCTAAATGAACCTAAAGGTTACATTAGAGATGAGGGGATATTGATGGGTGGATAAGAGAAGCAGCATGGAAGTGAGAGATATGCAAAGGCTAAAGAAAGAGAAAGTACATGAGGACAACATACTGTATGTGGTAGAACAGGGGTGTTGTAACGGTTTTGTCACATGATGTATCATAACTTTTTTCCCCTTTGCTAAACCGAGCATGTGTGTGGCCAGCATATGATGCATATGGCCACAGGCCACGAGTTTGGTAGAAGAAGTTGGTTGATTGGGTAAAACAATTTATGCACTGAAATCTATTAACCAAATTGTTAGTTACAGCCTTCTTAGGGTTTAGGTATTAAACCCTAAACCTATATATGTTAATGCGAAGGATTAGTACAACCCTGATTTCCCAGATTTGCTCAAAAGTAGTTAAAGTTGAGACAGATATCACTCCTACATCAGAGTGCAAACCAGACTGCAGCTGAAACAACCTTGTATTTGTTATCTTTCCAATTTGGACATCAATGTCAATGGGAGGCTTTGGGGAAATCAATTTCATCTCAATTCAAAATTTAAATGATCCATCTCAGAAAATTTTAACTGTAATGACAAAAGGAAAGCCATTTTATTTATTGGTTATTTATTTATATAGCCTTCCTTCTCATCAAAGGCAACTGTGAGCAGTATACAACAAAGCTAAAACATTGAATAAATACATAAAATCACATTAATTATAAAACATTAACTATTAAAAAACCCAGAACAAACAAATAAGAGACAAGGGATGTTTATATGAAAGGATCCACTTCGGCAATTCACCTGTCCCCTGGAATCATCAGGTTTGTTGGCATATCCTCACCTCAGAAGGGAAAAGATTCCACATCACAGGTGTCACCAAAGAAAAGTTATTGGTTAAATTTCTATCTTGCCTTTGTTCCAGGAATTTATCTATAATGATATACTGTATGTGGCACTGTGTCTTCCAATTTTTGTCTCAAAACAAACTAATGTCAGTTAGTTTCCACAACTAAGGGTTTTGTTCCCGTAATATGTAGCTACAACCTGCCCTTTAATATCAAAAGCACTTAGACTTATATACCAATTCATAGTGCTTTACAGCCCTCTGTAAATGGTTTATGGGGTCAATGTATTGCTCCCAACAATCTGGATTCTCATTTTACCAACCTCAGAAAGATAGAAGGCTGAATCAACATTGAGAACGAGATAATTTAATCCTTTACAATCAGCAGAATTATCCTGCTTTCTAACCACTGAGCCAATATGGCTCCTTTAAGCAACAGAGGCAGGTTCCAGCTACATATTAAGGTGGGAAAATCATCCTAACAATAATTGGTTCCACAACAACAGTGGACCAACTATCCTGAAAAGTGGTAGGCTCCTCTCAATTGGATATGCTCATGCATAAACTAGATCACAGTCTGTTTAGGATGTATTAGTTTGGATTCTTACACTAAGAAGGAGGTTCCATTAAATAACCTAAATGGCTCCTTCCAACCTTGTGATTCATTCCCAGATATCCAATGGCCAGGGCAATTTTACAGGGGCGGGGGAGGGGGGGAATGGTAAAAGTCTCTACTTTTAATTTTTAACATTATTTGTCCTGATCGAGGAAATTGTGAAAAGTATTAGATCTGTTTTCTCAGAATACATACTCAGAGTTTTATAAGAGCAACAGTGCTCCAAAATCATTCACAATAAAGATATTAAGGATTAAACAAAAGCTTAATGTTTGTAAGTGTTATGTAAACTGGTAATAAGGAAACATTGATAATTTATAACAAAAAGATTTTTCTTTTAATACTATTCAGTATGTTAGCATTTCTCCTTGAACACTAGCTGCTAGACCAGGGGTGTCAAACTCGATTTCATTGAAGGCTGCATCAGGGTTGTGTTTGACCTTGGCGCACATGACCGAGGTGTGTGTGGCCAGCTCAATGTTGGTTTTTCACCACGACAGCCTACTGCATTCCTTTGCCAGTGAAAACAGAGCTCAGGGTGCCATGTGTGACCCTCCTGAGCTCCATTTGCGCTGGCAGAGGTACCACAGGCTGGTCCTTCGCTGTTTGCAGGGCGGCTCTGCAGGCCAGAACTAAGCACCCTGTGGGCTGCATCTGGCCCACAGGCCTTGAGTTTGACACTCCTGCACTAAACCAATAGTATGTAAAAGCAATTAAGCATTCCTAGGAAACTGCAAGGACAGCTGAAAACCCAAATGACTTTTTACTGAACTCCTGCCTTGAACATAATTCTAATACTTATTGATATATTCAACACAAATAAGCTAGTTTTATTCTTAATGTTAAATTACACCCACTGTTAGTTTGCTGTTACTATGTTATAAATCTCATTGTGCAACTATTCCATCAGTTATCTAAATCAACTAAAGCATTGGTGAATCTGGATTTTTTTACTTTTGATTTTTTTTCTTTTTGCCGATTAAATTTGCTTTGAATTTTCCATCAATTTGTAACTTCAGACAATCAAAGAATTACAAAAATAAGGAATCCACTCAAAACTTGGTATGTATTCTTTAAATGTTCTTAATCTCTAGGCTTTTGGCATTCAGTAATATTTCTTTGCACTGATGTGTGTCTGCAGTATATGCAAACCCTTTTTTCATCTGATATATTTTTGCATGTAATTTGAGAGTTCAATATTACTTTGCAAAATTTTGGAAAACTTATATTTTATTATACACATGCATTCTGGTTCAATATCATAAATAAAATGAGAAAATGTTATTTTATTAAATTCCTATAAAAATAAACTTCATATTCTCAAAAAAAATCAAACCCTGTATAATGCCACAGTTAGTAGCTAACGTACAAGAAAAAATAAGAGAGATAGAAAACAAACCCTTTTCATATATTTCTTATTATTCATATTAACAATTTTTGATCAAGACTAAAGGATTGTTTTTTCTGTTCATGATTATTACCATCTACACCTGAATTATCAAAATCTTAAAGATTAATTTATTAAAACCTGGGATTAAATGAAAATGTCATGAGAACAGTAGGTAGTACAAATTATATCTTAATGGCTTATGCACTGTTGTGGTGATTTGAACAACTTGTCTAATATTTTTAGCATTTCATTGAACTGAACTAGGTTTCAAATCTAACACCCCTTTAAGAGGAACAGCAGAAATTCACACCTCAACTGATGCAGTCTGTTGGAAATCAGAGCATTTTTATATATGGTTTTTAAAAACCAAAAATATAGTCTACTACACATGTACAAGCAGAGAATTTGATAAAATTAGTAGAGCACTCTTTGTCGTTTTATTTTTCTCAAAAGAATAATTTGACTGCTAATTACATTCATTTCTTAATTCTCAAATACCTTTAATCAATTTCATTCAAGTGAATATACACTTTACAAAAGGCTGCTGCTGAAGTAATACTTTGAGATCTATTCTAAACAACATTTGATTATAGAACAATGTTTCTTAAACTTTTTTTCTTCTCAGTACCCCTTCTCACTTTTAAAAATTATGAAGACTCTAAAAGAGCTTTTGTTTGTATGGGTTATATTTATTTATCATATTAAAAATTAAATTGAGGCATTTGTTGCCTCTGCTGCTTCTCACAATTGTTTGATGGGATACTCATATTGCATTATTTTTCAACTTAACTGGCAAGTAATTTTGATTTCATAGGTCCCTGAAGAGGGCCTTGGGGAGGGCCCCCCAGAGATCCTGGGATTACACCTAGGAAATACTGCTCTGGAACAATGCTTCCCAAATAAACTCACCTTGGATATGTTCGGACCCAATCTTTGAATGCTGAGGATATCACACATCTCAACTTCCAGGAAGTTTTTGATGAAGAATGTTCTGACCAAGGCTTCCTGTTACTGTAATTAAGCACATGCATAGTCAAAATAACTCTTATTTTATTTCAACACTGGAAATTATGTTCATTCCCAACCTGTAATGAGTCCCAAATAGTCCCTTGAGATAAGCACTCACCTTTATCTCCTTTGAATTGCTGCCAACAACTAAAGTGCCAAATTAACTGAAAAACAACCAACCAAAGTACAAAGTCCACACAGAGCTTCAAGGTTTAATCCAAACAGAGCAAACAACTTTGCTTCCTGCAAAGATTTCTCTATCTTTGCACCTCCTTTATACCTTAGAGGAAGGGCAATCACCTCCAAGCCTTACAGCTGAGTCACCCCTTTTGTTTCAGCTGCTCTTGTCTTCTAGTAGCTCTGTGCACATGCGCACTGAAAACAGGCTGCCCTTGTTTCTCTGCCTCACTGCTGCCAGACTCTGGAGGCTCCAGAGTCAGCACACAACTCTCAGATGATCCTGCCCCCATTTCTGCATCAGATGCAGGACTCTCGTCTGAGTCTTCCCCAGACTCCTGGACTAGTCCCCGTTCTTCCCCACTGACCGATTCCGCTGCCATCTGCACAGGCTGCTGGCAAACCACAACAAAATATCCCATGACAGTCTAATTACAAGTATAAATAAATATAACCTAAATATGTTTATCATTTGGAGTTATATCTAGCTTGGAAACAATCCTCAGAAAAGATTTATAGGTGGATCTTCTTCACTACGGAGAAAGATATTGGTGGCCTATCACAGGGCTCAGTCCTGAACTCAGGACTCTTCAACCAGTGGTGTGATTCAAATTTTTTTTGCTACTACTTCTGTGGGTGTGACTTGGTGGGTTGTGGGAGGGGAAGGATACTGTAAAATCTCCAGTCAGAGGTTGTAATTTGCTGGTTCTCTGAAGTACTCAAAATTTCCACTACCAGTTCTCCAGAACTGGTCAGAACCTGCTGAATACAATCTCTGCCTTCAATAACTTTATGAAATTATTTGCTTAGGAATCAATCATGAAATGCATAAATAACAGAGAAGACAGGACCAGGAAAGAGAGAGCAATTTTGGAGCTGTGATTTATCAAAAGCCAAATATGACACAACAGAGTGACATGCCATCTTAAAATGCAAATGCAACCTTAGTCTACAACTATTGAAGTCTTTCCAAACTATAGAAAGTAATCATTCCATTCTGTTCTATATTGGTCAGACTTGACTTAGGAATGATATGTAGTTCTAGACATAATAAGAGAAATTAACAGCAAAAATATCAGATACAAAGGAAAGTGATGTGGATAATCAGAAGATTAGAAACTAAATCCTGAGGGGAAAGGATTGAGGAAAATAGCCTTAAAAATAAGGATTAGAACAGAGCACATTGAAGCAGTTGTCAAGTACTTATTTATTATTTATTTATTTTTCGTATTTCTATACCGCTCCCTCTCCCAAAAAGGGACTCGGGGCGGTGTACAGACTAAACATATAAAATAGATACAGTTAAACAGAAATTAAACTCAGAATTAAAATAAATATATGATTGAGTCCCATCAGATAAAAAATTAAACCCTTATTAAAATTTAAAATTAAAAAAAAAAAAAACCAAAAACCCTTAATTGGCTAGGCCAGCCTGTTTAAAAAATAAGGTCTTAACTGCACGCCGGAAGGTTAGGATGTCTGACATGGCCCGTATCTCCGGGGGGAGATAATTCCAAAGGGAGGGGGCTCCCACAGAGAAAGCACGTAACCTCGGGGCCGCCAGCCTTGAAGGGATGTCACATAGAAACAGGTCAAAATCTGTTCTTTGATATCCTAGACCTAAAGAAACATTAAACATTAGTGAATTTAGTGAATAGGAAAGCAGATTCTGGTTTAATATCAGAAAATAATCTTATAACAATAAGAGCAGATCAACAGCAGAACCAACAGACCTATTTTGCTGAAATTGTTCTAGCAAAGATTAGATAGCCAATTTGGGGGATGTTTCAATTTGTATTGAAACACACAAGTAGGAGGTTGGAGCCAATAGTCTAAATTCCAGTTCTGTAATTCTATCCAGTTGTCCTAAACTAGCTAAAAGTAATTTGCCTATATAATTTGTCCCATTTTTCTTACCAGGGTTATTTCATGTTACTGTCACATGGAATCACCCTACAATCCTTAGATACTTGTTGAGAAGGGTAAAGTGGAGAAAATACACATGAACTTTCAACATTAGCCACTGTATCATAATGAATCAAGTGAGTTAAAAATAAGTTCCATTTTCATTTTCATGCAATGCTAACAAAAGATGTTTGCATAGACCTTGGTTCACTAGTCTGTGAATACTTCATACCTCCAAGAAGTGGAGAATGCTGTTATAGTTGACAATGTTAGTGTTTATGTATAGCATAACACACAGTTCCACTCTCCTAATTCATGTAAAATTAACCAATCTAATCTTAGCATTGGGGCTAATATATATAAACCAAAGAAATGTTTCACTTTGCATGCTAATTCTTCACCATCAATTTTATTAAAATGTTTTGAGGAGATGGCTGATTGTTTGGGAATAGAAGAAGTATCTTTCATAAGAACGATCACCTTCAGCAGAAACAAAGCAGAAAATTGAACAGAAAATCCAGCTACTTTTATTGCTCATAGGCATTATTCATTTCCCTGACACATTATGTTTTTAATTAAAATTGCACATGAATTAATTAAAATGTTCATTCAGCCACTTTTTCTCCCTTATGGATGCTTTGTTACCCTCCCTGTATTTGAGTAAAACACATTTCAACAAATGGCTGCCTTTATCAGCCTAGACTTCAGCTGACAGACTGTCATGTTCTCTACACCTTTATCTTTATATATTCTTTGTTTTTTTCAAATATGGATCATTCTGTATAATTTTTATTCTTCTGCCACCAGCACCCTCCACTGGTTATTCAAGCTAAGAGTTTATTAAATAGACATTGTCAGCAAGTGACTGCTTCACAAGAGGAAAGGCAAGTAGATTGATTCTATTTCTCATTTCATTTCTTGAAAGGCATGTGGTGGTGCATCAAGATGTAGATTAACTTGTAGGTAACCTGAAAAAGTTAGTATCCAACCTTCTACTAAACAGTAAGGCTCTGAAGAGTTTTGAAGGATTGTCTTGATTCAGTTATGTTTCAATTCAAGCTTCACTTCTAAAAGATAGACTGGAAAAATCAGATTCCCTTTGAAGGCTATCCTGCTTTGATCTGATCTCCACTTTCCACCAGATAAGGGTCATTTACTTTCATTCAACTCATAGGAAAGAGTGACTCAATTTTACAGAACCAGCTAAAGATGACACCTCAGGACAAAGCAGAGACATTTTGAATAGGGCCATCAAATTCACATGAATATGATCATTATATTGTTGAAGTTGGTATGAAACTGTTAATAGGAAATTCTGGATGTCAGCCACTTTTCAATAATGGATGAAAAATCATTTTAAACTTTTGGCATCTATTTATTACAATATTTGTTACTATCAACTCTGTGAGGTTCCTAGTAGTTTCATAAATCCATAAAGTATATATCATCTGAATCTCTGGTGAAGAGTTTAGAAGAAGATAATTTTCTATGCCCTTTCCCCTAGATCTCACATAATGGGGGAAGGGCGAGATTCCTTATTTTTATTCTAATCTAGTTGCATGCATTGGAACTATTATATTTATTATATTAACTATTATATTCTGAAGATGCATTCATAAGCAACAATCAGCATTTGTAATTTTAGTAGTAGCATTATTATTGAGGATGAAGTGTAAATCTTTAGGCTCCTGACAACAGCTTCAATTCAGCAATAAACTCACTTGTGACCTTTAGACCAAGAATGAGAGTCCTGAAACTTTAGGGTCACAGAAAACATTTGCTATTATTTTAGAATTCTACTCTATAAATTTATATCTATGGAGATTCTCAGTCATCCAGGTCATGTTTGTCCCCAAAGTGCTTTTTCAAGAGGCAACTGGACTTTCTGTTTTTCTTTAAAGATGTTTCACTTCTCATCCAAGAAGGGCTGAAGAAGCTTCTTGCATGAGAAGAGAAATGTCTTCAAAGAAAAACCAAAGTCCAGTTGCCTCTTGAAAAAGCACCTTGGGACTCTATAAATTTAGTTTATACTTCATGTTAGAGATATCTGATTTCCCAACTGTGCAGAACTTGTAAAAAGGAGTAAAGAGCACCAGAATTGGATATAATATGTCTCCGTTCTTTACATTAGCCTTGATAATCCCACTAAATACCCAAATATTTCAACTTTTTACAAATTTGTAGTCTATTCAGGTTCCCCACCTCCTCTCACTTGCAGCATGAAAATAGCAATATTGATTTATATCAGTTTGGATATGAAGGCAAACAGGTGCTTTGAAGTGCAGGAGTCTGCAATTTCTTAAAGTAGCTGTGTCTTTTCCTAGGATTGCTTGGCTGCCCTTACCGTTTATAAGGGAACTTCAAGATAAAATGCATTGCTAAGGAGTTTTAGATGAATGTTAAATGAAAGACAATACCCATTTGTTGAGAACAATCATCTGGAAGGGCTTTAAAATAGGTAGGGAAAAGCAGCTGAATTAGTAAGAATAATATTTTGTATTCAAGTTTGCCTGAATACATTTTTATGTCCTGTTTACCAACTGATGGACTGTTGACCAACTTAGTGATAGAAATATATTCAGCAGCAGAATGTAATAAAACCCATAAGATAACAAATTCTGTGTTGTATTTTCCAATAATAGAGAAAATAACAACTTGAATTAATGGAGCAAAAAGGAATCAGAAATAATTTTCACAATGGAAAGTGCTTCTATTATTTCTATAATTAGAAATGTTCAAGGTTGAAATATTCCAACCATGAAACATTCAATTCAGTTACCATTTTAAAGTCTACTATCCTTGAAATAAACAGCCACTCTTCAAAATGCATTTTGGAAATCTAGGTAATGAAGACAGATTATATGGGGACATCTATGAAAAATTTAGTCCTCTGCCAGTCTTACAGCCTCCCCACTAATTCAGTTAAGTCAGTTTAAATTAACATAGGTCAAGGCTGTGAAAATCCAAACACTTTGCCTCAAATTTTCTCATATTATGTAACAAAAGCAGAACTATTTTATTTGTGCCCATTCATAGTCAGTGTAAATAGTCTGTCTATTTATCTACTGTACCTTCTATTATCTATCTATCTATCTATCTATCTATCTATCTATCTATCTATCTATCTATCTATCTATCTATCTCATTGGAAAAGCAATGTCATTTATACCCTCCTAAGTTATTCCAATTTCTATACATAAAAAAAATAAAATAAAATGGAAACTTATCTATGCATAATGTACATCCTTAAAAGAACATGTATTTTTGCAATCTAACATTTTCATGCTAGCTTTCTTAAGGAAAGTAGTACCTCCCTATTTTGTATAAGCATAGTCATCTGGAATCTGTAAACATGATATAGTTTGAGCAGATTTACATTTAGCACAAAAATTCTTAACTAAAATTTAAACTGTTTAATAAGACTTTATAATCATGTGGACTGTTGTTTCGTTAAAAAAGCCATGGGATTGTTCAATATAAGCCCAAACTGCTCACTTTTATAGATGCAGAAATTTAATAATGTGAACTGTTAAGAATCATTTTCACACCAGTAATTTATAATGTTACTCTGACACAATTATGACAATATAAAGTGTATCTTCTTCATTAGTGATATATCACCATAATAATAGTGGGACAATGCAATTAACTGCAATTAATAATTTATTTTTTTATTTTACCGCTTTTCCAGTGAGGTCTTTCACAGCAACTTACCTACAATATGATTAAAGCAGTGACAGTTTACAATTTAAATGAGAGATTATCAATAATTTTAATCACTGATATCATCAAACTAAACAATCAAAAACCCATCTGGTCATAAAACCTATTGAAGATCATGTTTCCTAATCCCATCAAGAAAAGCAAGCTGCATACCAGATGAACCTGTTTGCACTGGCCTCTGATAATTTAGAATTTGACTTTATTTTTTGAAGTAAATCTGATTTAAATTCTAATTTTTAAAAATCAGCACCTAAATTTCAGAAAAAGTGTTTTAAGCTACAGCCTGGTCTTTTGTTTTTCCTGGAAAATAAAAAATAACATATTTTTGAAAAGTTTAACTGTAAATACGTATGCACACCTCTTGCTCTGGATCACTCACTAGTTTTCATTCTCCAACTCTCCAACAACAATTTTTTAAAAAATGAATAAAGCAGCTTACTCCATTTTGCCCTTGACCAAAACTAAAAGCTAGCAATTTTTAAAAATTCCTGTGTGGAAAGTATTAACTACAGGTCTGCAACTGAGCACAGATAGTGCTGTGCTCACAATGATTGCAGGCATGCCCAAAGTACATCCTGAACAAGGGTGTTTATTATGTGTTCAATTTAAATTGTTTCCATGCAGAACCTGGTTTGTGAGAATATACCTGTGCTCAGTTGTAAATGTATTGGTTACATGTCCATGCATGGCCTGATTAATTAATCTAGGCATATGCAAGGCATGCTATCCAAAGTATACATACAGTAGGTCACTTAGTAAAGGGGACATAAACATTCTGCCTATTTGTATGTTTTTATCCAGAGATGTCATGCAAAAAAGCAAAAAAATGAGAGATTTCCTGAGGCTTGCTGCAGCAATATGAGTTGCACAAAGAAATCTATTCCAGAAGCCAGAAGTTCATAAAAAAATACCACGCAACAATCAGAAAACCCAAACTCAATAGACACACTGGCTCTGGTGAAGATGTGCTTGCAACTAATACAGGCTTAGAAGAGAATTATCCTGAATTACAGTGTAGTGAAGTACTAGTACACTATAGAGGTGTAAACCTTAATGTATCCATTCATTCACCCATGCCATAGGTGTCATTCATAATGAGATACAGAATCGCTTCAAGAGACATTGATGCAAACCATTTTGTACAGGATGGATGCAAATAGATTGAATCACATGCTCTTTTCTGTTAGGAATCATCAAGTGATTTAAATGCTGATGAGTTCCTGAACCATGCTGAAAGCATGTTACCAAAATGTCTTTGTGGAATGGTGATTTACAGTTTGTAGTCAGCATTGTTCAGAGAACACAGTCTTAGGAAGTTAGGCAACATGCTACTCATCTCAAATATTAGATATCGTGAGATTGATTTCAGTGTCAGTAATGATGTTGATTGCTGTATCTGTATCTTTTAGATATTAGGTTATTTACAAAATAAGGAATTGTTATTACATGCAGATTTTTACCACAGACTATTTTCACAGAAAAATGGTTTACCTGTTTTTGAAAATAAAAAGATACCCACCTTTGAAGAACCGCATGGTACAATCATCACAGTTTTGTTCTGTAAGCAAAGGGTTGGGTATTTTTGTCACATGTAGGCCTAAATAGGAAAAAATGTTGTTTTTATTGTTCAGGACCAAAAGCATCAAGGACTTCATGAGAAAATATTACAATAATTCTGTCACACACCCTATTACCATGAATTCACAGCTGCAAGTACCACTGTTGGACATTTCTGAAGTAAGAGAATCATGAAATGGATATACAGTAGAAAGGAAAAATGTGTTAAGTGCAAATTCTTTCATCATTCTAAATCCTACCACCAAAAACATACTCGACTGGCAAAGAGAAAAGAATATTAGGAATTTGTCATCTTTCCTTTAACCATCCCCCAAGAAAAGTAAAAGAAGGTATGGTTGGTGCTTCATAAAAGTTGAAAGCATGGAAAACAATTCATATTTTCATATTTTCATATATATATAGTTGAAGGAACATATCCAGAAATATGAATATATATACATATATATATGTAAAACAATTATAAACAATTTATTGTTTATGATTTTGAATGTTGTCAACAAACATGTCAAATCATGTCCATCCTATGGATATGCTGGAAAAAGAGGATGACTATATTGTAATGAGCTGGAAATGTTATGGGGTTCAGTGCCTGGCTTAGTTTGCGAGAGAAAATAAAAATCCAGGGCTTGTGGGTTGCATTTTCATTGCTCACAACAAGGGGACATGCTACATAACTAGTTCTGATATAGTTGCTCCAAGTTTAACTTCTAATTTGGTATGGTAAAATACTATGTATTATACCAGGGTGTCAAACTTGTGGCGTCATGACAGCATCACATGATATATCATAACTTTTTTTCCCTTCGTTAAACCAGATATGGGCAAGGTCAGCATGTGATACATACAGCCTGCGGGCCGCAAGTTTGACACCCCTGTATTATACTATCACACTTAAAGATTTAGCTTATTATCAGTTTCTGCTTTTTTGCCCCTTAAATTAAATAGATTAAGACCAAAGGTAGTCTTCAACTTACAATTTATTTAGTGACCATTCAAGGTTACAACAGCACTGAAAAAAAAAAGATTTATGACTGTTTTTCATACTTACAACTGTTGCAGCATCCCCATAGTCACATGATCAAAATTCAAATGCTTGACAACTTACTCATATTTATAACGTTTTCAGTGCTCAGGGTCATGTAAGGGCCTTGGTGGTGCAGGCTGTTAATCATCTAGCACTTAGTGCAAGCTGCCTGCAATTAGTGCAGGTTCGAGTCCCACCAGGCTCAAGGTTGACTCAGCCTTCCATCCTCTCGGGGTAGGTAAATTGAGGACCCAAGATTGTTGGGGGCAATAAGCTGACTTTGTAAAAATGCCGCTTGAGGGGGCCAAAAAGCCCTAGTAATAAGCAGGCATATACAATGGAATGAAGGCTATTGCTGAGCACCTAGCATGGTGCTCCATAGACTGTAAGCCGCCCTGAGTCTCCGGAGAAGGGCGGCATATAAATGTAATTAAAAAAAAAATGTAATCACTTCTGACAAGCAAAGTCAATGGGGAAGACTGTGTTGCTAACTTAACAGCTGCAGTGATTCACTTAACAACTGTGGCAAGAATAGTTGTAAAATGGGGCAAATTTCACTTAATGACTGTCTCACTTGGGCTCTGTTATAGTCGTAAGATGAGGACTACCCATATTGGTTTTCAGAGCAGCAAGAGGACTTCCTCTATTTATTCAACACAAAAGCCAGTCCTGAAACCATGATACCTGATAAGAAGATTATGTGAAATGGTATGCAGATAATGATGGAGGAAATTTAAATCTCACCTCAGGAATCAAGCTTATGGCATATGCAACATCTGGGAACATGAATGAGATGCCAAGTGATGAGTGAAGAAGACACTCTGCCTTCTTTGAATCTGCAAGGAGAACTTTTTAATGGTGTAATTTGGGGCTCAGGAGAAAGGAACATCCTGCACCACATTAATTGGCTTTACTTAACCATAGGAGCCCAATATTAGCATGTAGAGTAATTGTTAAAAAGTCATTATGCTTCATTTCCTGTTCCAGAATGCAAAAACAAAATAACAAAGCAGCCCACCCCAAAAAGAAAAAAGAAAACATCTTGACTGCCTTAGTAGTCTACTCATCACCAATATAGCTGATCCATAAGAATCCAAATGAGAAAGTTTGAAAATCCTAGCTTGTTATTCAAACAAGAGTCAAGTAAATGGATGATTTTAGAAGTTGAAGATAACTGGGAAGCATATGCAAATCTGATGGATGGTGCGGTGGCTCAGTGGTTAAGATACAGGGCTTGTCAGCTGGAAATGCCAGTAGCTCAGGTTTAAGACTCAAGCACCACATGAAAGGGTGAGCTCCTGTTTTCGTCTCAGCTTCTGCCAGCCTAGCAATTTGAAAACATGAAAATGTGAGTAGATAAATAGATACCAGTTTGGTTGGAAGGTAACAGAACTCTCATCATGACTGCAGAAATCTCTTCGGTGAGTGCTGGCTCAATGGCCTTGAAATAGAAATGAGCACTGCCCCCTACAGTTGGCAACAACTAGTGGAGTAAAATCCACAGGGACTCCGTTATCTTTTTTTACGGATTCATTGCCTCTAAATCACACCTGATAAAATGATGGATAAAATGTGTGTAAAACTTGTACAGAAAAAAACATCACCATGTATTGCTTTATATAGCCAGAAATTTCTATTACGATAACCTGTAGGCTTGTATTAGCATAATTTTACATTAATAAACTACATAAACTTTGTATGTGTCCATTTGAACTGATCTTGGACAGAGTTAATGGAGACATACTGTAAGTGCAGAGTTTGCATACCAAGCTTTAGAGTCTTAGCAGTATTCATTTGGGGCAAATGGTAACACACCATGCAATCTATCAGAATAAAAAATGAAACTTATCATTTCAATTACCATATATTGTATAACATGCCCCCCTCTTAAAAAAAATGCTTTCCTACCCAGAAGCACTTATTCCATTTCTCTACTTTTAAGATATAATCAGTATCAATAGCTTAATGTCAAAGCCCAAACCATGAAATGAGTGAAAAGTATCTAAGTCTATTTTATATCCTAACAAAATATAAAATAGCATTTAAACTTAAACTCATTTAAACCCATCTCAGACATTTAGATCCCATTCCAATGTGTGAGACATAGTTAACTATCAAGCTGTAGGGTGAGAACTTTCGAGTTCTTTTTCTTTGGCACTTATTTCAAAATGATTACAGTAAAAAAAACCGCACTAGAAATCAAAAGAAAAAGACTTGCCGCATTTTTAACTGTTGCATGTGCTGAATAGGACATAAAGTCAGTACCACTTCCTTTCTTCTGTAGAAGGTTCAACGCTCAGTTCATTGTACTTAGCAAACATTATAACAGCATTTGAGGCAAAAGCCAAGCAGTTTCCTGAACTGAGTTACAAGAGACATTTTTCAAAGGCCTTGCAATTTCTCAGAATCTGTACTTTACTGTTAGCATATCTAGAACACATGTTTGAACTGAAAATCTTCAAAGTTGACAAGTTACCAGGAATAACTTGTCCTCTTGTCAGAACTGCCATCTGTACTTAGTGAAAAACCACCACTACTTTATGTTCCCTGTTTAGAATAGCACCTATGCTCTTTTTTTCCACACAGTGAATACATTGTCTGACTTTTTATCTCCAAACCTATTCGTTTGTTATGTCAGTTTCTGGAAATATCCTGCCTCCCAATTCATTGGCACTGTCATACTAAATCGCTAATTTCACTATTAGCACATAAACTAATGAACCTGGAAAAGTGTTCTACTCTATCCATTGGATCAAGACCTCATTACTGCTTGGGAGAATTGTAAACTTTTGGCTTTCTGCATTTGTTCTGTGCCTCATCATATTTGTTCCTTTTTGCTTTATTAACTCTGTCACAGAATATTCAAAGTCAGAAACAAATGCTGCAAAAACAATATAGATATTTCTTTTGGAGACAGCTTTATAAATCCTTTTTTTAAAAAAATTGAGAAAGTAAATGCGATTTCCAAGTTTTTTTTTCTTCAATTTCCACTTTAGAATAATGAAAGGATGTTTCTGAAAAGTAAAACAATGTGATGAACAGCAATTCAATTCAATCTCCAAGCAGTCTTGTAAAGTCTACACACCCCACTTAAAATGCTAGTTTGTTTGAGATGTAAAAAAGATAAGATAAATAATTTCAGAATATTGCTCACCTTTAATATAACATATAAGCTGCACAATTTAATTGAAAAATAAACTGAAATCTTTTAGGAGAGAAAAGAACAATAAAAACCTAATAATATGATTGCGTAAGTGTGCAGGCCTTGTTATAAGTAGGGATGTGGTGGTGTTCAGAACTAACCAATCACATTCAAACTGATGTTAGTACACACCTGCCATCAATTCAAGTGATTCTGATCAAGTCTATATAAAATGCAGCTGTTCTAGTAAGGTTTTTCTGACATCTACTCATTTGCCTTCTACAGCAAAAGCCATGGTCTGCAAAGAGCTTACAAAGTATCAAAGGAATCTCATTATTGGAGGGTATCAGTCTGAAGAAGTATATAAAAAAATTTCCAAGGCTTTAGATATACCATGGAACACAGTGAAGACAGTCATCAACAAATGGAGAAAATATGGCACACCAATGACATTACAAAATACCAATTGTCCCTCCAAAATTGATGAAAAAACAAAAAGGAAATTGATCTGAGAGGCTGCCAAGAGGCCTACAGCAACATTTAAGTAGCTACAGAAACTTGTTGTGCATTGTATGTGACAACAATCTCCTGTATTCTTCATATGTTTGGATTCTGAGGGTGGGGTGGAAAATAAAACTTTTTCTTACACAGAAAAACATCCAACCCCAGCTACATTTTGCAAAAAACCTACATCAAGTCTGACAAAAGCATGTGGGAAAAAGTCTGGCTCTGATGACCATAATTTTTTTTTGCCCATAATTCCACAAAAGTATGTTTGGAACAAAAACAACACTCATAAAGGTACACCATACTCACAGTGAAGCCTAATAATGGCAACGTTATGCTTTGAGGTTGCTTTCCTTCAACTTGAAAGAAAGTTTTAGTCAAAGTGGAGGAAATTATGAATGGTTCCATATATCAGTCAATTTTGAAACAAAACCTTCAGGCCTCTGCTAAAATGCTGGAACTGAAGAAGAAGAATTTCATCTTTCAATACAACAACAATTCAAAGTATATCTGTAAATCAACAAAAGAATGACTTCACCAGAAGTAGATCAAAGTTTTGAAATAGCCCAGCCAGATCCCAGACCTGAATCAAGTGAAAATCTGTGGGATAACTTGAAGAGGGCTGTGCGCAGAAGTTGTTCTTACAATCTGACAGATTTGGAGTGGGCAAACTTCCCAAGACAAGATGTGTCATGCTGATAGGCTCCTACTCCAAAAGACTGAATTCTGTTATAAAATCAAAATGTGTTTCAACAAAGTATTAGTTTAAGGGCTAATGTATTATCCTGGCAGTCCTGCCTCCCCTCACCTTTACAGCCTCAAATCATGTGACAAGAGAATTCCTTACATAATATTCATACTTGCAATATTTGCAGGGAAGATGTTACATTCAGTCAATTACATTTTATGCATTTCTTCTTTCTTTTTTCCCCTGTGCCCTTCCCTCTCTGAGATATGCTGGACAAATGAAGGATTAGCTAGGGCAAACATTTGCTTTGAAGTACTGTTTGTTCAAAGATGCTATTCCAAGACATTTGGCAGATAAAGGTTGCTGCAATTGGATATGTCTATTTCAATGAAAAGAAGGACTAGTTGTGACATGATAGCAGTGTTCCAATATCTCAGGGATTGCCACAAAAAAGAGGGAGCCAAGCTACTCTCCAAAGCACTTGAGGGCAAGACAAGAAGCAATGGATGGAACCTAATCAAGAGAAGCAATCTAGAACTAAGGAGACATTTCCTGACAGTTAGAAAATTGATCAGTGGAACAATTTGTCTCCAGAAGTTGTGGGTGCTCCAATACTTGAATTTTTCAAGAAGAGATTGGACAACCATTTGTCTGAAATGGTATATAGGGTTTTCTGTCTGAGTAGGGTGTTAGACTAGAACACGGGTGTCAAACTCACAATGTTACATTGCCATCATGTGACATCATAACTTTTCCCCCTTTGCTAAATCGGGTGGGCATGGCCAGCACATAATGCATCTGGGCCATGGGCCATGAGTTTGACATCCCTAGAGTAGAAGACCTCTAAGGCAGGGGTGGGATTCAAATTTTTAACAACCGGTTCGGTGGGCATGGCTTAGTTGTTGGATATGGCTTGGTGGTCATGTTATTGGCTGGGTGTGGCCAACTCAATATCACTCACATCGAGGCACACATCTCCTTGTCTGGCCTCTCATGACTGTGAGGATGCTGCAACAGTCGTAAATGGGAAAAATGGTCATAAGTCACTTTTTTCAGTACCATTGTAACTTTGAATGGTCACTCCACACAAGCAAAGTACCAGCAAAGGAGGGGGAAAAAACTCCAGAGAAGTTCCCGAGACAGGAAGTCTAGTCCTGCCAAGAATGTAATAAGGGTTAACGGAGAGGCAGTTTCTGTAAACAACACCAGAATGTTTCCTTCCTGCCTTCCTTACAGGATTAGGCCAGTAATTTCTTAAGTCCGGTTCTCCGAACTGCTTAGAATGTTAACAACCGGTTCTAGCGAATAGGTGCAAACTGGTAGAATCCCAGCCCTGTTCTAAGGTCTCTTCCAACTCTGTTTATTCTATTCTATTGTATTCAACTGTATTTCTATTCTATATATGGTAATAACTGTATAAAATTATAATATAAAAAAGCCAATGGCCTACTGCTGATATACTGCCCTAAATTCCTTTTTTAACTATCTTTCTACCTGCAAACAGTGCTTTAAAACAACACATGCCCTTCTGCTCCTAATACAGCCTTTTTCTTTTCTTCATTCAGTTAAATTGAGTATTCACATAACCAAACCACAATTTATCAGAAATAAAGAAGAGAAATTAGGGAGTCTACAGATTATCATGGGAGTTCCACCAATACTGGGTAGTTTACCAGAGAAAGAGTCATGCTAGGAACTCTTTTCTACCTAATCATTAGTCTGGGATTCAGTTTTACAACATAATAAAATAGAAAAGGGCTTGAAGTTTGGACTGACCTAATTTGCAGAGCTAATCTTTGAAAAATAGTTGTCTATTGAAATGTGCACCATATTCCACCAAACACACCACCACCCCTTCCCAACATAACACTTCCCCTCTCAAAAAGTCATCCATATGACTGCACCTACTTTGCTCTGTTCTTTTCATAACAGATACTTGGACAATGTGTGAAGTGATTTTTTTAAATATACAAACTTGGATGATTTAGTCGAAAACAGCTTTGCTCCTATTTAAAGACACTTGCTCTTTTGCATAGGGCTCTGCATTCACTATGGTTTCCATGGTTAAATGTAGCAGATTTACATATTGGCTTGCCAATTGTCTCTTTACAACCATAGTAAGTCAATGACATCATTTATTAGAGAGATAAATGAGAGCAATTAAGCATCATGACTCTAGCTACTGAAAGTTTCTGGAATGAAAGTGTTATTAAAATGACAAAGTGCCCAGCAGAATCTTGTGAATACATGTTATTTAAGTCCTCAATTCTTAGCTTGTTGAATGACCTCTGATAGCCTTTTGAAAGGTATGTTGTTTACACACACAAGTACGAAATGGCAGGAAGGAGTGACTAATGAATTATTTAATGTTAAAAGAGCTGTAATTTTAAAGACAGGCAGGATAGGTTTAAAAAATATATATTTCATTCAACTACATATAGAATATGTTTAAAAGTCATTCAAAGACAGATAAATGACACGATCAGAAATAAATAGGGCTGCCTATTATACCCTAGGGTTGTTGACTTTTTACTTCATAGTAAGAATTAAAAATCAATCAGTCATTTTAAATCGCATTAAAATGGGACCACTTTTGCTTTTTGTAATTTTTAGGCTGTTGCAGCAGAAAATAGAGAAACTGGACAAAACAAATCTGTTTTGACTGCATTGAAATTCTCATAAAGACATTTATCATGACAGCCAGTGGGAAATTCTATTGAAGTCCACCTATCTTAGAGGGGCTGAGGTTGAGAAATACTGGTATAAGTCTTAAGAATGATAAATTGGTACAAGTAAAAATGTAAAGCATCTAAACATGAAAATGTATGCTCTAAGTAATGAGCAAATACAAATGTTCAGGTATTTTGGAAGAATAAAAACAAATTCTCTACTGGGCACTTTGTCTCTTTTCAATGGCACTGTAATCTAAGACCTTTATTCTCTTAATATTAAACAAGAAAATGGTTTTGCTGCATTACATTCTGGAATATAATTATGGAATTCTTCACAAACTTTACTTAACTAAAAATACACACTACACAATTGAGTAAGATCCTGATTGACTTTATAGAGAATAGACTTTTATTTGACCTTAGACTTAGACTTGGAATAGCTTTATTGTCACTTTGGATGTACACTAATTGGCATACATTAAAATGAAATTTCATTGCATACAGCTTTCAAAGGGTCTCCACCTTGAATATACACTACATAAACATACATAAATAAATAAATATTCACATATATTATATGACATGGAGAAACAACAGTTTAGTTCGGATGTATACATGTACATGGTGAGAAAAATGAATCTTTTGAGTTTACAGATGGATGATATAGGGAACAAAGCTGTTACAGAATCTGGTAGTCCTGCTAGAATTTGGATATGAAGAGTTTCATATCCAAAAATAAGGACTGTAGAGAAAGAAAAGATTAATTCATCAATATTATTTAGTTTCATGGTATGGCACTAACAGTTATAGGTCATTTTCTCCATGATGGATACATATATTATACCTCTATTTAAGAGATTATATGAGTTTTTAAATAAGTATTCATATAAATTAGCACTACAACTTATATATATTTTTATATATTGTAACTTTTATAACTGCCCTATTTTTGGTTGCTATTCCCTTCGTGTTTTTTTTTCTTTGTTTGTTGGCAATCCAATATGCCTTCATGGAAACAAGAACAGCTCTTTAAATAAGGATCACATCAAATATATTTGTATATTGAGAAAGTCCTGCTGCTGTCCTAAACATTCAGGATGTATCAAGCTGGATATAAACATAGTATATACAGTCTTTCTATTTTAAAGCTAAATGTTCATATTTTCCAATGAAAATAAGGAGGTGAACACACATATGTTGCCTATCACCTTCATCTCACCTTTGTGCAATTCTGATATAATATGGCAGAATGATTGCTACTATTTAATTAAACAGAAATCTGGATTAACTCCAGCTGCAAACCTTGTAATCTGTCATAGTGTGTTTGGAGAAAGGGGGGTGTCCCCCTGGCCCATATTTCATTTCAAGATGGAAATCTGTTCTCTCTCCAATTGATCTACTACAATATGGTTTCTTTATCATTTGAATGACTTTTTCCAAGTCTTCTTTGGAATATCAGTTAAACTCTATCTCCAGCTTCTTTTGATTTTTATAGAACTGAACAAATACCTAGCCAATCATTTTAAAAGATCAACCATTCAGCTAAAGTCTGTTATTGAACCCAATAATCCAGACAAATTCTTATAATACAGTCTTGTTCATGTAGAATTCGGTCCCATTGAATTTGATGCACATTATTTTCAGGGAAGGGAAATGAGAACTGTATAATGTTATAAACATGCTAGTTCTATGCATGTTTATTGGGAAATAAACCCTGCTGAATTCAACTTCTATCAGATAAGCACGCATAGAATTGCAGTTTATGTTTCAAGTTACAATTCACAATCACCTGAAAAAATGGTATATGGTAATAATTCAGCCTCTGCCTTTTTTCAAGGGCTCCTTAGAAAGAAATGTTTGCATATACTTGATGAACATGGGTAAGAGTTGCTACTAAGGCCTATCTTGTGGCAATTTGTAAGGCAAACTGTAAATACTTCTCCACACTAATTGTGTCTATAGATAATCGCCCAGCGACCCTCTTTAAGGTCAGCTGTCTCCTCCTAGGGAAGGAGAAGATTGAGATCCACCTGAAGGGGCGCACTGAGGAATTTGTGGATTTTCTGGAAGACAAAATTGTTCGACTTCATTCCCAGTTAGATGCCGGCATGGCTGCTGAGCCGGTAGAAGCTCCTGAGGCAGGTTCTTGCCCTGTTATCTGGGAACAGTTTGACCCTGTTGCTCCTGAGGAAGCGGACAGAATCCTAGGGAGTATGTGCACAAGCACCCTGTATTTTAGACCCATGTCCCTCCTGGCTTGTGAAATCTTCCCAGGAGGTGAGAGGTGGGTGGACTCTGGCAATGATTAATGCTTCTCTACAGGAGGGGGTAGTGCCCCAGCACTTTAAGGAGGCTGTGGTTCACTCTCTTCTTAACCATCGCTGGACTCCACCCAGTTGGATAATTTCCGACCTGTCTCCAATTTTCCCTTTTTGGGCAAGGCTGTTGAGAAGGTGATTTCACAGCAATCCAGATGTTTCTGGATTAAACAGATTATCTTGACCCCTACCAGTCAGGATTCAGGCCTGGATTTGGGACAGAAACAGCATAGTCGTACTTTTGGATGATCTCTGGCGGGAGCGTGATGGGAGTAATGCATCCATCCTTGCTCTACTTGACCTCTCGGTGGCTTTTGATACCATTGACCATGAGATTCTCCTGGGGTGGCTTTGAGGGATGGGAGTGGCAGGCCTTGTGCTGTCTTGGTTCACTTCCTCTGTGGCTGCTCTCAGTCAGTGTTGATAGGAGGGAAGAGATCCAACCCTCGCCCACTGCTTTACGGGGTTCTGCAGGGCTTGGTACTCTCTCTGCTCCTGTTCAACGTTTATATGAAGCCACTGGGTGAGATCATCCATCACCATGGACTGAGGTATTACCAATATGCTGATGATACCCAGCTGTATGTCTTAGCCTGTGGTGAGTTAAGTGTTGTGTCTTCCCTCTCACAGTACCTGGAGGCTGTTGGGGGCTGGATGGAGAGCAACGGGTTGAAACTAAACTCTTGCAAGACCAAGTGGCTCTGAGTTTGGAGTTCATTGGCTGAGGGAGAATTACTACCTTTAGTCTTGGATGGGGTGGCACTACCCAAACAGACCCTGTGTGTAATCTAGGGGTTTTCCTGGACTCATGACTCCTGTTCGAAGAGCAGGTGATGATTGTGACCAGGAGGACCTTTGCACAACTACGGGTTGTGTATCAGTTACACCCTTTCGTGGATCAGCGGTCTCTACTCACAGTCACTCATGCCCTGGTCGCTTCCTGTCTTGATTATTGCAACATGCTGTACATGGGGCTGCCCTTGAAGAGCATCTGGAAGCTCCAGTTGGTGCAAAATTCAGTGCCCCGCATTGTTTTGTGCAGTCCGCAGTGTGCACATGTGTCATCTCTCCTGCAGGAGCTGCAGTTGCTTGCAGATTTGCTTCCAGTTTGCAATTCAATGTGTTGGTTGTCACCTTTAAAGCTCCTTTGGGTCCAGGTTATCTGAGGAAACATCTCTTGCCAGGCACATCTACCCGACCCATTAGACCGAGGAGGCAGGGAATGTTGCAGGAGTTGGTTTTTGTTTTGCTTTTTTGTTTTTTTGTTTTGTTTTCCCAAATTTTGTTCTATTGTACTTTACTAATTTATCTGATTCTTTTTGTTAGTTTTTATTGTTTTTTATTTTTTGTTTTAAATATGGTTTTACATTGTGTAAGCCACCTCAAGTTGCCATGGACGAATAGGCGGCAATATAAATTAAATAAATAAATAAATATTCAAGGTAATTGTGAGTTCTCATTATGAATTCTTAGTCAGTTCAATTTCCTCTGAACTGTGATTTTATTGAAATTCCTTACAAATTCCACTGCGAGCAACTTGCAGGAAAAATAATTTAAATGTTTGGTTTAGCCCGATTTAAAGTTCCTTTCCAATTTTCATTTGCTAAAACAAACAAGTAATAAAAAGCGCTCTGTTCTTAGTGGATCTAAGCCAGTATGGATTGATTATTCCCTCTGCTATCGCTGTCTTGTTTGTTTCTTTGCTGCAGACCAAAACATATAGATGAAGTCATTAAGGTATAAAGATTCTTTGCTCCCAACCAAATATTTAATTTTAAATTAGAAGTTTTTCATAGAAACTAGCAAATAGCAAATTATATTCTTTTAAGTGGGATTTGCAACGTCACGATTCCATCCAGGCATGCCAATCTCATTTCTGGAAAACTCTATTTCATCATTTCTCCTTCATTTTCTAGTCTTTCCTTTTCTTCAGTCAGTATCACAAAACATGATTAATTCCTCCTTTTTCCCCTAAAAAATGTCTCTGGATTTCTGCCATTCTGATTTACTACTTCCCCTATGTGTTAGCACCTCCCTCTTGTTAATACATGGTACTTCCCCCCCCCCCCCCCCCCCCCGGAAGATCCACACTCAGAGAATGAGTTTATGATCAGCAGGTGTAACATAAAATGATGATGGCTTAGCACTGAAATTTCCACTAATAGCAGCTTAGTGCTTTACATAGGCATTTCATTTTCAAGAGGGTTAGAAACACATTCAGACATATTCAAACATCTGTTTATTTCTTTGTTCATCTCATATAGACATTGTCACTTTCATGAATGCACATATATACAGCTTCCCGCGGCAGCCATAGGGAGACCATTCAGTTGGGAAATTAATTCTCTCCCTAGCCAAGAGATATTAAAAAAATAATGTCAGATGGGAACAAGTAGACCTTAAGTTTTGTTAAGCACCAATTGATGTTTTTAAAGAAGGGTTTTTTTTTACCAGGTTGGAGACAGCACAATTAAGATAGTATATTAGTAAATCAGAGAGAGCTAAATGTCCACATACAGAGATCCCCTGGGCCAAATGGAGAGTTTTTACTAGCCACAGATTCCCCATCTGCCTTCTAATTACTTCACAACACTAACTCTGAGCATGTTTTTCAATGTAGTCAGCTGAAATGTGCAATTGTGAGTCATCAAATAGCTATAGCAATAGTACTTAGACTTATATATTGCTCCATAGTGCTTTGCAGCACTCTCTGGATAGTTTACAATGTCAGCATACTGCCCCCATCAATCTGGATCCTCATTTTACTGATTTCAGAAGGATGGAAGGTAAGTTAACCTTGAGCCCATCAAGATCGAACTCCTGGTTGTGGGCCGAATTAGCCTGCGATACTGCATTCTAACCACTACGTCAATATGGCTCATGTTAAATTAATTAATCCCATGCAATTCTGTACAGAGATGATAGATACTTTTCTAAAAAATGACAAATCATCAAATGAATTCTATTTGATGGTTGTAACTGAAGGCCTGCATGAACAGTCTGTATAACGGGGGTTCTGCTACATTTCATAGAATGTGGATGATTAGGAGTCCATATTATATGATCTTCTCATGGCTTCTTCTGCCATTCTAGGAAGAAAGGATAGGATGGCTGCATTTTGTCTCATGATTGAGTGTTCTGGGAGACATTTCATTGAAATCTCTTTGGTTAGAGAAAGTAAATTACATCAAGCAGGGAACAGAGAAAGAGCATAAGCGCACCAATGTGCCTACCATCCCTGTCCTATTGTTTCTTTTATTTTTCTTATATGTATCCATGTATTCATAACTATGTTTTTACTTATACCTATTATCTTGTAAGCAATTGACAAACCAAATAAATAAAAAATAAATGTTTTCATTTCATCTAGTAGTGAATTTCAGTCTGAAGATATTTCTAATGAAACTCCTAAATTAAGCTTGTTGTAGAAAACACATTTTCACTATCTAGAGGTATTTTATATTGTTGTTTTCAGTTGTTATCATAGCGATATGGTTCTATACTTTTGAAATCGAGGTTCTAGCTTCTATGAAGGAGAGAATAAAAACTGGAAAAGGGATAAATTAGTCCTCATGCTTAAAGCCTGCAGATAAAATTTTATCAATGTTCCTTTTATAAATTGACAAACAGAGAGCAAGGTCAAGTTGTACATGCTTGAACTGACATGCCAATCTGCCAGCAGTCATATGGTTCTCATATGGCACCACTCCACAGATGCCAGGAAAATGTGAGAAAATCTGGCAGCAATTCATTTTATTTTTCTAAATGCCATGTTTTCCTGTGTAATATATGTACATGTGTGTGTGTATGTGTATGACTATTACACACATACAGAGAAAGGGAGATATAGAAAGATAGGATAGTTTTTTTCTTATATGCATAAGCAGCTTTTATTTGGAGTTTAATATGAACAATTCCTTTCTTTGAAATAATGAGACATTTATAAAAATGATCAAAATATACCCATGATCATATTTTGCTTGTACTGAGATTTGGAAACATCACAGGCATTTTATTGTGTCTGTTTAAAGAGGGGGAGGAATCAAAACAAAACCCTGTTGACCCTCCAATAAGGATATTTAGAAATATCTGCCAGATTGAGAATTTATTAACATTTCAGGAACTGACCAATGTGTAGATGCAACACCACAGTTGTTACTTGCATCAACAAGTCAACAATGTCACAGCTCCATTTCACAGAACAACGTGATCCAATTGCATTTGTTAAATAGACCATAATGGTTTACTGAAGTTAAAACTCAAAATTCAAAAATTGTTAAAAATATGTATTGCTACAGTTGATCAGCTAAGGAACTGTTAGAATCTTTTGTGTCACATCCAATGCACTTCACATTTGTTTGCTTCTTCTCTTTAAAGAATTAAAAAAGAACATATACATACATTATTATTTTTTTCAAAATAAGATTTTATAATTTTATGAACTAAGGTGTTTTAATAAAATTACCATGTTGTCATTAAAGTTACCTTTTTATAAGGCAATTAAATAAAAGACTAAACATCCTTGCACCTCTTTAAACTATAAGTGTTTAAGTATTTGGATATTTTTTCTAAGAAGATAACTGGCTTCCAGGGACACAATGATGATTATTTTTTTCTGAGCCATTGTTACTGTACAATGCCTTAAAAAATGCTATGAAAGATTCAAGTAGAATTGATCCAAACATGTTCTCTAGAGTTTGAAGATGTCTGTCTTGTAGATAGATGGCTCTTCTATTCAATCTTCTTGATTTTAAGCAGGCAGAAATGACCAGAATTCCCTTGCATCTATTGTCTGCTCAAAAAGAGTACATAAAGGGTAGAATCTGTGTTTAAGTGTCTAAATCATATTAAGTTGATATTTTGTACCTCTGCTTTTCCTTCTACTTCTTTTTTGTTCTACCGAGATTAATTTTTTTTCTAAATAATCTTGGATGTTATCTGCTATAATGCCTCTGAGTAATTTAAGCATTGTAGGCAAGTATCCTATTCACATCATTCATTACAGGTGCCCGGTCTTTTGGGGGCATTACTTTCAATGCTTGCAATCTGTGTCTATCTACTTGTGATTCTATACATGCTATAATCTTCTCTTTTAGTTCTTCTTCATTGGTGATGGTCGGGAAGTGTCAATTCATAGGATGTTTCAGTGCTAGCCTGAACTGGAAATGTTGTTATTACTTCTAAGTTATTAAATAAATTCACACCAGCTGTTTGCTAAAGATTATCAATTGATATCTGAGTTTCTTCTACTATTGTACTATTGTTTTGAGGTCTTTCATTTTCACATTTTTTCAGAATCTCTTCTAGTACTGTTTCCACAAATATTTTATTTCTGATCATGAATATCCCTTGATCTGCTAATTGTTATTCAGTGGTATTTAAGTTTGATTAAATTCTTTTCTAATGTTCAAATATTTGTCATTAAATAGTCTCACTTTGTTGGATCCAATTGATAATAACAGGTCATAATGGTACATTTTTCAAATACAATATACTTTTGTCTGTGGTTGTTATTTTTCCATTAATCTTACAGAGCTAGGTCCTGGTTGCAAGCTTAGTCCTGTTTCCCATTTTTTTGACAGATGTCCAGGAACTCTAATATTTAATGTGATCCCCACTGACCTGGATGACAACAAATGTTATATGAGTCTTCTTTTGTTTTCTCACCATATTAAATGGTTGGTGGATATTCTTAGTCTGGTTCTTCTAAGCTAAGACCTGTCTGGCATGTGTGATCCTTCTGATAGAACATACTTCTACCAACATAGCAATCAATTTTATCAGAGAATCTCAAGCCCCTTCCCACAACAAGGTAGTATCCATGGAGAGGATAAAAAAGTTTACAAAGTTAAAGTTACTAGTAGTAGTAGTACTACTACAACTATTATGACTGTTGTTGTTGTTGGACTGGTAAAAACTTAGCAGTTCAATTCCGAACCAAGGACCTAAGAGCTATTAAGATAATATCTGAGTATAGAGGCAGTTCCAAGTAAGGTGGGTCAAGTAAGCAAAGTCAAAATATTCAAGTCTGATAAGTTCAAAATTTCCATCTATCCAAGCAACACTTTGGGTATTGGATAATTACTCTTATTACTATTGGAACAGTGGTGATCTTCTATCAGTTTGGCCCGGTTCTGCCGAGCTGGTAGCAGCAATGAGCAGCAGAGACCAAATCAGTTCTCTCCACACTCTACTGTTGGGTCCATGCGCCTGCCCAGGCTCCCATATTCATCTTTATCCTCTTCTTTTGAAGCGCAGCTGCTTTGCACCACACATCAGAGTGTCACACAGCAGCTGCTGAAGTGACCAGGAGAGTTCAGGCTTGCAGGCGGTTAGTTGGAACACCTCTGTGCCTGCACAAAGTGCGTGTTTGGTGCGCGTGTGCACACAAAGTGTGGGCACGTGTACAAAGCACGCCCACCAAGCCATGCCCACTGAACCAGTGGTAAAACTTTTTGAATCCCACACTGTATTGGAACAACTACTGATTTCTTCCTTCACAATCGCTCAACTTCAATTTGCAGATTGTGGTATTTTGTTATTTTTTTCTAGTTGCTTCTCTTCGATTCATGCATCACCTGATATTACAATATCAAGGAACCAGACTTTTTTCTTTTCCACAATAGTGATGTCAGGCATGTTTGGCCAAATGTCTGTCTGTTTGGTTTCAAGAGTCCCACAAGATCTTGACCTATTAATTTTCAAGAACTTTGGATGTTCCCAATAATTTGGCTGCATTCGAACCCAAATTTTTAGCAAAGCTTCCCATGTATGATTTTGGCAAACTTGATCATGACAAGATAGTCTGTGAGGTTTTGCTGCAGCCACTGATAAGGTGATCCACTGTTTCATCTTTCTCTTTGCATAAATGACATTTGCTGTTGTTACTGACATGTTGAATTTTTGCTTTCATGGAATTGGTCTGCAGGGCTTGTTATTAGGCAGCCAAAATGAAGCCTTCAGTTTCTTTCTTCAGCACCCAGATCTCAACCATCTCCATGTTAGCTTTGTATCTACTTTTCCTTCAATGTCCTTCAGGTATTGACTGGCATAGGCTTCTTTTTCCAGTTAGAAACTCGATGCCCTATTTTTCCACTCAAAATCATTGTTTTACCCTTGTCCACCTCCTTCAGCAAAGACTTTTTTCCTTTTTATATGTAGTCATTTAAACTGTGTTTTTTGTCTTTCACAGCTTGTTTCACTTTCCTATTTTCTTTTCTTTTTTTGTATTTTATACAATAAAAAAATTAAAATGTTTTTAAAAATTATTATTATTAATCATAGCACAGTCAGCCAGATGTTCAGAGTGGATTTGCCATTTTTGTCTACCTATCGAGTCCTTACCAAGGACATGAGATAGGCAAATCTGGAGGTTTGGTGGTACTACACATATAGTTGCAGTAAGGAAGCAGTCCCCAATAAAGCTGCCATATTGCAATTGACTGATGGTGATTTTGTCAATGCCAATGGTGTTCAAGTGGTGCTCCAATTGCTTTGGGATTGTACCCAAGGTGGCTATTACTATTGGTACTGCACTTGCTTGCCTTTGCCATAGTCATTCTATCTCTATTTGAAGGTTTTTGTATTTTGTTATCTTCTACAATTCTTTCTCTTCTTTTCTACTTTCTCCAGGCACCGCCACATGCACTATCCAGACTTTTTTGTCTTTCTTATTAACAATTGTTAAGGTTGTTTGTTTGAATTGTAAAGTCCCAGAGCAATTATTTAATTTAAGTCATTTTCTATGATTTCTGTATTTTATGGTCCCACCAGTTCTTGCCTGCGGGCAAAGATATTTCTTGTGGATCTTCCAATGCACCATTGTTGCTACAGTACTTTGTCAGGCCACTGCTTGTAGTAAATCTGGATGAACTTTTTATAGCAGTTTACCAGGTGGTCCATTGTTTCTTCAGCTTCTTTGCATAGACAGCACTTACTGTCTGTTGCTATCTTTTAAATTTTGGCTTTGTATGAATTTGTCCTTAAGGCTTGGTCTTGTGCTGAGGACTTGGTTTCAATCTCTTCAACTTTCCTGCTCTTAACCATTGCCAGATCTTGTTGTTACCTGCTTTCCCTGTTGTTGTTGTTGTTATCCATATCATTATCTGTAACACAAAGTGATATACTCTTAACTCTCAAATCTAAAATAGAATATTTACTTTTTGCTTTATTAAGTCATTATTCAATTATTCAAATGATATATTCATGGAACCCCCTTCTTAATATTACAGAAAAGTGGAATTGCATGTTACATTTGCTTAAATATGAGTTACAGATATGGTCCTTAAACTATGTAATAACAATTCCATTCCCTGAAATTTATATAAATCTAAATGTTCTTATTGTTATTTCCATAGCTGATAGCACTGCAAACGTTTTTATAGTTAAGTGTGTCTTCTAGAATATTTGTATTCAAACCAAGTGTGACACAAAGCAGTCTATGAAATATGAGAGTTCAGTAATTTTGCTGGCATAGATTCTAAATGGCCCAATGCACAAAAGACAGGAAAGAGCAAACATTTTTCCCTACTGGGCTCTGCACAGTGAATCTGTAATGTTAACCATCATTGATGATATTTTTCTGCTGCATGCAATAGAGAAGCCTAGAGGTTTGGGATGGACAAAAATGGAAAAACATATTGTTTTTGAAAATCAAAGAACTGAAAGGCAGAAATATTATAGTAGTGGGGTAAACAATGTTGGTCCTAAAGCAGTAAAATGCAAAGCAACTGCACTCTTTTAGCATTTGATGAAGTTTAACAAATGTACTTATTATTGATATTAACACAATAAAGATTAAAATACTTTGAGAGTGCACACCTAAGCCTATTTACAAAGTTTTTTTAACAGCTCAAAATGAGGAGGTTTTTTGTGGAAATGGTCTCCAGCACTCTCTATAGCAGGGGTGTCAAACTTAGCCACTTTAAGATTTGTGGACTTCAACTCCCAGAATTCTCCAGCCAGCTATTTGGAGTTTGGAGATCTCTGCTCTATAGCAAGGGTGTCAAACTGAAGGCCCGTGGGCTGCATTCAGCCCACGGGGTGCTTAGATCTGGCCCACCAAACCACTCTGAAACAGCAAAGGACCAGCCTATGGTGCGTCTGTCAGCGAAAATGGGCTTCTGATCTCCATTTTTGGCTGGGATAGCCTCCTGCAACCCTCTGCCAGTAAAAACCGACATTGGGAGGGTCACATGCAGGCGGAGATAAGCAGCCCATTTTTGCTTGTGCCATACAGATGCCCCTGACAAGAGTAACATCAATCTGGCCATGCCCACCTGGTTACACCCATCCCGGGTCCCTGAGGTCAAAAACAACCCTGATGTGGCCCTCAATGAAATTAAGTTTGACACCCCTGCTCTATAGGGAATCCTTCAATGGGAGCAATAGAACTGAGAACAGACTCATATTTTTCCCTCTGTCTTGCCAAAAGATGTTTCTTGACTTCTTAAAGATGAACAGAAAAAGAGGGATTGGGGTTACAGATATAACAGATTGTCTTTCAAAATGCTATTGGAGCCTCTTTTTAAAAACCAAATTTTAACCATGTACATGAGGGTTGTCCAGAGATCCTTTTGTTCCTTAAAAAAAAAAAAAAAGAACAAGAGACAATGATCCCCATTTTGTAGCCAAAGGCTTTTCTTCCCCTTTGGTGTCATGTATCTAAGGAAAATTCACAACAAAATGTCACCTTTTGCTTCAAAATTCAAGTCGAGATATTTTTGCAAATCATCCAACAACTTGTTTTGCTTTTAGAATTTTTTTTTAATTACTAGGAACTATTAAGAGACACCTTTACGAATACAACTAAAAAGCTACCTATGCCTATTATGACACCTTAGGATAATTAATACCATAAGATAAATATTTATTGCTGAAGAATCACTTCCTATCCACTGTTACAAACTAGAGTTTCAGTTGGTTTCAGAAAAACCCAGAAGAAATAAAAACATGTTCTTAGCAATAATGGAGAATCTTAGCAAACATTTGTCATTTTATTTCTAAAGTGTAGCCACCAAGCCAAATTATCTTAAGCTACAATTTTACATTGCTATTGCTGCTTTTGTGCCTGAGTTTATTATTTCAATTTCCTTTGATTTTTGTACACTCTAATTGTATTTCCACAGCTATTTTCTAAAGCAAATGGATCAATGTACAATAAGGTTTATAGGGCACATTCTGCTTCCCTTTTTGAAGAATTAACTGTGCCTGTACATTAATTTCTTCTGTGATGGAGGTTTGGGAAGGAGAGATAAGAAGAGAAAGGTTGCTGCTTTTTCCTTGATTTTGCCATATTGCCTGGATCACAGCCCCACTCAAATGAAACAGCCATCTGGTTGCTGTGTATTAAAAAAAAGGATTTTATCAAACAAAGAAGCTACCTTTCTTCTATCCCAGGCCATGAATCCGTTGCCTCAGTTTTTTATTTAATACAATCTCTGAGCAGAAAGATCAGAAAGCTGCCCTACACAAACCCATTTAGCTTTGGTCTGATCAGCCATGTAAAGTCAAAGCCATAATAGAGGCTATGGCCAGCATTGTATTGATTTCAGTGGGAAGTTTGTTTTACTGGTTTTCTGAAGTCTCCGCTCCTATCCATCTGGCATGCATTACTTTTGCTCAAAATGCAAAGAGACTCAATACTGATAATAGGCTAGTATTCCCATGGGCTCTGCCCTGCATCTTGGCATTTTCACTCTTTTGATATCTATCTGAAGTTTTGCCAGGGAATCCGGAAAGAGTAGGGCAAGGATTGTGTATGCAGGACTTGGCTCTTTAGATTCAATAGCTTTCATAGCTACCCTTTCTTAACCACTTTGTCCAAGGATGAGCCAATGGGGTAGGAAAGAAGGAAAGATATCAGGATGTAAGCTGTTCTTTACCATGTATTTTAAACATTATTAGTTTACAGTCTCATCACAGTATTTCTGTTTAGGCTATTTTACACCAAAATCAAACCTTACACATACCTTTCCATATTTTTCTGTCCTTGCATTTTTGCCTCACCTTGTCTATTCATTCTTTAATATGTATGGATATTCACTGCAAGATATAAATCAATGTATAAGCCCAGCAACATTACGGAAAGCATAGAGAAGAAATAAGTAATAACTAAGTGTGATTAGAAAATGGAAGGATATATAGCTAAATCTAATTTATATCAGCACAATTCACTATATCTCTGTAAACCATTCATGTCTCTACCCCATATATATACCACCTTATTTTCATCTATTGCCTTAAATTATCACCTCTCTCGTTTTGATTATCTATCAACACAAACCATTCATGACTTCTGGATCTTCCCCCTTTGTCTCAGGCCAATGACACTCCCTTCATATACTTGTTTTGTGATTCAGTCCAGATTTATTCCCTCTACATGATCAGACCACCCCACTGAATTTCTTATTGGTCACTCCTTTTTACATTCAACTTAGGTTCATTCACCATTCATTCATTTTTGACCCTATCCCTTCTTCTCTTGCATACACTTAAGTACCTCATTTTCCACAGCATTCCACTTATTTTTAATGATCCCAACTTACCCAATTGTCATTTCCATTCCACAAAGTAAACAGAATTGCACTATTAGACAAAGCAATTTTTCTTTGAACAATCATTTGGTCTTCACAACCAATGTATATTACCAATTACTCTTCTACCAACCCTTGCATGTTTTAAACATTCTCTATCCATTTTACCATATTCTGTTAACATTTTATGCTTTCTTCATTTTTAATACATTTCTGTGGTTACAGAAGCTATACTTGCAGCTTTATCATTTTTCAATATTCTCATGTTATTTATTCCCATTTAATCTTTTTTTCCCTGTGTGCAATAATATTTGTAGCAATCATTTCAATACAACTTTTTAATATATCACTATCATTCTCATACAAATATCTAAAATACTATTTTTAAATATTTTTTCACTTCAGTTTTAACTGAAATAGCATCACTTTCATTTATTTAACTCTTTTCACCCTCTTCTATAACATTTTTTTTTAAATTTCCATTATCATAACCCTAAAAATGATGTTTATGGAGATTCTTAATCAGGGGGCATGCATAAGCGCACCAGCGTGCCTACCATCCTTGTCCTATTGTTTCTTTTATTTTTCTTATATGTATCCATGTATTCGTAACTATGTTTTTACATATACCTATTATCTTGTAAGAAATTGACAAACCAAATAAAATAAAATAAATAAATCCAGGTCACTGTTATCCCAAGGTGCTCTTTCAAAAGACAATTGGACTTCTTTTGCTTTGCTTGAAGACATTTGGATTCTTATCTAAGAAGTTTCTTCAATTCTGACTGAATGGTGGAGGATGGAGGTATTCACTTGAATACTGTTAAGAGAGGATTATGATACCATCTATCTATTGTTTACACCAGTCCTTTAAGCAGTTCCAAGAATGTTCCACACATATTTGTACTATTCAAATGACTCTGAGGGCATAGATAAACCTCCAAGTGGCCTCAATATCTCTCAGAAAGAGCGTTAATAACCAGATGACTGAAAATAAGATAAATCAGTCCATCTTCCACCATTCAGTCAGAACTGAAGAAGCTTCTTGGATAAAAAGAGAAAGGTCTTCAAGCAAAACAAAGAAAGTCCAATTGCCTTTTAAAAAAGCACTTTGAGACAGCCTAAAAATTGTGCCTGAGTAATTTTACATACTGCAGCATGCGAGCTTCATATTATTTTGTTTTTACCTTTTTTTTTAGTTTTTAAAAGGACTGGTACTGGTGACTTCTGAGTGTCAAAGTTTCACTGCCACATTGATGCTTGCGTGTTTATCTGTACATTAAACATTATTCAGAGAAAGAAAAGCAATGTATGCGTGTATAGCATAAGGCAAAGATCACAAAGCAGCTTTAAATAGCACTTCACTTGGAACTTTATGAAGAAAATTTTGAAGCTTTACCAAGCTTCAATAAATAATGTCCTGTTTTTTCATGACAGCCTAGTAGAAGCTGTCTAGCTTTACATAATGGTAAAGACTGACCCTGGAAAGGTCTACTGAGAAAAACATTTGCATCTTGCTTCAAAAGATGAATGATTTCCCACAACTGAAGACAAAGGTTGCATAATATTTATATATGACTATGTCTACCAAATGGCCAGACTCAAATTGCCCTTCTTCGGACACATTATGCAAATACCCAGCTCCCTAGAAAAGGCTCTAATGCTGGGAATGGTGGAAAGAAAGAGAAGTGGATAACCAGCAGGAAGATGTACAGATGCAGTGGGAGATTTTAAAGACCAGATTAGGGACAGATTGTCATGGAGAAAATCTCTCTGTGTGGACACAAGATTGAAAACAACTTGAAGGCACAGAATAACAAAATTACAAGTCATCTAAACAGAATTGTAAATCATCTAATCCAACCCTCTGCCCAAGCAGGAGACCCTACATCATTTCTGACAAATGGTAGTCCAGTCTCTTCTTGAAAGCCTCCAGTGATGAAGCTCCCACAACTTCTGAAGACAACTTCTGTTCTATGGGTTGATTGCTCTGTCAGAAAATTCTTCCTTATTTCCAGGTTGAATCTCTGCTCTTTTTGTTAATCTGGGTTTAGCACTGTTGTGGGAACCCAACCAGAGGGCCCCAGCCTCTTTCCCCATGACTAATCGAAAGAGCTGATGGCCAGCTCAAGCAACCCCAATTCAGACCTCCTCCTTCATCATTATCCCTGCTTTACTGTTCAACTACAAAGCTTGACACCTTATGGATGGTTTTTGAATTTTGTATGAGCTTGAGCTGAAAGGATTTTCCTTGCAAAGACATTTAACATCCTAATCATCTCTTGCTTATGTCATTGTGTGGACAAATGAAGATCAGGACAGACTATTATGAGTTTAAAATATTTTCAAACTCAAAGCAGTCATTTTTACTGTTGTGGGCTCTGAACAAAACATAAACTTAAAAGTTTTGTCCCGAGTTCCCAACAAGGCATTCCATAAGTATTCCGGGTTTAAGATAAAATGGTATATATATAGTATTTATATATATATATATAAGATCATTTTGTAAAATCTTGCTTCTATTGTTGTACTCGGAGAAGTTTTTAAAAATCAAAAATCATCCTGTTGAACAATTTATCCATAGCTTGACTAGTAAGTAGCACTCAGCAATAATTTTTGAACTATTTATTTTTATAATTTTTGTTTATAAGTTCCCATTTGTTCTTTTAAGATCTATACATACATGAAACATTTTATATTTCAGAAGAGAAAACAAATTCATTCTCCATTTTCTGTGAGACATGGTGCCCATGGAGGGGAACTGATATGGTGGACTCAGTTTCCCAGGAAGGAGAACCCACATGCCATAAAGGGAGAGGCAGACAAGAGATAGCATAGCCCAGAACTGGATAGGAGGCAGAGGCAGTGGGTAGAGATAGATATTCTGTCAACTCTGAATTGAACTTAGGCTGAAGCCATCATGTGCTGCTTCACAGATGCCATGCACTATGGGAGAAAGAGGAGGAGGGGAGGAGAAAGAGGAGGAGCTTGACTGTCTCGTAGACAAAATAAAGAGCTCTTCCTTGGAAACCAAGGTCATCCCAACAGTTGACAGTTGGAGGAGGAACAGAAATGATTGAGGGAGCCCACCACCTTCTTTGATTGGACAATGCGACCCGTGACACCTGGGGAGGGAAACTTTTGCTCTTCTAATTATATGGTAACCACTGAAAACTTTTAGAATTGGTTTTCACTAGCTGTGCCGATATGATGTGTCCAGTTAACTTGTTCTCTGAGGAGCATTCCTGCCTTGGGTTCTGATTTTTTTGGATGCGTTACTCAGAACACTGACATACTCTCTAGAATCTCCCAAGGTAAATCTGTTAGGCTAAAGAATACAAAGAATTTAATCTGACGTTTCATGTCTGTAAGAAAATAAAGAATTGAATTCTGCATGGATTGTTCTGTGGCAAGATGGTTCCAGCACAAGTCCAAAATCTCGTAAGATAAAACATGTGGTCCCAGTGACTGACCTAGATTGGATTTTGGGACACATATTCACCTTCATTTGGCTTGTTCAATGGGCTCAGCCTGATATTTTCCTAGAAAACAACTTTATTAGTTTTTTTAAAACAAGTAAAATAAAATAGATCTCGGTGTGATAAATTATTTAGCAAGCACAGGGATTATAGAGAAAGGGTGCCCTTTCCCAAAGTTAAAACTCAAGCTTTTGAATCAATATGAGGTTTAGTTTTAGGCTGGCCAGACCCTGACCAGAAATATTGCTAATAGAAAATAGAAAATAATATTGTAATAAGAAGGATTCACTGTGTTATTTTCATTGTTAATATTTTTTGAATATATACTTTTTGTCTGGGGCAGGATGAGAAGAACACTGATCTTAGCATTCTTCTAAGTGTATTAAATTCAATCAAGTTTTCTTCTTTCATTTTCTTTCTCATTCAAAATGAATGGGAATTCATCCCATTGTTGTTCAATTATACAACTGAATTTCAGCAACATAGTCACAGGACCCAGACAACAGTTTTAAGATAACATATATCCCAAACAGGTCCCATTTGTTTAATTTAAATAGAAAATATAAATTATATAAGATTCAATGGCCAATAAAACATAAAAGTGTCCATAAAAGTGTCCATACCCTGGGCCAAAAGGAAATAAGATCAGCTAAGTTTGTGGTTTGATATATTACAGGAATCTCATTATTATCTTTGTATCTTATATGAACCATGTTAAGCCATTTTGCTTCAAGCACAGCATGCTACAAGGACATGCCAATTCTGTTTTTTATTCCAGGATTAGCATTAGCTTTTAGCATTGTGAATGCCTCCATATAATATATTATTCTCAATCTAATAGAAAAGATTCTTGAATTCTACATTAATTATGTCATTTCCCACCTCTAACCTTCATTTTTCAATTAGCCACAATTATATCATGCTAACTACTGGTAGATTCTTTTTTCTTCTTCAAAGGCATATCAAAGAAAGAAAATTGTTGAAATTGATTTGAATTATATCTAGAGTTGCCAGGACTTTGCCTAGATATGTTGCCTCGCTTGCGGTGTAAACCACTGATCTGAAAGTAAATCTGTGCACTTCTAGACCTTACGGGCAAATCATCCATTTTACCATGAAGTAAAGCCACTTTCTTTTAAAATAAATACATGTGCTTTTCCCCTTTAGGAAGAACAAATGCCTGAATTCACTTGTGGAAAAAAAGAAAATGAGCATAAAAATGGAGAATATTAGTACTAAACAACCTGATTTTCTGCATGTATGTGATTTCTTTGTATAGTTGGGGCTTTTATATATGTCCTTGGGCTCTGGGTGTGGCATTTCAGCCTCCTAGGACAGACAATAGGAACAACAGTAGAGATTCTTCTAAATTGAAAGGCAGAGTTGATGTGGCATTGTTGTAATCCTCAGTCAATGTGGTCAGATTTCAACCTTCAGTGTTACAGGATTTGCTCAGGAATTCATTTAAAATTAGAAGCAAGTTAATCTAAGAACATTTTTTTAAAAGATTTCCCACTTTCAGTACCACACACAGAGACACACACACCTATGTGTAATTTTCGCATGAGAGACCCCTATACTACCATAATTTTTTGAGATTATAGTCAACACTTCTTCCAGTCTATAGATGGCCATTGGCTGAGCCTAGAGGTCTGAATGCCTGCCGAACCATCTGCCCCCAATTTTGTCTGTTCATCCTATGAGATCTAACAGTGATTCTGCCTATTGAATGGTATCACCTTACGAGACTCGTCATGAGATTCCAGAAGTGTGCTTGCTCTGTCACCTCATCTGTCCTCTAGAACAGCTTTCCTGAGAAGATTCGTGTAATTCTGATTCCATTGCTCTTCAAGAGATCCTTAATGATTTGGCTCTCTTGCTAGAGGAGCTGGACCAGGATGTGGTATGATTCCAGCAGTGAGATTCTTTTGTCTTTTTAATTGTTGTGGCTCTTGGCCAGGGGTGGGTTTCTACCAGTTCTGTCCACCTCTGTAGAACCAGTAGCTCTGAAGAGCAGCAGATATAGAACCGGTTCTGCTGATGTTTTTGCCCACCCACCCACCCACCCAGGCTCTTACCTGACCTTTGTTTCCTGATTTTTTCAACTTCAGCTGCCGTGCGAGGCATAGCTGCAGTTAAAAAGGCAGGAAAAGGGGGCTTTTTGAAAGGCTGCTTCTCTGCACGCAGCAGAGAAAGGCTGCTTCTCTGCACGCAGCAGAGAAAGGCTGCTTCTCTGCACGCAGATGATTTACAGGCGCGGGTTACAGGCGCACCCTTAGCGTGCAGGGAAGCACATCGTAAATCACCGAAACTCATAAATGACCAAACTGGTAGTTAACCCTGTCAGATCCCACCCTTGCTCTTGGCCTTGAGCAGAGCCATTTATCACTACCTTATAAATTGATTATATTTTGTTATCTCTCTGTAAACTCCCCAGAGTAGAAATTGAAATTACAAATAAATAAGTGGAAAAATGCATTAGTGTCTTATATCACTTTGAAAATATGGATGGACTTTAAAGATGGTGAATAAATCAAGCAATAAATGGTCCTCAGTAAGCCCCATTGAACTAAATACCAACTGCAGCAGAGTCAAGAAGTAACCTTGAGGTGAACTGGACCACAATTATTGGAATGAGTTCCAATAGGAACTAGGCAGGGGTGAGATTCTACAGGTTCATACCTATTCGCTAGAACCTGTTGTTAACATTCTAAGCAGTTCGGAGAACCAGTTGTTAGAAGAAATTACTGGCGTAATCCTGTAAGGAAGGCAGGAAGAAAATATTCTGGTGTTCCTTATAGAAACTGCCTCTCCGTTGACCCTTATTACATTCTTGGCAGGACTGGACTTCCTATTTCAGAAATTTCGCTAGAGTTTTTTTTCCTCCTTTGCTGGTACTTTGCTGGTGTGGAGTGACCATTCAAAGTTACAATGGCACTGAAGTAAGTGACATGACCGTTTTTCACACTTACGGCTGTTGCAGCATCCCCACAGTCATGAGAGGCCAGGTGAGGATATGCGTGCCTCGATGTGAGTGATATTGAGTTGGCCACACCCAGCCAGACACATGACCACCAAGCCTCACCCACCAACTAAGCCATGCCCACAGAACCAGTTGTTAAAATATGTGAATCCCACCCCTGGTTCTAGGTAATATATTAGGGTTTCTGTATTCAAGAACTTTGCTATTGTTTTTAACTTATACAAGGGTACAAAAGAAACTTGGATATCAATTAATAAATCTATCTAGTGATGTTAATGAAAAGATAGGTTTTCGGTTAGGTTTTTTAAATTCTATTTTATTCTAAATTTTGTCATAGTTCCTTTTATATGTGTGTGCTCTTTATTACAGCAATATGTAATTTTTATTGTTGCCTTTTTTGTTTTCATGGTTTACATAACTAATTCATAGATAATCATTATGTAAATAATAATGTTCATCTTTCTTCTAAGGACAAGGTTCTCCTTTGGTTCTATACATTTGTGAGACTGGTCAGGACATCACCTTGTTTTCTTAGGTATGATGCTGCTTTTTTATCCTCTATCCTTATCAGATGTTATATAATGAGATCTTATATGGGTGCAATAATAGTTAATATAAAGATATTCAAACAGTACTAACATCAATATCATCTAAATTAGTAATGGATAATATATTCAGGAAATAAAGAAAATGAATCCAGTATCCAAAATCTGACACAGAGCTCATTTCCAGTCTAATAAATGCCGTTGGCTAATGCTTTCCCATTCTGCATAAATTAGAATTTTATTATCGATCTCTGTTCTAAATCCGATCAAATCAGTTGAACTTATCCTAAAGCCGCAGGTCTGTTTTTGGCATTTGGGTGTCCTAAACACCTGCCAGCTGTTTGTCTGCTGAATTGAGGACATCATGTTTTCAATTTCCTTCAATAAAGCTATGAATCTGGCAATTTGCTGGGCCGCTTCAGCTAAACAGAAAGGACAATTTGAGAAAGATCATAGTTCAGGCTCAGTCAGTTGGAAACGATTGAAAACCAAGAACTGGCCGCTATGTTGCTCGCCCCCCCCCCTTCCCTGCAGTGTGCTGTCACAGTTTGATTGACAAACTGACTTTTTTGAGGTGCCCATGCCCATTTCAGTCAGAGTTTATTGAAGGTGATTTTGATCTTCTCCATGAGGCCACAGCAGTGGCCGTGCCATCTGTCACCTTGATTGCATCGTGGATTCTCTGGAGAGAATGCTATGGCTCCTGATCATTTGCAGATTGTGAGGCTTTCGCCTCCATAAGGACCACATGCACAGAGCCAGATGGTGAACATACACGCTTATTATAAGTCTTTATCTCTGTGCAGGAAGGAAAGGAACCATTAGATCTCCCTCAGGAACTCCGCTACCATCATGCTTCTCTTCGACAAATACAGTCTTCTTCAGCTGTCATCAACCAACCTCTGAAAATTAAACCACCACAACAATTCCATCAGCTGAAGCAAGAGAGTAGCACACCGCTCACACAAAGCTGTTCCACCACCTTACCCACGCATATGCATATGTGTATAAACACACTTCATGTTCTTCTTTCTGACTGTCAGCTCAAGGTAGAAGCAAGTTTGTTTGTAAATAGATAGCTTTAACACAGGCTTCTATTAAATATAAAACTAGGTTTTGGGGAAGACATTCTATTTATTAAATTTGATCATAATCAAAAGCCTTTTTGTTCCTTACACAAATTGCTGTTACGTTCAATATAAGAAATGTGGAGAGGAAAACTTTTAGTTTGTGCCAAATAAAAGGCTCTTCTCCCCTGGCAGTATATGTAAAACATGGCAAATTATATGAGGGAAGAGTGTTTCTTTGCTAATAATGAAAACAGAGTACAGTAGTAAAGGAGAGCTGCTGCAATCTTATCCTCATGTCTCAAACAAGGAATAGAAGCAGGATTATTTGTCTATAGAAGGATTATTATTTGGGGGCAGAATTTGTCTTTGCAAGTCTTGGTAATGAATTGACTTATTGCATCTCAATCTGCCCTGGCAAAAATCCATCTCTGTTACACTTCATTGTAGGGTTGAAAGGGGGACGGAGAGTCACAAATGTATTTTCTTCTTTCTGTGAGCACACAAATATGTAGCTTTAAAAAAATTATTGTTGCAAAGCACAATACTTTACAAGTAATAATGAACCAGATTTAGCAAAAAAAAGTGATTGCAATTGGTTGTAGCTTCTATATACGTTCTTGTCAAATTCAATATTACAGTCTTCCTGCTGCACCTGAACTGCTGCCAAACAAATATATATTAATTCCTAACCTGTATTAAATCCTAATCTGCAGATAAGTGCATACTATTGTGCTCATTGTTATTACATCTTAGCTCCCCAAACCACCCTCCTTTCAAAAAGGAGCTGATAAAAAAATTCAGTATGTGCATGTGAGGGCTTTGCCAAGCCTGGAATGTCTTTCAGGGTAGAAGTCTGGCCTTCATCCAATTTCAAGCATCTTCTCTAAAACACATTGCGGTTATTATTTTTCTCCTTATTTCTCAAATATGGTTCTTTCTTAAAACTGGCTAAGACAAGATTCTCCCTGCTTATGAATATCTGTAAATAATGATCAGAATAATCTCAAATTTGGATATCAAGTTCAGGGAGCAAAGAAAAATACAAATGCATCATTTCCAGCAGGAAGTCTATTTAATTTTTCTCTTCACTGTATTTCCTGGGCAATACTGTAGTCTAACTAAAAATGGCAACCTGCTATTTACCAAGAGTTCACATTAATGCAGGAGTCTGTGACTTTCAGTAATAACTATGTTAGAGCCACATTTATTACTCTTAATCCATGTAATTCATGTATTTAATTAAATTAATTAAAGTTAAATGTAGATTTTGTTTGAATTAATTTAAGTTTAAGTGTTTATATATATATATATATATATATATATACATACATACATACATACATACATACATACATACGTACATACGTACATACATACATATAGTAATCTCTCAATTAATCCTCATGTTTAAAATAAATTAAGCATGTGTTTTTTTTAAAAAAAGAAATAAATTTTATCCTTAAGCTCCCTTGTATACATACATAATTATCATGTCCAGAGGATAAAGCAGAACAAAACAAAGAAAGAAAAGCATATTATTATGTTGCAAGAGATGAATAAAATCTATGGGGAACACAGGATTGGAGGGGGGAGATGTGAAATCTCCCAAGAATTGTATTTAAACCATACCAAAATATATTCTATACTAAGAACTAGTATTCTCCTAAAAGGAATTTGAAAATATGATATAACATTAAACAATATAATTTATGGTGTTCATTCACCTTAAATTACTTACTTTACTTAGTATGATTTATATGCTATTCAAATCAAAATTAACCCTGAGGACCTATGCTTCTCAATACAATAATTTAGAACCCCAGATAAAAATTTTCATTTCATTCTAGCCATTGTCTGTCCACTGCCAAATGAAGGCCTCTTCATTCAAAATTGCAATACAATAACAGTAACACCACATTGTTATAGATAAACCTCAGCAATCACATAATTCTACTTCTTCAGCAGCAAGTTAGAAACAGCCACAGAGAAGGTTTGATGATTGCATATCTAAACATTAGAACCTTCTTTTTTGGATTCACCAGATGTCCAAAACCTGAATTACTCCACAACACTTTCGGGAAACAGACAATTCCTGTGATAATGATGTAAAATGGAAAAACTGTGTTTTGTCATTAATACTCAAAGTGCTGCTTCCTGAATCAGCGATAGCTTCCAAATAGTCACCGAAAGAAACCATATGTAGTATATATATACAATAATCCAATGGAAAGATAATGAGCCACTATTTACGGGATCTAAATCCAGGAATTGCTGCAACTGGATCATAAGATGGAAAAGTCATCTTGGTCATAGTCTCTTCCTATTCTTCAGAAAAAACTATGAGTTCAAGAAGATTCTCAGATTGCAGGGAGCCTTCTGCAATGGGGTGTGCAGTTGTACTGAATTTGAATGGCTTCCACAGTGATAGATACCCTGTCTTGCTATTCTCCTTAACCAGACCCAAGCAGTCTTCAAGTACTTTGACAGCATCTTCTGTTTAGTTCACAGTGAAAACATTCAATTAAGATTTATCAGCTTATTGATGGTACCTTATCCCATGCGGTAGATGATAAATACAATGGTTTCATGTACTTATTAAACAAGAGAGAAGAGAGGGTTCAACACCTCTAAGAGCCTGATGGTTCAATCACTCTCTTCCCAGGAACTGTCCATTCAGGAATAACTGAATAACATGGCCTCCTCCATCTCTCATGGATAACCCTTGCTGAAATATCCATCAGAATTGGAAGAATCATACTTCCCTTATTCAAATACCATCATATGTTATCCGCAAGAGACACAAGGTTCTAACTTGGAAGTTTCAAGTCTATTCCATGGACTAACACTCAAGTAATGATTCTCTAAAAACTCTTTCTTAATTTACCAATCATATTCTCTTTCCCCCATGCATCCACATTAGCTATTCATCAAAAGGACCAATCAGTATGCAGTAGCATGAACTTCAGTGGCATGTCCTTGATGATATCATTTAACCCATTCCACACACATAACAGATAAGGCATTCTGCCAAGAAGAGCCCACAGTGCCAACTCAAGAACAACCAATGCCATAGCTCAGGTTATATATGATGAATAATGCATTTCAATACTGTCCTTTGGCAGAGGGTTGAATCTCCTGATTATCCTAAACAGATGGCAGCAGAACAGTGCTTTTGCTAGGAAAATATCCAGTACCATAGAGAAAGGAGGAGCATAATTACAGACAGAGTAGCCAAGCTGCTTATATAAAATAACCCAGAATGTGAAAAAAAGCTTGCATGCAGAATCCATATGTTTTCAAAGTAAAGGATCAAGTTCACTGGGAGACCAAGGTTGATTTTTTTAGCCTTAAATTATCTAATACAGGAAAAAAGAAAACTTGCTATTTGGCAATAATAATTGATGGATGATGACAGATAGCAGAAATAGATCCTACAAATCTCCATTCACTGTGGCCTCATTCAAACCTGTCTATATCAACTCCTCCTATTTTATTTCATTTTGATATATCTTGCTTTTGCTTGTTGGCTATTTTTTCTTCATCAGATCTAATGATTCTCCTTTATTTCATGGTGTTCTTCTCTGTATTCATCACATTTAGCAGTAACTAACAAGTTCTGGAGAGAAGTCACCTCTCCAGAGACAGCACCTATACTAAGGTTAGGCAACCGGAAGTTTTGGATTTCAGCCTCAGCCACCAAGAGTAACAGCAAAGGGCTTTGGGAATTGCAATTAAAAATATCGTCAGATCACTTAGGTGAACTTCACCAGTTATGAATTCTAGATGTCACAGAACTACATATGTATAGTTCTTCTTACTGTGCATTCCCTTCTAACCTTCCTTAGAACATTATTACCCTATCAGTTAGAAAGTCAGTTCTAAAAGGAGCCTGGAGAATGCAGATATCTATTAATCTGTTTTGTGTGTGTGTGTGTGTGTGTTCATAGAATCTGTTCTTCCCATTATTGGTCTGCTACATTAGCATCATTAAATTAAAATCAAATGCTGTTTTGAGCAAGTCATAATTACTTTTTCCTTTGCCAAATCTGTTCTGCATTGAGGAATGTTCTAATGCAAATATTTAGAGGGAGAATGTTTGCCTTTCTAAACAGCTGTGTCACACTCCTGATTTAAGGCACTCCCATAGAAAAACCAACTCCAGCCTTCAGTGCTTCCTAAACATCATATGATTTCTGATTCAGCTTTGGTATTTTTCAAACATAGTAGCAATCTTTTCTTCCTAATGTTCAACTCTACTGAATGAGTGGATGAGGTTTTTTCCCCCCTATTTTCAAAATCTGCCACCTTAGCTCCTAGGTTTATCCACCTTAAGCAAATCTTTCAAGAAGAAAAGTAGCTTGAATATTCTACATTTCCCCAAGTTTAGTTATGTTTGCCCAGCAATAGCTATATTAGATAGCATGAAGGAAGGGCATGGATATTAGTTAGTGCCAGCACTTAATTTTTATAGGGATGAAACAATTAAGGTATGGCACAGATGTATGGCAACTCTTGGTTTTGTTTCCCTTTTTCTAGTAATTCCAAAATCATTTTCAAGCTCTTCTTTGAGGAACTGACTAGTGAAAATACTCAGTATGGGAATTCCCTCATATTATAATCTTGCAATCAACAATTTTAAGTCATTTTCATACAACTATACAATTATAATGTAAGTCATTTTTACATAATACTAAGTATCCCCAAATATAACTTTAGGTTTAAGTAAAGAACTGAAGAGCCAGTTTGATGTGGTTGTTAAAGCATTAGGCTATAAACTCAAAGACTGTGCGTTGTAGTCGCCCTTAGGCACAGAGCCACCTATGGGATCTTGATTATGAAAACTTTTCTCTCAATGTCTAAGAAACAATGGCAAACCACTGTGGGAAAACCTTGCCAAGAAAACTGCAGGGACTTGATCAGAGACAATGGAAGGAAAGAAAAAAAAAGAACTATGAATTTCTGCCCATTAAATTCTCTATTTTATTTGAAGTAGAGAAAACAAGGGTGCTAGTCTAATTATTTACTTATGTGCCAGAAGGGTAAGAGAATATCTTCCATAGGATCCAAGAGAAACACATAAGATTTTAAAAATTCTAATTGTATACCTTTTGTTTAACAAAGAAAAAAGATATTCATGTTTAGATATCATAAATGTTTTATTGCCGTACATCTTCAATATTAAAACTGACAAATGTTTACAAACACTTGTAAACATGTAAGCACAATTTTAAATCCTTCTGGAATCAAGTTGGGTTAAAAAGTGCTTATTTTGAGATCACGTGTTTCAGAAATACAGATTTTGAAAAGCAATGGTTTACAAAGGGGTAGTCTTAGAAGGGATAGTCTTATATAGACAGTTACAGACAGCCACGGACCTGGGGACCTTCAGGCGTGCTTTGAAAACCTGGCTTTTTGACCAGGCCGGCTTGTGCTGATTTTAGTTTTGGGGTGTTTTGTTTTTATTAAATTTTAGGGTTTTAGAGTATGGTTTTAAATTTGTTCACAGCCAAGGTTGGGTTTAATTTAGTTTTATTGTTCCATATATTTATTGTTTTAACTGTACGGCTGTGCACCGCTCCGAGTCCTTCGGGAGAGGAGCGGTATATAAATTATTATTATTATTATTATTATTATTATTATATCTGCAGACACAAATATATACATATGTAGATTTTCCTGCAGCTTAAAAAAAAAACTACAACCAAATACAAAACAGGTGCTGATAAATAAATCGTGAATGTAACAGTGTGCTTCTGACTAAGGGGATCCTAGAACTACAGTTCAATAGGTCGTATTGGAATATTTGGATGATTTTTATTAAAAAGAAGAACAAACTTATACCAAAATGCAGACAAGTTAAAAAATAAAGTGTAATGTCTGATAAAATTTCATGAATAAAACAAGATGCAAAATATTGAATACAGTTGCACTACACTGTATTTCCCTTTTGTTTGTTCTCCTACCCTTTCCAAAACAACATAGTTTTGTATGTTGTTTGTATGTACAAACAACAGTTTGTATGGCAAAAATCTAAGGACTCAGCAATTCATATGACATATTATGATTCTAGCCCTCCTTTATATTAATACCAGAAGTATAGGTCATTTCAGGTGGAAATGCAATCCATAAATACTATTTTGTGCAATCCCAAAAGACCATGAAACCCCTACTTGCATGGTGTGGTGAATGGAAACGAGAAATATGTCAAGGAAGGAAGGACGGGAGGATTCAGCATGTATATATTAGTACAAATGAGCAGTAATTGCTAATGTGTTGGGATCATTTTTGCATCAGCTGGTCTGTCCCAAGAACCCTCTTTCAAATTAGGCTACCATGTGGCTATCAAGTATCCCCTCTTGTAACCAGAATTATATACTGTGCTCAATCAGTTTAATCTGATTAAAATAGTGAGTGACTAATCCGTTAAGCTCCACAGGAGTGGTGTTATGCCTGCTGAGCATCAGATTTGAAGCTAGTAATCAGCTAAGAAAAATGTTCAAAGTTAAGCCAAAAAACCACCCTCTTTCATAGTTACCCTTGAATGTGCCTTTGTCTTGTGACCTTTGTAGTTAAAAACTGAAATGAGAACATTCATAAAAATAGGAATAAATCAACTGTGATGACAGTCCAGCTTTCATAAGGATACCAGTCACCAAGGACCTGTTAGCACTTTCCTTTGTTTGAATGCTTAATTAATAAATTAACAGCTTTGGAGGTTTTTTGTTCCCATTCCAACAAATCATTAGAAAATGAATAGTTTAACATCTGATTTTTTAAAAAAAAATCTGACCAATACTTGCAATTGGAGCAAGTCTTTGATTTCCATTCTGTTTTTAAGAAGGATTTTGATTCAACAAAAATTCCTAGGCAAGAATTAAACCTCCAAGTGTCATTTTCATAATCTAATATCCAGTTGATCAAGATCAATGTTAGGAATTTACTTTTCATTTCTATAATAACTTTTATACTAGTTTTACCTGTAGTATGAATTGGGCTTCAGAGAAAGAGAAAAATTTCCAGGAATCCAAAATATCGAGTGGGGGAAGGGGGAGGAGGAGGAGGAAGAAGAAGAGGAAGCAGTGGTGGGATTCAAATTTTTTTACTACTGATTCTGTGGGCATGGCTTGGTGGGTGTGGCAGGGGAAGGATACTGTAAAATCTCCAGTCAGAGGTGGTATTTGCCAGTTCTCCGAACTACTCAAAATTTCTGCTAGCAGTTCGCCAGAACTGGTCAGAACCTGCTGAATACCACCTCTGAGAGGAAGCCTTGTGATTAAGGCAGAAGAAAAAAGAATGAAGCAACAGCAACAAAGAAAGCCTCTTTTTAGGATTCTGCTGTAGGGGGACTTTGATAGGAAAGAAGGGATATCTTGAAATATTTAGTTGCCAAGTTTTTAAAAAGAACTTTGCATAAAACTGTGAGATAACTATAAAATGCTCGTTTTGGCTTTTTTTCCATAATTGCTGCATGGATTTTTCTAGAGTCTAGACTAAACAATAAGCAACCACAGAAGTATATGAGTCCAATGTGAGGGTAACTCAGTATGTTTAACAACAAACAAATTATCTTCCTCTAGGAATGACCACAATTGGAGAAAAAAACATTTTCTTTTTTATCCCCAACAACAAACCAACAGGTGACTCTTGCATTATGGACAGTTTTTCAGCTACTATTCAAACGTGATGTTGCTGGAGAAGTGGAACTTATAACCAGTCTTTGAAATTCTAGATATTGCAGAATCCCAAAGTTACTGTGATTGCAATTTCCAATGCTCTCTATTGACTTCCCACCAGAAAAGTCAATAGGAAAGACTGCAGGAAGTCAGAAGTTACAGTCAGGTGAAGTCCTTGCTTAATAATCCATGTGGACTTTGCTTAATAGTGGCAACCAGGATTGCCAAAATTGCCGTTAGTAAGTGATGCAGTCATGTGACATCATGCTTTATAACCGTATCTCATAGCAACTACAATTCTGGTTCCAATTGCCATAGTAATCCAAGGATTTCCTGCAGTTATATTAAAAGGTTGCATTAAATAGTAACATTAAAAGACTATCACTATCACTGAAAGGATTGAGAGCAAAACAGAAGTTCTCTTCCTTTCAGAAAAATATTATAACCCTCCTCTTGCAACTCAGTTGGCTCAAATTTTGATTAAAATAATTTGCTTTAAGTTTACTTTGTTAAACAAGCTGTAGTGGCCAGTTCAAACAGTGATAAACTAGAATTTTCAAAACATAATTAGACTCGATCTTATTTTTTTTTCAGTTCCAAAATAAGCACCAGGTCTTATTTTCAGAAGATGTCTTATCTGCTTACCTTAGAACCATTGTAGCTATGCCGCCCACGCCCTGACACCTCTCACACTGCTGCCCAATTTCTTCTGCGGCCACTTGTAGCTGCTCATGGCCAGACACTGCATGACTCGTTGCACTAGTACCACCACTCGTGTCAGGACCACTCGTTGTCGCTCTGGTGCCACTACTCACAGCAGAATGCGACGAGGCTCATTGCACTGGTGCCACCATTCACAGCAGGAGACTGTATAGTGTATTGTGCCATTACATATGCAAGCGGCTGCAGAAGAAGTTGGTGCAACAGGTGTTGGTGTGGAAAGCCTGGCTGTGGTGGTCCTAAGATATATGGGTGCAGGACGCGTGGGGCAGCTCTACCATCCATCCCTGCCCTAGCTTGATTTATATGCCTGAGCCTTGCCTACCTCGTTCAACCAGACAGTGGGCTGGGCTTAACTGGGGCTTATTTTTGAGATAGGGCACAAGTATGGAAAATCGGGGTAGTTAGTGTTTTTAGAGAAATGAGGTACTAGAGAAGCTACTGTTTATTCAGGACTATTGGATGGACTGCAAAAATCTCAATGACCACTAGGTATCAACAAAGAGATACAGAAAAGTCTGACAGTTGTGGCCATCTAATGATGATTCAGAGGATAGTCCTAATTTAGGAGAATATATAGACCCAGCACTGACTCTTCTTTTAAGGATCCACTTAACAAGCTTCAACATTATCGTAACACTGCACTACTAGTAGCACATGACTAGTGCACTTGTTGCAAAGCAAAATAGAAGCTGATGATCACTATCTTGATAGTGTTTGTCCATTTTTCTGTCCTTTATGTAGACAAAATAAATGCACTACATAGCTATTAACACATCTGTTTTTGAAAGTACTTGATAATTTGTTTGAGCCTAGATACAAACTGCCTCATTTCCTAATGTAATAAATGAATTCCTAACACACACATTGCAGCTTTTTCAAAAGTTGGAATCTGAATAAAATCAAGGCAGAACTGTTTGCCAGGTATTGGACAGTGTTGTAAGTTAATCATTCTCTCTAGGTTCCTCGTACTAAATTAGAGAATAAATTAAATACATCATTTGGTGGTGCATATTTTTTTAAAAAAACTTAAATACCAGCTATAATCCATGAAATTGGAGGCCAGTTAAAATTGGGCCTATATCAAATGGAACAGATAAAACTCTTTCTCCAGAAATTCAGTTTTGAGAAACCCCATTTCATATTCCAATATTTTAACCTAGCCTGATAAAAGATTCTGTTGCATAATCTGGTGCTTCCCAATATATTTAGATTATAGCTTCCAAAATTCCAAACCAGCAGGGCAGGTTCCTTCATTAGCTGAGTTTTATCAGATCAATTATTCCAGAAGCCCATGCTAATTTTGTTATCACCTTTGAATAGTCAAGCATGTATCCATAAGCATTTTACAAAACATGGTATCTAACATGCTCCCTGCAAAATAGAATGCTTTATTCATCTTGTTTGTTATTAGCCTTGGGACTTTCTGCACAGCAGTCATTTATCAAAGTTTTTTTCCTTTGGTGTACTTCTCTATGTAGACATGGGAGCAGAAAATAAAATTTGTTGTGGAAATATTTATTGGCAATGTAATGTACATTATTGAATAGAGTCCTGCTCACTTATAAAAATGGCTTTCTCAGTGGACTTATCCCAGTTTGGGAATGCATTCTCTAAATTGTGAGCTTCTTTATAGCATTTTAATACCAAATTCAAATACCTTTATTCACCAGGACTTTAAATTTATGCAATTTCTAACTTGCCTGCTCAGGTTTATTTTCCTTTGATTGTTTAATACTTCTGTTTCATTGTATTCCATTAAGTTTTGAATATTCACATGTTGGTAGATGCTCTGTTGGTGTCAGCTTTCATGAAATACAGCACAAAAACATTTAAATAAAAGAACTCATAAGGTGCATTCATTATGTTCTTAGTATTATAGCATTACATCGGGATAAGTTTCAAAGCTAGTATTGTTCTATTTGAGTACCTTAATAATTAAAGAATGAAGAAATGAGGAAGCATTCACCTTGGGCTGTCTTTTGAGTTAAATATTTAGTTACACCAGGAATTTTACTCCCATAACCTGGAATAAAAGATTGATGGGACTTTGCTGGGAGGGAAAAATAAGTTCTGAGTATAATTAAGATACCACCCTTATTCTCCCTTATTATTTCTCTTCTAATTTTCTCATTTCTTCTGGACAATGCTGTATTTAAGATAATAACCCAGTCACCCAGATTCAAGGGTTCAGCAGCATACCATTGTAATACCATCATAATCAGGAGCTGTATCATATGTGAGAATTTTTTGTAATCTTCACCTATAGTAGCATAGCTTTAGGCTAGGATTACACTTAAAAAAAACCAACTGATTTACTTTTGCTAAACAATTCTACTTGCTAACAGCTTGCCTCAATTAAAAAAATGCTGTATGGCTTACAAATTAAAAAGACATGGCAATTGGGGAGTGGAGAAGAGAAGAAAACGGAGAGTGAACAATGTGTCAAGGACAGAATCACTCATAAAGTGATATTTACATCTTGCCCAGCCTAGGTTAATATTGTTCTTGTTTGAATAAATTAGGTAACTGATTATCAATTAATAATCTATTGATAAATGATAAATGAGGTGATGTTGCCCTTCAATTCTCTTCAAGGCCTTTTTAAATCCTCCAGAGCCCTCTGAAAACTCTAGGAATAGAATATTCATTTGAACCCTTTCTTATAATATATAAAAGTATATCCTATTTTATTGTTACTTGATTTTACCTTATCAAGAACAATCAAGGAAAAAGTTATTTGTTGTGTATTATGTCCATTAAAACTAAGAGTTTACAGGAGAATCCAACAAACTATACTTTAACTAATATTTTTGTCCCTTGAGTAAGTTTATATTTCAACTGATTATGTTTAGTGTCTTGGGTAGAACTCTGATTAACTTTAGTGTCTAGGAAGTATATCAACATAAGGATAGATCCACCAGATTGCTTCAAATGTAGTACACTGGATGTTCAATAGCCTTCATTACTTTCTATTAAAGAAGACTGTGAATCTCCAGTTGCAGAGCAGTTATCAATTCAAACTGATTGTTTTTTCTGGCAAGGACTGGTGAAGCAACAGCCAGTGGTTGGTGTCCGATGCATTATCATGTTGTTTACAGGACACAACAAGTAAAGAGTTTCCGTGACCTTGGACTCCTGATAAATGGATGTGCTAGCATTCAGTTCTCTAATCCCAAGACAAATGGCAGTAGACTTTACAGATTTAAATGTTATTAGAATATACATTATTAGACATAGTCCTCAACTTACAACAGTTCATTTAATGACTGTTCAAAGTTACAATGGCACTGGAAAAAGTAACTTATGACCATTTTTCACACCTATGACCCTTGCAGCACTCTCATGGTCACATGGTCAAAATTCAGATGCTTGGCAACTGACTCATATTTATGACGGTTGCAATGTCCTGGGATCATGTGATCACCTTTTGAAACCTTGTGATAGCAAAAGATGATGGGGAAGCAATATTCACTTAACAACCACGTTACTAACTTAACTGCAGTGATTCACTTAACAACTGTGGCAAAAAATGTAAAGAGGGGCAAAATACACTTAACAACTGCCTCATTTAGCAACATAAATGTATACCCCTAGATGGCAGCAAGGAGACATTCAGCAATTTTATCTCTTTGGGGTCACCTAATACTCTTGTGGCACTTAGACACACTTCAGTTTACAAATCTTCCAGGATATTTGGAAGGCAATCTAATGCCCTGAGATTTATAGATGCAGTAAATAATTAGTTAGACTGTATTAGAATTTATTTTGGGTGTACTGAAAGTCTTGTTCAATTCTTTCACCGTTATTTTGACTGAGGCTCGGTCTCCATTTTGGAGACTAGACATTTTATCTTTGCTTGATACATCCTCCTGAAAGTTAGGTCCTTTTCTTGAACCCAATACTCTACTGTACTTTCCCTGTGTTTTTCTTTCTTTCTTTGATTAACAAAAAAGGTGGAAAGTATATTAAGAAGGATAGCTTTGGTCCTATCTCTTTAGCTTGAAGGGAAGTGAGAAAATGTGGTGGTGGCAATGAAAACAAGCCTTCAAAGTCTCAAAATGAGATGGTGCTGGTATAGTTGGATGGGTGAAATTGTTCCAATATAAATGTCAGGCATTATATCATATTTAAATTCCTCAGCTGGAGATCAGTTGCTGACTTATTAATAGATGTAGTGGCTTTTCAGAGTCTGGCACATTGAGCAATTCATTAAAATATAGTAGTATTAATAAAATATTATTATAGTAATAGTAGTATTAAAATGGTAGAAATGTTCTATAAGTCATAGATGCAAGCTTATAACTAATAATTTATATACTGTATGATCCACCATTATATCATCAGAAATCATATAATAGAGTCCAATAGTGCTATGGATGTTTTCATATTCAAATGTTGTCAGCTATGTTGCACTATGAGTCTATTACTACAATGCAAGAGTTTAACAAGCACCCAATTCTTTGATTTTTTTTTTCTGATGCTGAAAGGAATGCATGTTTGTGCAGCTTTGTAGAAGATACTATGTACGTGAGTAAGCAAGCAAATAGTAGTTGTAATGATTTACAATAGTTTCAGGAATAAAGAGGATTAGAAAACTTCATGGAAGATATCAATAAGATGTTGATATCTTGTCTTCCAAACAGAATGTTTCTGAATTCCAGTGGCTGGATAACATGAGGATATGTTGGCTTTATGTCCCATAAAAAGGGATTCTGGAGGCAGCTGGTTGGCCACTGTGGGAACAGAATGATGAACTAGAAAGACCTTTGATCTAATCCATCTTGGCTCTCTTTATACTCTTAGTCACAAATCAGAATCTACTTGTGCCATTTACTCAGCACTTGGCCCACATTATCAGGGCATCCCCAAACCAGATGGAAGCCTCCACAATATCTCAGATATATCCTGCCTTAGACCGAACAGATCCTCTCAAATCTGCTCAGCTTCAGATGAAAGCATCTGAGGATTTGGAGTCTAAGTACTGTACCTATACATACCTTAAGCATACTGGTCACTTTACCTACATTTCTGCATATTATAGAAGAAGGTATGCAACATTTTTTTTTATTTCATAGTTTTAACATGAGGAACTGGTAAGTCCTAGTACAATTTATCTGCTGAATTACCTATTTTTTGCCTGATTTTGTCAGTTAGTTGCTAATTCTTTTTTTAACATTATAAAATAGAGACTTTGCCCTTTGTTGTCAACCTACTTAATATGTGACAGAATGTATTGCTTTATTAATATAGAAGAAAACAAGTTTGCTTTTAACGTTGTCTGCAAAGCTCTGGTTTTTTCTTTGTACAACATCTGCTTAAAATATTCTAAGACATGGTTTAGAATCATATCATTTCACGCACACCAATAGTGTGGTTGAATATCGGGGCCTTTTTCTACCTAGTGTGATCTCAGTCCCATGAGCCAAAGTCTAGTTGTCAGGGGACTTGTTGTAAGTAATGGTCATTTGTGTTTCATAATTATCTTGAATAAACACAATTAGTTCCACATTCTGCTGTTTTCTTCCTAAGGCATCTGTAAACATTCTGTACTATTCCTTGCAAACAGCTTTTGGCAATCATTAAGGGGAAAAAACCAAAGCAGAATTATTCTCTATGGATCCTTTTAATTTATTCCAAGGAATGTGCCCAAAGGAATACTGAGATCCACTATAGGAAAAAATAGTTATGGATTATTTTACTACAGTTGTATGCTGTAACTTGAATGTAGCTAAAGAAAAAAAATAACAAAAAAGGACAGATATTATAATTATAGTCAATTCTTTAGATATTCCCCATTCCATTATAAGTATCTTAAATATTATAGATTTAGTTTCAGCATGATTTTATACAAATATAATAACCATAAAATAAAGTCAGCAGGACCTGACCTGACCTCATAGAAATGCGTAAAGAAAATAACCGAATTCTGGGCAGGTATTAAGACCTAATAATAAAGCAGTATATTTTCTTCCTGTTTTAAGATGAATGAGTGAACAGAGATCTCATTTTAGGCTTTCAATATTGCTTCCTATGGCCAACTCTTCAATGAAATAAAAAAGAGAATGAATCTAAAACATCCTCCTACAGCAGAGATAAGCCAAAAATAAAGATGTATTGATGTATTGATATAGATGATAGATAGATAGATAGATAGATAGATAGATAGATAGATAGATAGATAGATAGATAGATAGAGATAAGAGAGATGATAGATAACTAGATATCTATAACACAGTTCAATCTTAATATTTATTAAAAAGAGAAGAAAAGTTATGGCAACTTTTGTCCTACAGTTGGATGATCACATCTGAAACAAACTTTTGGAGGCACATTGCTGAATATTGCCAATTTAACAAGCTGTTCTGTGCTTCAAGGGACATATTTATGGACATACTTTCAACAAGACACACCTAGTGTGACCAAGCTGTGCTGTAGTAAAGAGCAGAAACTATTAGAAAAATAGAAGGTTTTTTTTACATAAATGATTTCACACATAGAAATTATTAAGTTCAGATCCACTGAGCAAAAAACACTCAGTGATAAGACAGATTTGTCATAAGCAAGAAGCTATTATATGGAGTAGAACAAGCAAAATGGAGCACATTATTCCACTGTTAACCCATGTGGTGGTGTCGATAGTTCTTAATTGATTCTAAGGAGCCTGTTGTCTCTAACTTTATTAATTTTCATGCTGATATTTTAAATAAGATTTTTAATATTTTTTCCAAGGGGCTGACAGCAATGAACACACTATAAATATATTGATTACAAGAGAAAAAGTATGCAGAGAGAGAAGATATTAAAACCTATAGTCACCTTCAAACATTTGTTGATTTTGCAATAAGCTTCTGGCCATTCCGATTCCTTTAAAGTATCTAAGTTATTTCCAAAACAAGCACTTTGGGAAAAATTGTGATATTAGTATGTTTCTATGCATAATTCAAAGAATGTTAGGTTTGATTTGTATAAAGTCAGACTAATGGAGATGCTGCATCTTCTGTAGTACCTTGGAACCACTTTTGGCATGAACCCACCAGGGCCTTTTCAATAGCCATTTTCTATCTCCAGATGCCCCTGACAAGGGACGCCAGTTTTCTGAAATCTGTTGTCTCACACCAGCTGGGAAGAATTTTTTTCAGTTTTGATTTTTCAACAGAGTCAATTTTAAATGGATTTTAGATAGCCAGGAATGTTATCTACTATTGTGGTGCTTGTAATTAATTTATATTTGTTTTAGTTAACAATTTTTGCATCATACATAATTCTGTATGTTATTACCTTCTCAAGCTTAGTTTTTACTGGAAAGGCAAGTTATGAATTTGATCCAGATCGTCTCTGGATTTTGAGTCTTGAGAAGAGCAGAGCAGAACAGAACAGAGCAGACTTTATATTCTCAACCTATTGGTTCTGTGCAAAAGTCTATTTGTCATCATCCATTATGTATACAAAAACCAGCATGTAACATGATGTTTTTCTATCTGCTGCCACCCAAAATTATGGATAATAATTTCCAGAATTCCTAATCATTATAGCCAAATATAGTTTAAGGCAAATGACAAGTGCAACTAACACATCTCCTCCCCAATCTGTAGCTAAATAGAATTTAATCACTAACAAAGTATGATATTAACTGTGCTGTTGTATTATAGAATAGCATCATTACCTATCAGAGAACTGTATTTATTTATAGTTTTACAAATGGAGAGATTAAAAAAATACATTATTACTTACAAGTAGTCCTCAACTAATGATGATTCATTTACCGACTGTTTATAGTTACAATAACACTGAAAAAGTGATTTATGATCAATCCCCATACTTATGACCATTGCAGTGTCCCAATAATCATGTGATCTTGGCATCTGTTGCACATCAGTGTCTGTCACTGTGTCCCTCAGTACATGATCACCATTTTCAATCTTGACAAGCAAAGTGAGTGAGGAAGCCAGCAGGGAAGGTTGGAAATTGTGATCACTTAATATCTCACTTAATAGCTATGTAATAACTTAATAACTTGTGATATCTCACTTAATAACTATTGTGATTTTCTTAACAACCATGGGAAAAAAGGTCATAAAATTAGGTGTGGTCATGTAACACTTCACTTAACAATCACGCTGTTAATAACAAATTTTCTCATCCTTATTTATTCATTATTTATTGATTTTTGATAAATCACTCAAGGTGGTGAGCAAACATAATACTCCTTCCTCCCCCTATGTACTCCATAACTACCTGTGAGATGAATTGGACTGGTCCAAAGTACACTTAACTGGGTTTCATGCCTAAGGTGGGACTAGAATTCACAGCCTCCTAGTAGCTAGTATCATGCCTTAACCACTAGCCAAAACTGTCCTTGTCATAAGTCCAGGCTACCTGTATATATCTTAATACTCTAAGTATTAGAACATTAGAAAGGGTTTTTCAGAAGTGACAAATGAAAAGGATGGTTGTGACCACAGGTACTAATCAAATCCATGCAGCAGGAGTGCATATTTAGTTGGCTATGGATGCCACCTATACACAGTCAGAGCTGATATTCAGCAACAACTGAGTCCAGAGTAACATTATAGTAAAACAAACTGAAGCCAGAGACTTTGTGTTCTCTGCAACACTGACTTTATCTTGTCCTCATAGCTGTTGCTTCCATTTTATTTCAGCAAAGTCTTTTAAACAGATAGAGCAGCTTGTTTCCTTGACAGCACAGAATGAACTATTTTGGTTTTCTTTGATCTGTGTCTGTTCAGCATACTGTATCCATAGAAATAGCTTCTGTCCCAAGACTACAAGCATGTTGTATTATGTATGCCTAAAATAGTGTGTTAATACTGCATTAAGTTGGCACTGTTCACAGCCTGGAAAGTCATGAAAAGAAACTTTGAAGATCCTCAAAGCCTTGTTGTAGAGTTTATGTGTCTCTTGCCTGATTATTCCATTAACCATTAATGCCATACTCTTAAAAAAAATAAAAATCGCAGATGCTACAAAGCTTGCTCTTATTTTAAAAGTTTGTGCATGCTTTAAAATATACATTGACAAACTTTACAGACTTGCATTCAAGTATAATTTTTTACATGTTTGTTTTATATGAACATGACAAACGAGGGATAGTTGGTGCTCTCTGAACTTGGATATTTTCTTGCAGATGTTTTGTTACCCAAATTAAATAATATCAACAGGGCTAACATGACAAAATATTTATGGCTCATGATTGATGACCAACAGATTTTCCATATAGTGAATGGGATATAATTCAGATACAAAATGCATCTGGAGAAATGAGTAGTGAATATGAAACAATAAGTATATTAATTTTTGACATACTCTAAATGCCCTTTACTGTTTCTGTTGCTAAATACCAATGTTCCTAATCTTCTAAATAACAGATAGATAGATATTGAACATCTGTCAGAATGATACTGTTTTCAAATTTAAAAAATTCAACTTTTCAATTGTAGCTTCAAATATTTTTTTTCTCTTTCAAGCAAATAGCAATTTTGAAACAGATTTTGCTTTATTTTTAAAATCTTCTGATATTTTATAATATTGTATGTTGGAGCCTAAAGCCTTCTATGTGCACATAAGAATATTCTTGAGAGCAGAAATCTAACCAGAGCAAGGATGATTGAAGCAAATTTTATAATTGTATTATAACAGAAATAAGATGAGCAAATTCTAGTACTTAGCTAATGCATTCTGCAAAGAGAAACATTAAAAAGCATTTGTTCTCTAAGACTATGACTGAAGAAGAAAGGCAGAAAGAAGTAACCTCAGATTACCAATCACAATCACACATTCACTATTTATTATTTATTTATTTATTTATTATAACATTTATATACCGCCCTTCTCCCTAGGGACTCAGGGCGGTGTACAGCCGAATCAACCCCAATCAATACAAAAGTTAAAAAACAATTAAATAATAGGCTGTTTAAACTAAAACAACCCTCCCCCAGAAATGTTAAAACCCAGGTTAAAACCAAATTAAAGGAGACAATTAAAAACTATGTCAGCCCAGGCCAGCCTGCTCAAAGAGCTAGGTTTTTAACGGGCGCCTGAAGGCCCTCAGGTCCGTGCTGGTGCGTATCTCAGGTGGCAGAGTATTCCAGAGGGCAGGGGCCCCCACAGAGAAGGCCCTACTCCTGGGGGCCACCAGACGACACATAGAGGCCGACGGCACCCGGAGAAGGCCCTCCCTGTGGGAACGCACCGGTCTGCTGGAGATCACCGGCAGAATGCGGTCCTGCAGGTAACCTGGCACAATGCCATGGATCGCCCTAAAGATCAAAACTAGAACCTTAAAGCGAACCCGGAAAGCCACTGGCAACCAATGCAGATCGCGCAGGAGAGGCGTCACATGGGAGCTACGTGACGCCCCCATGATTACCCGCGCGGCCGCATTTTGCACCAGTTGGAGTCTCCGGGTGCTCCCCGCAGGGAGCCCCATGTAGAGAGCATTACAGTAATCCAGGCGAGAGGTGACAAGGGCATGAGTGACCGTACGCAGGGCGTCCCGATCCAGGAAGGGCCGCAACCGGTAAATCAGGCGAACCTGATAAAACGCCCCCCTGGAGACGGCCGCAATATGATGTTCTAAGGACAGCCGTGCATCCAGGAGGACGCCCAGATTGCGAGCCCTCTCTGTGGGGGACAAAGTCTCTCCCCCAATAGCCAGCGAAGGTGTCAGCTGGCTATATCAGGGCCCGGGAACCACAGCCACTCGGTCTTGGATGAGTTGAGCCGGAGCCTGTTCTCGCCCATCCAATTCCGCACGGCCTCCAGGCACCAGGGACATAGCCTCTACAGCATCGTTGGGGTGGTCTGGGGTGGAGATGTATAATTGGGTGTCATCTGCATACAGGTGACACCACACCCCAAGACCACGGATGATCTCGCCCAGCGGCTTCACATAAATGTTGAACAAGAGAGGGGAGAGGACCGACCCCTGAGGCACCCCACAAATAGGGGTGGACCTCTCCCCTCCCGCCAACACAAATAGAGGTGGACCTCTCCCCTCCCGCCAACACAAATTACGAACTGGTTGGAGAGGAAGGAGGAGAACCATTGCAGGACAGTTCCCCCAATCCCCAGCCCCTCCAACCGCCGCAATAGGATACTATGGTCGATAGTATCAAAAGCCGCCGAGAGATCTAATAGGACCAGGACAGAGGAAAACCCTCTGTCACGGGCCCTCCAGAGATCATCGACCAACGCGACCAATGCTGTTTCGGTACTATGCCCGGGCCTGAAGCCCGATTGGAACGGATCGAGGTAAGTTGCTTCCTCCAGGTACTGAGGTAGCTGACGTGCCACCACGCTCTCAACAACCTTCGCTATGAAAGGAAGGTTGGAGACTGGACGATAGTTGTTTAAAACAGCTGGGTCCAGGGAAGGCTTCTTGAGGAGGGGCCGCACCACCGCCACTTTCAAGGCGGTAGGGAACGACCCCTCTCTCAAAGAAGCGTTAGTAATCCCCTGGAGCCAGCCTCGTGTCATCTCCCTGGCGGCCGAAACCAGCCAGGAGGGACACGGGTCCAACAAACATGTGGTGGCATTCAGACCCCCTCAGCAGTCTGTCCACACCCTCAGCGGTCACAGGATCAAACTCCCCCCAGATAACATTCTCAAGACCTGCCCCGGACACCTCCCCCGGGACCACCCAATTGGAGTCCAGCCCGTCCCGAATCTGAGCGATTTTGTTGTGCAGGAATCGGGAAAACTCCTCTACCCTACCCTGCAAGAGGTCATCCCGCGCTCTCGGTTCAAGCAGAGAGCGGGTCACTCTAAACAGGGCAGCAGGCCAATTTTCTGCCGACACAATAAGGGCGGAGAAATGCGAACACTTCGCCGCCTCTATCGCCACAAGGTAGGTCTTGATATAAGACCTTACCTGTGTCCGGTCAGACTCAGTGCGGCTCGCTCTCCAAATGCTCTCTAGACATCTTTTCCGGCACTTCATCGCCCGCAGCTCCTCCGTATACCATGGAGCCAAGTGGGATCTGTGCCGGGTCAGAGGTCGCAGAGGCGCAACTCGATCCAGAGCCCCGGCAGCCAACCTATCCCAGGTGGCTACCAGGTCTCCAGGCGAGTTGTGAGCCAGAGACTCAGGAAATGGCCCAAGCTCCCTCTGGAACCACTCCGGGTCCATCAGGCGCCTGGGGCGGAACTATCTACGTGGCTCCGCCTCCCTGCGGTGGGGGGTGGCGGAACAGAAGTCGAGTCTAAGAAGGGAATGATCTGTCCATGACAAGGGTGTAATAACTAATTCCCCAAAATTACAGTCATTCAACCACTGACCCGAGACAAAAATCAGGTCCAGCGTGTGTCCTCCTATATGAGTGGGGGCAGAAACTAATTGGGTCAGGTCCATGGCCATCGTGGAAACCATGAACTCCCGGGCAACCCCCGAGGTTTCACCGAGCGATGGCAGGTTGAAATCCCCCATGACCAAAAGCCTAGGGGTCTCAACCGCCAGCCCAGCTATCACCTCAAGGAGTCCGGGCAGGGCCGATGGGATGTGGCAGGGAGCCAGGTACGCCATCAAAAGGCCCATCTGAACCCCTTGTCCCCACTTCACAAAGAGAGACTCACAACCAGCCGTCTGAGGGACAGTGGCCTCCCTAGGACAAAGGACCTCTTTAATAAGCACCGCCACCCCACCACCCCTTCCCTGAGACCTAGGCTGATGAAATGCAAGGAAACCTGGTGGGCAAATCTCTACCAGAGGGACACCACCCTCTGGGCCCAACCAGGTTTCGGTAATGCCTACCAGGTCCGCGCCTGGTAAGAGAACAGAAAGTACATTCTCAACTTTCTATTTAGACCCTGTTCCTTCACAGCCACCTCATCCCTGGCAGTAGATCATGAGTTACTGAAGAGCCAGGTAGCATTATATTTGAACCAATAACATCTATTCCCAATGGTTCATGCAGCAGCAATCCACAAGTTTTTTTTTTTAGTCACCACATTACAAAAAAGATAGTGAGATTTTGGAAAAAGTGCAGAGAAGAGCAACTAAGATGATTAAAGATCTGAGACTAAAACATATGAAGAACTGTTGCAGGATTTGGGGTTGGCTAGTCTAGAGAAAAAAAGAACTAGAGGGCACATGATAGCAGTATTCCAACACTGGAGAGGCTGCCACAAAGAGGAAGAGGTCAACTTATTTTCCAAAGAACCAGAGGGCAGGCCAAGAAACAACAGAAACTAATCAAGGAGAGAAACAACCTGAAATTAAGGAGAAACTTCCTAACAGTGAGAGCAACAACATGCCTTCAGTAGTTGTGAGTGCTGGATGTTTTTAAGAAGAGACTGGACAGTCACTTGTCTGAAATGGTACAGGGTGAGCAGGGGTTGGACTAAAAGACATCCAGTGTTCCTTCCACTTTTATTCGATTGATTGGTTGATTGATTGTTGAAGTGTTGATGTCTTTGTGCTTCCTTTTGGGTCTAATTTTCTACACGGAAGAGTTTGATTGTCCTCAAATAGGCTTGTTGACTAGGGCTCATCTGTTACAAAATCCATTAAATAGGTATGTAGACGCACCGTCTTTTGTCATCACTTACTCTTTGCATGCTCTTTTTCAATAGCTGATAGGGTCACAACTGTCTGAGTTTTGTTTGCCCAACTGGTCATTCTATCCCTGCATTATATCAGCTACTCCATTTGTGAAGTTACTGTTTATCCTGTCTTATGCCTAATTTGCATCCATGCAGGTTGCCACTGTAGGGATGGTGCTGGCTAGCAATCTATAATCTCAATGTGCAGATCCTTTTGGTATCTGCATATTTCCTTTATTTGATGTATTCATCTTCTTATGTTTTCTATCTGAAGTCTATTTTATAAAATAGTTTTCATACATTGGCTTTGTCAATTTAATTAGTTGGTTTTAATTAAATAATTAGCCATAGGAATTATGAATAACTTTGGTTAAACAGATAACTTCCATCTTTTTCTATCTGGATGTCATAGTAGTGGAGATGCTTCCCAGTTCTTTCCTCTCTATTTCCTTGTTGACGATTTTCTTGGTTTTTCTTGGCTATTTGTCGTGTCTTGGTCACAGAAGGGTAAATCACTAATACAGGCACACATTGATACAAATACACATATATCAATCGTCATGTCCGTATGTGTAGTAAAGACAAGGATGAGATTTACCTTGCTTGATAAACATATAGTCTGGTTTGATTCTAGGGTATAGTTGCTTTCTTTAGATCATAAAATCTCTTGAACCAAACCATGCTTGATTATTCAAACCCAGTAGTCTGCTACATGCATCTTATTACTGCTATGCTGACTAATGTCTTTATAGAAGTATTGCTCCTTCTTGGAAATGCATGACAGTTTTTGTGGTAGAATCTGTCCCTGACCTCTTGGATCATTTGGGCTAAGATATCTCTTTTTCTGGTTCTGTTCAACTTCCAAATAAACAAGTGAAGAACTCCTTCAAAACCTGTGATCTCCACTCATTGTTTTCCTAGCCATTTGGAACAAAATCTGATACTCTCGGATTACTGTCTTTCTCTCTTTCATCAAAATAAACAATCCTGCATGCTTTAGTTCTGTGACACTGAATACAGGATACTGTATTCTTGTAGTATCTAATGAGTATCTAGTTATTGCTTCTTCCTCACATCTGCATTTCAGTTTGGTTCTCTTTTCACTTGACACAAATGCATATACTTTATTTTTATACAGTTGATCTCTTTCACTGAACAAGTAGCAAAATGTTTATCTGATGTAATTATCTATGGATATGAAAATATGTTTGCTTTCATTCAATGTTGTGACATGCATTGGCCAACAAATGTCACAGAACTGAATCTAGATTCCACTTTGTCTCCTTTCTCTTCATATCCATTGGCACATTGCTTCTGATGTTAATATAATTTGAACACCTGGGCTTGTGCATTTATACATGGTCATAATTTTAATTTCTTATTTAAAACTTCCAATTTACAAACAGCTTCTGAGACTCTGTGTCCTATTCACTATTGCCATTTGGTTACACAATGTTTGTGGTTGCAATTTTTTACTACCCTTGTTTTCTCTTTTACACAGTTTAATTCAGATAGTCTAATTTTCTGGATAAAGTATATCATGTAATATTCCATTCTCGGTCACATAACAATTATTATCTTTACATTTTACATCATATCCAGGGGTGGGATTCAACATTTTTAACAACCGGTTAAACATGTGGGCGTGGCTTAGGTGGTCATGTGACTGGGTGGACATGGCTGGTGGTCATGTTATTGGGTGGTCATGTGTGGCCAGCTCAATATCACTCATATCGAGGCATGCACCTCTTTGCCTGGCCTCTCATGACTGTGGGGATGCTGCAACAGTCGTAAGTGTGAAAAATGGTCAGAAGTCACTTTTTTCAGTACCATTGTAACTTTGAATAGTCATTCCACACAAGCAAAGTACCAACAAAGGAGGGGAAAAAACCTCCAGAGAACAGGAAGTCTAGTCATGCTAAGAATGTAATAAGGATTAACAGAGAGGCAGTTTCTGTAAGCAACACCAGAATGTTTCCTTCCTGCCTTCCTTACAGGATTAGGTCAGTAATTTCTTCTAACAAATGGTTCTCTGAACTGCTTAGAATGTTAACAACCAGTTCTAGTGAATAGGTGCGAACTGGTAGAATCCCATCCCTGATCATTTCCTTTATGTGTTATATGGTTTATAGACAGTAGACACGACTCCAGTTTATAACCATGCTGGAGATTGAAACATTTTATCTCTACATATTAGTTTCTTGAGAATAGGAATCTAATCTGAGCAAGGATTAGTGAAGCAGATTGTCTAACTATAACATAGGAGAATTTATTTACAGTAAGTATATCATATGCAAACTCTTCAACCTACTGGCAGAAGAATTCAGCAGCATGTACTCTGAGCATGTACTTAGGAGGAAAGGCTGAAGGAACTGGCCTTAGAACAGTAATATTATAGACATAATGCAGGGCGATTGACCAATAAAGAAGGAACATGAAGTTATCTATCTAGAGATAATTAAGCTTGTGATCAGTAGGTCATAAAGTATTAGGCACAAGGAACAAAAATAAATTCATGAAAACCAAGAACAACAGTTCAACCCTATTCTATTTCCTGCCAGACAACCAGTGTACTATTGAACTTAAAATGTTGGGCTTGGATCAATGAAACAAGAGTTCAACCCAGCCTAGCCTTCTACTTCTACAGCTTTTTGGGCCAGGCAATGATTTAATGATATCTTGTAATGATATTTGAGAACAGGACTAACCTCAGGAAGCAGGAGGGACAGCCTCAGATTGGACAACCAATTATAAAACATATTTCAGCCCACAGAAAGGGAATAAACTAGAAAATATTTTAGAAGGGACCCTTCCTAGTTGTCAAGAGAATAAAAGGAAAGCAAGGAGGAAACTTATAAGGTTCTGTTAATGTAACCATATAATAAAGATAGAACTAGTACTTTTGGTGTGCTTCTTCTCTGGACTACCTTGCAGGTCTAGCAAATATTAATATAATAAGTCAACTGTAAAGCAGTATTACAATGTAAAAGATTATAGATAAATGATAGACAAATGACAGAAAGACAGATAGATTGTATAGATAGATTTGTTATAAAAGAAGTTCTGCCTGTTCCAAAGTGAATCAATAAACAAGATCAATAAAGTACCTTTCTATATCCTTTGGTGGAGAAGGGAAAGAGGAATATGGCTATCAGAAAAAAAAATCTTACTGTACATGTCAGCATTGTTCATTTTTTCCCCAAATTGGCTTTCTTGTAATTGCTTTGCCCACTTTGCAGCAAGCATCCTTATGTACAAGGCATGTGCATTCCAGTTCTAGTGTGCTAAAGTGAGGACGAGCCATGGAGACCCCTGCCTGTACCACTGTCCTTTGCTATTCTTGATTCCATGGCCTGAGGCAATGGTTTACATTTTTAGAACAACAGCCGGCTATCTGCAAGCAGCAGAGCACTCGTCAGGCTTCATTACGGCACACAAAATGACACAAGTGAGCCTGTGGTCATAACTATGCTTATGGTACACTGAAAAGCCATTATATCTCATTGTAACCACCACAACAAAATCCCCATATTTAACTTATTTATACAAAGTACAATAAAAAGCAACAGTGAACAAGTTTTTTGGTTCTAATGAGGGCTTCAATCATGGCAGCTATAAATTTTATAAGATGTGATTCTCTTTTTCTTATGCCCATAATTGGTCTCTCTTAAACTCATATAGTACAATAGCAGGATTTGCTAAACAATCAGCCTTTTTTCTAGATTAATAACTTGGAGAGCATAATTTGTATCAAATGACTAGTTTAGAAGTAACAAAGTAAATTGCTTGGGTATGATTGTATATTAAGACAGTGAATTTATAATTAAAACAACTTTCCTTTCTTTATAATAAGTTGACATTGTTGTATGTCCAATGGGCATATCTTATACTCGAGTTAACTCTAGTGGATATGGCTCAACTTTGTACTAAATTCCCTTTCACTGGGGAAATTCAAAGGCATACTAACATATTGAATATGCATTAGTACACCAGTATAGTAATAGCAAAGTGGCAATATTGACACAACATCTCAAACAGGATTAAACGTTGTTTGGAATATGAGAGAAATCAGCTTCTCTTGTATTCAAAGGACAATCATACCGACATTCACATAAATTGCAGCACCATGTTGGAACAGGAGAAAGCTGCATTTTGAACTCTACATACATATCATACTTTGCTCCTCTGCTATTCGCACTCTATGTCATATTGCTTGCAAAAGAATTCCAGGAATAATATTTCTTTGCAAGTAGACACTATGAGTGATCAAGGCTATCCTACAGCAAGTAACTTATATCATGCATGTCTTTGGAGATTCTTGGTCGTCCAGGTCCTGGTTGTCCCAAAGGTGCTTTTTCAAGAGGCATCTGGACTCTGGTTTTTCTTCAAAGACATTTCGCTTCTCATCCAAGAAGCTTGTTCAGCTCAGAAGCTTGAAGAAAAGCACCTTTGGGACTACCGTCATGCAATTACATATACATTGAAGTTCCTTTACAAATAAATTTGTTCCACATGCAGAGTTTGAAGACCTAGGATGTCGGATGCTGGATCAGATCCAAAGTTTGACAGTGCAGAAATCAAGTATTGTCAGAAACATCAGGAAGACAAAAGCAGAGTAACCAGGGCTGGAACCAAAGGATGGGTTGAGGTCCAAAAAAAAAAAGGAAAGGAAAGGAAAGGAAAGGAAAGGAAAAGAGCACAAAGAAAGAAAGAAAATAAGATTTGGATGGGGAAGCAAGAAACAAAGAGAGCAAAAGGGAGCAAATAGATAAATATTGAATCCAGTAAAGTAGATCTTGAATTTGTCAACTTTTTATTGCACGCGTGTCAAAAACCACATATTTATATAATTAAGGACAAGATTGTTAAGAACAAAGGCCATGAGATCTGCCTCACAGAAGTCCTTCATATCACTTCATAACTTCACCCAGCTGTTCCATTGACCAGCACATATTGTGCATCCACAAAAGTCCTTCCGGCATATCCAAAAGCCACCTGGAAGACTATGAAAAGATTCCTGTACCTTTGTAGAGGTATCTTCTAAGCACTAGAAGCAAAACCCCAGCAGTACATAGCATTTCCCTTTTAGAAGTATGGAGTGGATACATTGGTTTATAAAGGTTGCTTTGCATGGAACTTTACTGAAGTGAAGCAGCCCTTCAAAACTTTGCATAGTCCTAAGAATAATGATTTGTCTTTGACCTGCCTGTTCATACGTATCAAATCAGCCATTTTGAAACTTCATGGAACATGTTTTCAAAATTCCAAGCGTCCCCACCCTTATATTCTGATAATTCGTTTAAGGGCATACATGAAACACCCTGAATTAATATATATATATGATTCCTTCACTAAAGCATAGTACTTGTTAATGCTTATCTCAGAAAATATACATTCCAAGAAGACACAATTGCAATAGCATTGCTACAATTTGGACTGCAAGTACTTGCTCATACAAATAAGCAAAGAAAGCAATTATTTTGGGACACATATATCCTTTTCTTTAGATGAATAAAAATACAACACTGGGCATATATTTTACATGAAGACATCTATTTTTCTGTAAGAAATACCTGAGGGAACTTAGCCACATAAATTGTACGTACTTGTACCAAATGTTTCCAAAACCCCTGGGGTTACTGTTGATTAACAAATCCTGCCAAGTCTATCAACTATCTTTCTTAAAACCATAAATATAATAAATGTCTAAAACGCAGTTACTGCATTACTAATTCAACAAAGCATTTTATATAATACTATATAATACATTATGAATAGGATACACAAGTCAGGAGAAAGATTTGAAGACTTGAGCAACTGATCCAGCTGGTGAAAACATATTAAAGTATAATCATACTATTTTTTAAAACATGAATTACATTTAATGTTAGAATTACATTTAAAAGAATATTGTTAGATTTTAGTCAAATCAGTGTTTCTTAGTTTGCCATCTGGAACATTAAAAATGTCCTATCACACTGGCCTGTTAAGAAAGATGAGAACCAGTGATGGGATTCAAATTTTTTTACTACTGGTTCTCTAGGCGTGGCTTGGTGGGTATGGCAGGGGAAAGTTACTGCAAAATCCCATTCCCTCCCCACCCCACTAACCTGCTTTCCAGCTCCGTTCTCCTCTGCAGGGCACAATAGAAGATCTAGCCAATCAGCTGGGACTCGGGAGGCAGAGAATAGATAGGTGCGGGGCCAGTCAGAGGTGGCATTTGCCGGTTCTCCAAACTACTCAAAATTTCTGCTACCGGTTCTCCAGAACTAATCAGAATCTGCTAAATAACACCTCTGATGTGAACCAAAATTTCAATTGCTAAGCAAGGCAGCTGGTAGATGAGTTTTGTCCCATTTTACAACCTTTCTTTCCACCGTTGTAAGTGAAACACTGCAGTTCTTAAGTTAGTAACATGATTTTTAAGTGAATCTGGCTTCCCCGTCATCTTTTCTGCCACAAGGTTGCAAAACGTGATCACGACCATGGAACACTGCAACCATCATAAATACATGCCAGTTGCCAAGCATCTGAACTTTGTTTACATGACCATGAAGATGCTGCAATGATCATAAGCATAAAAAATGGTCATAAGTCTTCTTTTTTTGTGTGCCATTTTCAATGGTCACTAAATGAATGGTTATAAGCTGAGAACTACTTGTATCTGGATTTCCTCCCTCTGTTCACTTTTATCAAATTGGAAAAACTACCTACAAACATTATCTCTCTGATCTGATGATTGAAAAAAATAATCCATTTTCCTCGCATCTTCACACAGAAAATTAATTTTCCTTTCTTGAGAGAAGTGGATGTTATACCTAGACCTTGAATCTTATCAAGACTCATGCAATAGAAATACTTAGACTTAGCTATGGAAATGGTGACTGAAGAACATGAAGAAAGAACTTCAGAGAAGGAGGAGTTAGTTCAAGGAGAAGCCATCTTAAATAGACAATTAACACAAAGAACACCACGAAGAAGAGGGAAAAGAAGGGGGGTTAAAAATTTATTGGGAATTAAGGTGAGGGAATTAAGGTATATTTAAACCACAGAGGTGACACACTCAAATTAGTAAAAAAAGTGGGAGGACTTATGTTTTTTTCTTGTGTAAAAGCTTGTATTAATTTAGAACCTATGGAAAGAATATGCGATGAAACTGCAAATTGGACAGATAAAATAATTAAAAGATAATACGTATGAAGATATGGGAATTATAGGTGATTTTAAGAAGAAAAGAGTATTTTGGAAAAGGTAAAAATAAAAATATGCATATTATTTTTATCTTTAAAAGAAATATTAATGTTTAAAAAAATATATTTGGAATAAATTGAAATGAACTGAGAGAATGTTTAGATTGAGACTAATATCAGAGACTAGGATTAATTTGTTTGTTCTTTTCTTTTGTAAAAGTTGGAATGGAAAAGGTAATAATAGAAGTTAAAATTGGATAAGATAGGAAGTTGAATGTAAAAAATGAATATATAACCATTGTCATATTTGCATGTAAAAGTGGTGACCCGGAATTATGTTGTCCACTGAAAAGAGCGTGTTTGTTTTGTATGTGAAAAACTGAATAAAACGTGTTTTAAAAAAAGAAATAATTGGACTAACAAAGATTCCTAAGTATTGTCCCCCACTGAATGATTTTATTGAGGAAGAGCTTTTTCAGGCAATATTCTCTTCCTGGTTCCGAAAGAAATAATTCTACTCCCTGAAACACCAATCTTTATTCTGTCATAGCCAAAAGTAGCCAGAGTTAGGTATATACTTTAACAAAAATCACATAATCTAGTCATAATACTCCACTAACAGAATTTGTTCTATCAACGAAGCTGGAAAGGAAATGTTACTTATTTATTTTTTATTTATAATTTGTCAAACAAAAATAAAAACACGAATAATATAAAAACAAAATGACAGGGACAATAGGCACGTTAGTTACACTACAGTCCTTGTAATATTTAGTAGGTCCTATATTTACTGTCCTCTCTAAGCAGTTTACAGAGTCAGCATATTGTTCCAAACAATATGGGTCTTCATTTTACCATCCTTGGAAGAATGGAAGGTTGAGTCAACTTTGAGCCGGTCAAGATCGAAAGAATCCTGGCAGTCAACAGAGTTAGCCTGCAGTACTGCATTCTAACACTGCAATACCACAGCTCTTACACCATGGTAGGTGTAGCTATAGGGCTTGGTTATCCATAGGATTTCATATCTCCAATCATTTTGGGCACAATGGATGTACTCCAGGTCCTCTCAGTTAAACCTTGTGGGACCAAAGAAATGTGCCTTCTCTGTCACTATTTCTGTTTCCAGATCTTGGTTAGTATGTTGTAGAGGATATTTTTTATTGCTAAGGTTGTTTATTTTTGGCTATCATATTTTGCTGTCATGTCTTTAACTGTTTTAATTGTGCATTTGAGTCTTATAAACCACCCAGATTCTTTTGGATTGAGTGGCCTTAATCAATTTCATTACTTGTGAAGGAATTGATAGGTGGGCAAAAATGCCAAATCCCATCTGAACATCTGGCTGACTGTACAATGAACCATAATAAAATAAACAATATAACCATTAATATCAGTACTAAAATAATGGGGAATATTTATTCATTCATTTATTTTTTTATAGCTGCCCAATTCAACTGTGACTCTGGATGGCTTACAATTATAAAATCATAAAACAATTAAAACAATTTTTAAAACATGAAAACAGTAAGGACGTTCACAAAATAAATAAATAAATAAATAAATGCAAATAGCAGCCATGATAAATCAAGTAACAGTAAAGTCAAGTAAGAGGGCCCTTAATACATTCTGAACTCCAGGCCTGGGTAAAGCTTGGATGGATGGGATGGATGGATGGATGGATGGATGGATGGATGGATGGATGGATGGAGAAAGAGAAAGAGGGAGGGAGGGAGAGAGAGAAAGAATATAAAGCTTCTATCGGTTCCAGATCAACGCTAGAAGAATACAATAAATCTAATAAGTCTATTAACCCTTTTAATTCTAAAGTGTTAATAACCCTGAATTTCAGTTGCCTATATATAGCAACAACCATGAAATATAATGTCTTATTTTTGTGTAGATCCAAAAACAAAGTCCATAAAAAGCTGCATAAGGAAATAGCAACAATAACAATTCAGATATTTCTTTCAGCAATCTTCCAGCAATAAGAAATATGTTTACCTGACACTTTTGTTAATACTTTACTTTTTTGGAAATATTGAATAAGTGGGGCATATATTCCTGGCAAACTTCATTTTAAATTAGAGATAAATTGTAACTTTGACTTCTCAATAAGTTTATTATCTCCCAGTACACTCTTTCTCTCTCATACACACTTTTTCTTTCTCTCTCTCTTTCTCTCTCTGGTCCATATTTTCATTTCAGCTGGGCTAAGTGGGAGAACGAACTCTAAGGGAGGTCTTAGCAGATGGTTCTCACAAACTGCATACGGCAATTGAGAATTAGTGTGCAAGCATATGCAACCTGGTATAGTATGAAACATTCCAGCATATGAGCACTAAAACAAGCCAGACTTGTGCAGAATTTTTCTTACCAGTAACATTCTAACATAGCTTCCTTTTCTTCTTTTACCCATCTATGTTTTATATATTTTGATTTCAAACATGATAAAAGCAAACAAAAACTATATAATACCTATTTGGATCTTAAAATTTTAAATATAAAGATTTAAATAAAACCACATGGAATATATCATATGGGAAATGGATAGTCAACTTTACATTGTTTTCTCATTCCTAGCTTAGAAATGTAACTGTAGAGATATTACTTACAAGTAAAACCGCCTCTGGGCATTCCTAAAGAGAACATGGGAAACAAACAAAGATGGATCCTCTGGCCCTGTCTCTCCACTTAAGTCTTTCTGTTTTTAACAGGAAGGATCTGCAGTAAGGCTTGAAACAGGTATGTCCATACAAGTGAGAATCCTGTGCAAGCAACTTGTATAAAAAAAAAATCAATTCCCAAATCCTAAGCCAAGTTGAAATTTCGCATTTTTTTCCATTTTTCCATAGGTATGTCATCTGGAAAGCTTATAAAAGTTGGATCTTCCTTCTTCATATCTCCTTCAGTCATCTTAATATAATGGGCAAGATGTGTAATACTTTTTTCCAGGCAGGTATAATCCAGATGGAAGGCATTGCTTGCTCTTACATTCTGCTTATGCTGCTCAGTAATTCCTCATAATTTCTCATTGTGTCCTCCAAAAAGATGAGACTGCATCAAAGGAAGGTGCCTTCATGGCATCTCCCACTGTTTCTTGACCTTTGTGCTTTCCTTTACCCCAGGATCTCAGGGGAGTGGGGATCAAAGAGAACAAGGAGAAAGTCTAAACATTGGCATACAAGGCAAGGCAGAATTACATACTGGTCGACCAAAATACAAATCAACTCAAAACTACAGGAGTCCACCAACATGCACATAAATCATTTATAATGATAATCCAAGACTAGGTCCAAATCTCATTAAAGTATATGAATCCTTAATCTATTTTGGCAAAAGAGAGCCAATACACATTTTTTCTTTTTATCATAAATTACAGTTCTGTGGCACTGTGCAAATATTACCAAGCTGTAAGACAGCTGTGCTCCATTAAAATGTGTAATGGTCGCTGATTTCTTACAGCACATGGTCATCAGGCTGAATCTACAGCCAGTAATTAGGAAGATGAAATGTTTAATTGTGCCTTAATTTTGATAAAATTTATCTGTCACACATCCCGTAGTTGAGCATTATGCTCACAAATCAATGTCATCAGGCCTGAGCACCAGATTCTTGTTCCTGACAGATTCATTTGAATATCAAACCACACACAAGCAGGAACTGGAGGAGAGAATATACAAAAGAAACCCCAATGCAGCCATACACACAAAAATAAAAATAAAATAAACAAGGCACACCTCACCACCTTTTTAAAAGCAGGAAAGATCAAAATCAAACTGCTGTTGACAGTTTTGCCTTTTCTAAGACACAACTTCTTGTATGAGTTCCAAACACCATATTTTTCTGGGGGGCCCCGCCCCCCTCTTTTCCTTTTTTAATTTGACACAATTTTTCAATCTGCAGGGTTGTTCCCTCTCCCAGACCACCTCCATTCTATTTTCTGCATTTGTTGCCCGGCTGCAGACTCAACCAAGGCTAAGCCAGAGTCCATTGTGTGCACCAGAAGTGATCATTTACTTCCCTGCTGGCAATGGCATCAGCCAGGCCTTCCAGCAGTTGCTCATGCGCAGATTAGTCTGAGCCTGAATCATTTTATTATGACTGTTGTTGTGGGGCGGGGGGGAGAGTTATGCTAAGCTGTGTGCGGTATGGCAGAGGGCACTTTCAAACACGCCTGCTGCAATTACAAAGCTGTCTGTTTTTTATTTCATACTGAAGCTCCAGCCATTCAGATTAAGATGACATAGCAGTAACTCAGCAGGTTACATAGGAGAGAGTTTTCTTTCTGACCCAGAATTCAGACCATTGAATTGTTTCTATAACAGAAATAATCTTGGCCTTTTTTTTTCTGGTTCTGCACACACACACACACAAAATAGCTAGATCATTGCTGTCGCCTCAACTACCAGAATTGTTCCCCTGCAATATATTTGTTTAGGGATAATTTTCTTCTGGAGAATTCTGTTTTCTGCACCTACAGGCAGGACTAAACACAAATATTGTTGCCTTCATAGACTGCTTGTTACACCCATCTCCCCTTCTCTTTTTTTATCCCCTTCTATACTGATTGAGGAATCTGGGAAAGGTAGTTCAAAAAAATTATCAATTTGCTTTTGTATTGAGGTCCTTTAGTATTCATACAGCAACTTTTTCTATAACTGATGGGAAATATGGTTGAAATGATGACTATTTTCATCTTGTATCATACTTTTCCATAAGTTGATGCCAAACTTCTTTTAACACCGGTACTCCATTATTTTAAGGAATCTATTGAAACTTGGGATGGTCTAGAAATGCCTTTGATTCATATTCTAATGGGATATGATCTAAATTTACATTTTAAGACATGAACTTTATTACATACAGTATGTCAACCTTTGGAATTCAGTTAAAAAAGAATATTTGTAGCTTAGGGTTGCAATGAGGAGTCTTTGGTTGTTTTCTTGCAGAAGTTTTATTATTCAAAGTTTTATCTAGTTTGAGCAATGAAATGTCTGCAAGAAAAGAGCAAAGCCCAGAGAGCACCAAGGACCCCTCAAATTCACAAATTCTTTAAATTTTGCAATACACTTCTCTCATTGTAAAAAAAAAATCAGAAAATATATAAACATGTACATAACTTGAAAAGCTATTACAATAGGCTTTAAAGTTTCTAAACTTTTAGACAAATAGATGTCAACTCATAAAACATTTTGTATACATGTTTTATAGTTGACAACAGAAAGAAGTGGGGGAGTTTCAAAGAGCAGGCAGCAGTGTGGAATCAAAAGTACATTCCATTCATATTTTCTTCAAAGACTGATTAGATTACTGAAGCTTCTGCCATGCAAAAATCTAATTGGAGAGCATGATTGATGACTCTTGGCTATGGACGTTTTTTATTGGATGATACACTCAGAGGGATGAGGGGGCAAAGCAGGATCAAGGGTGACAGTGAATTATGTATCTCAGAGTTGGCTACACCCAGGTAAATGCCCAAGGTAGAATGATAACTTCAAATAAATCTTTTTTAGTTTTGGGAGTGTAGCTCGAGGCTCATGATTTAATTGGAGTAACTGCCGGAATCCTGACAATAGGCAAAATAAAATTAAATATATTTGGAGAAATGCCAACAGAAAATGCACCCTTTTAGTGAAAACATTATAAAAAATAATGAACAAAATAAAATAAAATAAAATAAAAAATAATTTCAAAATAATGAACAAGACTAAAATTGAAAACCTTTCCCTACCAGAAATATCTGTTTCATTATTTTTTCCTTTATTATTGTTAAAAGGATCAGATACCTTCTTTCCTGCAATTGTGCCAAAAATGGGACAACACACCAGATAATTAGTAGAAGTTCAAGAAAATATATTTATCCAACCCAAAGTTGTAAAGTGACATTGGGTACTGGCATAATGTACTGTTTCCAGCATCCCTTTTTTGTAGATTTTTTAGTTTAAAGATTTGGCCAATCATTATGAATGGAACGGATGCAATAGTTTATTACAAATAGATGTTTCCTTATCTGGAGTTAGAACAGATGCCTCCTTATTTATAGTTAAACAGATGTCTCCTTATCTTAGAATTAAAGCAGATGTCTCCTTAAATGGGCATATATATATATTCTATACATAAATATATGTCTTTCTTTCCATGGTTTTTGCTAGTGATGTATTCATTTGTTTATAAGGCAGTAAACAGATTTTATAAAATTATATTACTTACTGCATATATTTTTTATCATTTTACAATTTAAACTTATTGTAAACATAAGGAAAATATTGCAACATTACAAACCAGTTCAATTACTTAATTTAAAACAAGGAACAAAATATGAACAAAATTAGTAATACCTTTTTCTACCCAAATTGGAATGAATAGATAAATAAGTAATACTTAACAATAATGCTAAACATGAATCAAAAGCAACAGAAAAGGCCAATTTAAAAAGCAGATTAGCTCTTAAAATCTTCCACAGTTTTTCTATTGCAGAAATAAGATGAGAGACCAGAAACCCTGGACATTATCAGGAGTAGCCACAGTGTCCTGAGGATCTGCAATAACATCTAACAGGACAGAATTTGAGACTAAACTAGAGTGAACAGCAGAGGTTTTGGGCCCATCTATAAAACATATAATTGTATATAGTCCATTTTTATACTCTTTCCTAGGGGGAACAAATGTCAACACCACAATCAGGGCCACTGCTGACCTGTAAGGTACATTTGTGTAAGAAAGTTTTTTTTTTGCCATCTTAGACAAAAGAAGAAGACTTGGTGCAGCTTAAATTTCCAAAGCTGAGCTTTTCAGAGCACCAAAACAAGCACCAGAAGATGTTAGTGGAGTTGATAGTTTCATATCGCACAGTATGTACAATTTGTCTGAAATTATATGCAGCACAACTTTCAGTAGTGAAATCTGATGTATGCAAGCCCACAACGTTGGTTTTCAGACTGGAGAACTGGTTTTTAAAACCTAAATTGGTATCCCTGTGTCATAGTACCGTTGGGTAATACACAACTTGCGCACTTGCTTGTGAAAGGACAGATGGGACCATGTGATCAAAGCCTTGCCCATTTTTAATATGCATCAATCTCACACATATACAAAATTCTGAGCTTTGATTGCAGAGTCGTGGCTGTAATCTTGTCTTTTTTTTACTCTCCCATGATGAATGCCTCTGTCCCTCCTACTGTAATTCCATTAATGTTTCAGAATATCTAATTATGCAAAGCCAAATTACAAACAAAAGGTGAAAGAGGACATCCTCAGCATGTACTGCAACCTGAACATAACCAAATAAAATGCATATCATTAATAATCACTGGTGAATAAGAAATATTAATCCAAAATATAAAACTTTGAATAAACTCAAAATGTATAAAAACGTGCCTCAAAAACTTCCAAGAAATCATACAATATCTGAAGTTGAGATATTGTGGATTTTTTTTTAATTTTTAAATTAATCTTCATGGCTTATTTAAAAGACAAATTTTATTTTCCTTATTCCTTAGAAAAAGAATGCTCTAAAACTGAAATTCTTTGTCTATTTATTATATATTATTCATACTACTTCATTCACTTTCTTCTAAAAATTTTATGTGGGTTGGTGTATAATGCTCCAGCAAAAGATAGTATAAAATATGGCATGTGAAGAATCTTGAAACAATCATCCATAATAGCTTAAAACATTTAAAACAGTGCTTTTTTACAGGTCTTTATTTAAAAATCAATGAGAATTGATTATATAAAGAAAATCATTTATATATTGTGGCATTTACATACTGTCCAAAATCAATATATAATTTAAACTCGTTGTGACAAAAAAATTAAAACTACACAAATATAAATATAAAATCTCTAATGAACCACAACTGGTGGTAATATCAGTTCAGGAGATACTCCATGACAAACAAAATTGCTACATACTACTTGACTCATACTACCTGTCTTACATTCCCCACTATCCTGTCAGAGCTGAAGAAGCTTCTTGGATTAGAAGCAAAATGTCTTCAAAGAAAAAACAAGAAAGTCCAGTTGCCTCCTGAAAAAAGCACTTTTGGGACAACCATAACTGAATGACTGAAAATCTCTGCAGACTTTTACCTGATTCATACAAGCCACAATGAAGAGAATTTTAGCCCACCATAAAAATTTAATCTGTTGTAGATATTCTATCTTGTTAACCCAGATGAGAGGAAAGAAAGTATATATTTTGTTCCAAGACTGGCATATGGTTTCTGTCATGCCCCTGGTGGAAACTGTTCTGGTTGGTCAATTCATATTTAAAATACTTACCACCCATTGGGTCACTTTCTGGCGGGAGTTTGCGCCCTCGCCAGTGGCTGGTACCAGGCGCGGCCAGCCTTTAAAAGGAGAGGCTGCCGCGCCGCCAGTCCGAGTCGATTCCTACAAATAAAGAGAAAAGAGCTATCACTAAAGGTGCGTTGTCTCGTTAATTCCCGCCGCAAAACACTGGCGACGAAGGTGGGATCGAGACAGCACCAGCAGTGAGTGGATAGCGGCGAAACTCGAGCGGCAACATGGCCGGAAACAATCCCCCACCAGAACGTTTCAACCCGGCGAAGGAAGAATGGCAGACGTACATCGATCGTTTCCTCATGTTTTTAGAGAGCAGCGAGCTGAGCAGCGTGTCGGAACACAGAAAGAGAGCGGTATTCCTAACTCATTGCGGTCCAGCAGTTTTCAAAATGGCAAAAACTCTGGCATCACCAACGGATGTGAAGACATTATCCTGGCCAGAGTTAGAAAAAATCCTGCGAGCACATTATGCTCCTAGAGTCTCCTGCCTTATCAAGCGCCACGAATTTTACCTCCGAAACCAAAGAGAGGGTGAGTCCATCGCGGATTTCGTAGCAGATTTAAGAGACATTGGGGGGGATTGTGAATTTTCAGACTTCAATGAGGCTTTGAGGGATCGGATCGTACTGGGGCTAAAAGACCCAATATTGCAGAGCAAATTACTTAACCGACCTAAGATAACAGCTAATGAGGCGATAGAGGAAGCTACCGCAGCCGAAACCGCTCAAAAGTCGGTGGCAAAAATGAAAAAAATCAATCACGCCGCACTCTGCAATAGCAAAGAGACGATCAGACCTCAAAGCGAGGGAGAAAAAACCACGACACACCATGAGGACCTAGAATCCGAAGATAGTAATGAGGAAGATGAGGTATGCCATCTAAAGACTACGAAAGGGGGAAAAGAACGGCCAAACAGAAGGGTTGATTTCGAATGTAATCGATGTGGAGGGAATCACCCCAGATCAGAGTGCCGTTTTATAGATGCCATCTGTAGGAAGTGTGAAAAAAGGGGTCACATTGCCAGAGTATGTAGAGCCAGGACCAGTTACAGCCCAAGACAAAGAAGAAGCCCACCCCCAAGAGGGAGAGAGGGAGAACAGATGACCAGTAGCCGTTGGAACCAAGACGGGAGGAATAGAAAATACAAAGAATCATCTAACAGAAGACAAGAGACACACCAAACAGTAATAATTGGTCATGCAAATACGACAAACATTAGAAAAGTACACATTACAGTTAGCATTGAGGGGCGAGAGTGCGAGATGGAAGTAGATTCGGGTTCGTTCCTCTCCATGGTTTCGTGGAACAACATCAAAGATTTAATCCCAAGCTTACAGCGGAGCCAACTCTCGAGACAGAAACTTATACTGAAAGACTACCAAGGAAATCGAATTCCGGTTGTGGGAGTTGGACATTTCCAAGTAACTTTCAAAAATCACACGGAAATTCTGCCTTTAACAATAGTGGACCGGAACAGACCAAGTCTTTTGGGTCTAGAATGGTTCGAGCCGTTAGGAATCGGGATGACCGGCATCAACCATGTCTCAGATACAGATTGGGAAGCAGACATCGTGCAAGAATTCCAGGAGTTATTCAACGGAGAACTAGGCAAGTACCGGGGAAACCCAATATCATTTAACCTAGACACTAAGGTGACACCTATTAGATTAAAAGCTAGAAGAGTACCCTTCGCCTTAAAACCAAAAATAGAAGAGCAGCTAGAGAAATTAGTTAAACAAGGGGTCCTCGAGCCTGTCGATCACGCTACGTGGGAGACCCCTATAGTAACCCCTATCAAGGCGGACGGGTCGATTCGGATCTGTGGGGATTTTAAGGCCACCCTTAACCATGCGCTGCAACAAAGCGCATACCCCGTTCCGGTGGTACAACATTTGCTACACTCTATCAAAGGCGGAAAAATTTTTGCAAAACTCGATTTGGCTCAGGCTTATCAGCAACTACCCGTAGACAAAAAAACGGCTGAAGCCCAAACCATTGTTACACACCGGGGCGCATTTAAATGCAACCGCCTCCAATTTGGCGTCAGCGTGGCTCCAGGCATTTTCCAAGGGTTAATGGAACGCCTCCTACAGGGAATACCGGGGGTTATACCATACTTTGACGATGTACTAATCGCAGCTAGTAACAAAGAGCAATTGCGAGATCGTCTAAGAGAAGTCCTTACCAGATTCACGGAAGCGGGGCTCAAGGTTAAAAAAGAAAAATGCACATTGATGACAGAGAAAATAGAATTTTTGGGATATCTTATTGATGGCGACGGTATCCACCCAACCGAAGGAAAGGTCCGTGCCATAAATGACGCCCCCACACCAAACAACAAGACTGAACTGCAAGCTTTCCTGGGACTAATAAATTTTTATCATGTTTTTCTGCCACAGAAAGCGACAGTGGCGGAACCCTTGCATAGGCTTTTGGACAAAAAGGCAGTTTGGAAGTGGGGCAGTCGGGAAGAAACAGCATTTAACCGAATAAAAGAGCTTCTTACTTCAACTAAGGTGATTATACAGTATAATGAAACATTACCGTTGATACTAACTTGCGATGCGTCGCCTTTTGGGGTCGGAGCCGTTCTGAGCCACTGTCTACCGGATAACAGAGAAGCCCCAATCGCTTTCTATTCAAAAACACTATCGAAAAGCCAGAGGAATTATAGCCAATTAGACAAAGAAGCTCTAGCCATAATAGCGGGTATTAAACGCTTCCATGAATACCTGTATGGCCGTCAATTTTCTATAATAACTGATCACAAACCGCTGTTAGGACTCCTGGCTGGAAACAAAGCAACTCCTAATATTTTATCCCCCAGAATGACAAGATGGACAGAATTCCTTGCAGCATATAACTACACTCTGTTTTACCGCCCCGGCCCATCAATTTTGCACGCTGATGCATTAAGCCGCTGCCCATTACCGGACAGTGACCCTGACCCGAATCCTTGTACCACAACATTCTTAATTGAGACTTTAACCGATTTCCCGATTACAGCAGCAGATATCGCTCAGGAAACCGCCAACGACAACTTACTGCAGAAAGTAAGGGGTTGGATTATAAAGGGATGGCCGGACATTCAGCTACAGAACGAGTATACACAGTTTAAACAGAGACAAATGGAACTTTCAGTAATGAAGGGGTGCGTACTTTGGGGTGATCGAGTGGTTATTCCAAAAAGACTACGGACTAAAATTTTAAGACTATTGCATGAAGGTCATCCAGGGGTAGTCAAAATGAAAAGCTTAGCAAGAAGTTATGTTTGGTGGCCGGGTTTAGACAAGGACGTCACGGACTGGGTTGGGGGTTGCCAGCCATGCCAAACATCCCGACCCTCACCCCCGAAAGCACCGGCCACAGAGTGGGATGTTCCCAGAGGGCCATGGTCTAGACTGCATATAGATTTCGCGGGTCCGACAAATGGTCACACATTTTTAATTCTGGTAGATGCTTATTCAAATTGGCTAGAAGTAAGCCTAATGCAGTCAACCTCTACCGAAGCTGTCATCCGACAGCTCAGGAAATGGTTCTCAACACACGGGTTGCCAGACACCTTAGTATCGGACAATGGGCCACAATTCACAGCAATAGAGTTTGAGAGTTACCTCGCCAGCTTGGGCATAAGGCATGCCCTAACCGCGCCGGCACACCCGGCGGCGAATGGACGAGCCGAACGCATGGTTCGTTTCACCAAAGAGACACTACACAAACTAGGCCAGGGCCCCATACAGGCTCGAATTGACAAATTACTATTCTTACAACATACCACACCGAGCACTATCACTAACAAGACCCCAGCAGAATTACTAATGGGGAGGAAACTACGCTCACCTTTAGACAGGTTACACCCCACATACGCCACAGACAAGCCGGTTGATTCTTCCAGTAAAATAAGGACATTCCAAATCGGAGACCTGGTCTACGCAAAAAACTTGGTCGGACATCCCTTATGGGTGCCAGCCACCATAACACAAATCACAGGCCCACGATCATACCGCCTAACCACTTCTGATAACAGGACTTGGAAGCGGCATATCGATCAAATTAGATCCCGCACCCTACCCAGATCTCACGATCACCCTGGGGGGGAAGGGGAATTACCACTAAGCAACAACAAGACAACGAACCCACAAATAAACAACGACGACCTAACTCACACATATACACCCTCAACACTAGCCCCGGTCGAGTTTCGCAACTACGCACCTGGGCCTGGTGAACATCCAGATAGAGACCTTGGCGAGACCGACGATAATCCGAGTCCGGGAGGGAGCGGCACAGCCACATCTACCAGCCGAGCGAGGCCCGCCAGGAGTGACTTGGCCAGCTCGACCTTCCCGAAGTTTCCAGGACCGGGAGCAGGAGGATCAACAGGTCCTTCCGCATCGGCCAACAGCGACGACACGACTGAGCTGCGCAGGTCCAGTCGGGTCCACAGGAGCCCCGCCTACTTACGTGACTACGTCACGTAGGCGCGGCTCCTGATTGGTCGGACTGGACCAAGAGGGGAGGGGTGTTCTGGTTGGTCAATTCATATTTAAAATACTTACCACCCATTGGGTCACTTTCTGGCGGGAGTTTGCGCCCTCGCCAGTGGCTGGTACCAGGCGCGGCCAGCCTTTAAAAGGAGAGGCTGCCGCGCCGCCAGTCCGAGTCGATTCCTACAAATAAAGAGAAAAGAGCTATCACTAAAGGTGCGTTGTCTCGTTAATTCCCGCCGCAAAACAGAAACTGACTCTGAGGGAGAGGAGGAACAGCCAACAGGGAATGGAAGAGTGGCTCCAGAGGTTGTGGAAGAGGATGGGCAAGGGCAGAGGCCAGCTGAGCAGGCAGAGGAGGACCCAGGCCCATCTCCTATCCATCCTAGGGCACACAGGGAGGAGAGGATAAGGGAAAGACATGGTCTACTCAGGAGGAGAGGGCCTTGTTCCTCTTCATGGGATGCAGGTGTGAGAACTGCATAAGAGTTTGGGCCTGCATGCTAGCAAACATTGGAAACAAAGAGTGTTTTATTCCTGGATGAAGTTTATCTTGGTTGGCATTCTTCCAACGGACTATACCTGGTTATCTTCTTGAAGTTTGTAATTAATTATCCTGGTCTATCGTGGAACTTTCTTCAGTGCAGTTAGTTTTTGGTTTTTTATTGCTTCATTATTTGCTCTTTGAGTTGGACTGTATTTTTTTCGTTTGGAATGTTATTTTGGAAAAGTTTAATCTCCAACTTTGAACAATTGAACAGTGAAGCCAAGTTGAAGGCATTAAAGAACATTTATTTACGTTTTTGGTTTTTGTTACATTTGTGGGATATTCCGGATCATTACAGTTTCAACCTGGGTTATGTTAATATTAGGAAATTATTCTGCATCTCCAACATCCTCTTAATTGGTCAAACTGAGAATTTAAGATAGTTTCCATAATCTTTTTTTTCAATAGAATTTGAATATATTAAAGGAAGCATTGTATTTCTAATTGTAAAAGAAATTGGTGAAGAATTGCAGAGTGCAAATCATAAGCTTAATTGAAAATTGCTGCAGAATTTTCTTTCATTTAATTGAATCTGATTTTTAGAGACTGTCTGGATAAGTCTATACTATATAAATGTTATCAATCAATAAAGTCCCTGCAGTTTTCTCCGCAAAGTTTTTCAGAATTGGTTTGCCATTGCTTTCTTCTTAGGTTGTGAGAAAATGTCTAGCCCAAGATCACTCAGTTGGCTTTATGCCCAAGGCAGGACTAGAAATCACTGTCTCCCAGTTTTTAGCCTGAAGCTTTAACCACTACACCAAATTAGTGCTTTATTTTTAAAACTTAGTGGGAGAAAATGTTTAGATCGAAGATACTTCATTGATATCATTATGTTAATTTTATTTTATTTTTCCTTAGCATATTACACTGTTCTATGATCATGTTAACCTGAAAATAAATGGGCCACAGTCTCTTTTGCATCAATAAAAAGTGAATTTTACAATAGTTGTACTCATATTTCTAAATCTTAGCACTGAACTGCACTTTTGACAGACTTCTGTAGCTTGCTGATTTGGCACTACCTCTAAAATCATACATTTCAAATACCTGATAAATTGAATTCCGAATGTAACAGTGATTAAAACAAGATTGATCACTCATGGTATTATAGACTACATTCTTTCATAGCCTGATAATTAATTTCCCAGCTGCTAAATATAGATTTTACCTTGAAAAGGTTTTTTCACTATTGGACACATGACCATATCATCAACTTTGAGGGATAGCATGTAGCTGAAATATGACTTGGCTTTCAGTCCTTGGCCTAAATGCCTCCTGCTTTGTTTCTGAGTGCCAGCCATATTGAAAACTGACGCTGGATTGTTCCACAATGCCAATACACTCCACCTTCATGTGAAAGCCTTGTCTCACCCGCTCTAGTTATGCCATACGGCATTTGGATATGCAGGTCTGGTTCTGGCAGGTGGCAGCACAGGAGGCAGAACGCAGCAGCAAATGTAGCATAGCTGTCCCCAATGCAGCAAAACAATAATCAGCATCTGATATCCAGCGAAACAAGGAGACCTGGTGATTTTTGTTATTTCAGAATTTTAAGTTAGTTGTGGGCTTTAGATATGAAGGGGAAGAAACAAGTTACAACTGCTTCCACAAGAGTGCTACTGGTAAGGATAAAACTCCTATATCACAAATCTCTACTTCCCTGATTCCCCCAAGAATTGGTTTCTCACACATGGACCATTGCTTCTCATTCTAGGCTCTGACAGGTATTTGGAGTAATGTTTTCCAAATATTATAATGAGTTGGGTGTTTTTAAGTGGTCTAGCATAAGAATCCAGTAAATTATTTCATGTAAAGTTGATCCCTATTTTACACATCTTTCAATGGAGCAGAATGCAAAAAGCAAAAGGATTCAAGAGAACAAGTAACCAAGAGGAAGCAGAAAGAAAAAAATTAATCCTTTGGGGAAGATAAATAGCATCTTTCAATCTGCAACCTTCCAGATGTGCTGCATTATAATTTTCAGGATTTTCCAGAAGCATGTAGTAGCTGGGAGTATTAAAAGTTTTAGTTCAGAGATCCCCAAATTTGGCAACTTTAACTTTTAAAATTGCCAAGTTTGGAGACTTATTTTTTAGTTCAACATAAAAAGCTGACTAATAAAAAGCTATGACTAATAGTCTCCAACACGTATTTCATAACTTGGCTAGGAATATAAATGAAAATGAGGTTTATGTTTATAGAAATGTTTTTATATTGTATATGGAGCTATATGGAGTGGGATAATATTCAAATATGTTTATTAACAAAAATACCTTCTAAAACAGGGGTGTCAAACTGGCGGCCAACAGGCCAGATGCATCACATGTAGGCCATGCCTGCCCTGGCTCTGCAAAGGCAAAAAAACATCACAATATGTCACGATACATCACGTGATGCGATCAAGTTTGACACCCTTGTTCTAAGAGTTTTGACAACTAATTTTCAGAGTGATAGATCCATAAAGCAGTTTTGCAACAATTTTTCCATCATGATATTGAGATGAATTGGACAAATTGTATTTATAATCTTCCAGATCCTTTCCTTAATACTTGATGTTGTTGCTCTTATGGCAATTTGGAGCTTATATGTAAAGGATTTTGTTACAATTAAAACGATGCATGCATAGCTGGAACTTTAGCTGTTGAATGTTTATCATTCAACAAATCAAGGATAAAGAGATATTTACTTCAATAACTCTTCAGAGTTCCGAACTTTGTTTGACACGTAGGTTACAGATTAGAATATTTGGTATGCAGAAAAAGAGTGAAGGCAGACACACACATACACACGACACATCATCCAACAGTTTACAGGGTATATTTAATAGTTATGCATGTAACTACTTTGGTCTGGTATTTTTTTTCTACAGGCAAACACAGTAAATTGCCCTGAAGTATTTATTTATTAATTTGTATTTGTAGGAACCCATGGGAACTTTATTGGCATCCCTTAGTCAACATAAATTCATCTGATGTATGTATCTTGTGCCCTCACATTCTGCAAACTCTTGCTACAATGTGTTTATTTTCGTCTGATTATAACAAAGCTTTATTCCATCTACCCACTTGTAGACACTGAAAAGTCTCTATTTTTATGTAATCTCTCTTCTCATGCACTACTGGGTTTTTCAGAATGAAATACAGCTTTTCAGTTAAAGCCATATTTTGTTGCACAACAAGTACCCTGTATTTGACTTAAGGATTTACTAAAGAGGTGGAATTATCGTGCCACAAACAATAGCTGATCTAGTTTGGTATCTGGTGAAGCACTACATTCATCGGGTGATGAAGCTTTGCAATAAAGAGAAACTAATGGAAGCAATTAACGAAGAACACCTGTCAGTGGAAAACTGCAACCTCTATATTGACCATAGCCAGAAATTGTTCCCAGTTGTTATTCACCACAATGAAAGGCCTCTGGACTGTGAATGGAGGCAATGATGGACTGCAATAAAATGTGCAAATGAGTTTTCACATTGTCCAATAAAATTCTATGACTCTGACAATCTGTGTTGACATAGACCAACACATGGTTAAACAATAAAATAATGTAACTGCAAGGCTACTTATCACAAGGGTTGCCAACTGGCCAGTCAAAGAAAGACCCCAGCCAGAATTTCTTGACCAGTAAGATTATCTTAAGGGGGGATACCCCTCTTTTTATTCCTCATGTCTATTTCCCTGAAAAGTGTGCCAAAAAGATTCTTTATAAAGTAATTTTGTTAATGCATGCCAAAAAGATATCAGAAAATGTCAGTGGCCCTCATAGTTAGAAGGTCATTAATTAGAGTGGTATAATGGGTATTGTCTTATTTATATCCCTTCAAGAATTGTAGAAGAGGAAAGGGAAATACATAAAATCTTGGCCATTACATAGCAGTTTCCAACAACACCATTATACAACATCTTTAATAAAGAGAAAAACAGGGCAGATTCATAAATAACCACAGTTCCATTAGTCTAGGTTAATCTCCCACTAGTTTCCCCATGGAATGAGTTTAGCACTATTCCTGTCTGTCACTAACTTCTTGCCTAGGTCTGGTTTTGTTGTCCCCAGGTGGAAGATTGTTATGATGATGAGAAGTCTCAGTAAGCAAATAGTTATCTCCAGAAGCATCCCTTAGTTTGCTTGAAAGAGAAAAAACTTATGACAAAGATTTTGAGGAAGGAATATTTCATTCAAATGACTTCCTGGCCTGCTGCATGTGTATATGTCTCAATTAATATCAGTGACAAAACAATACTTTTTATTAATGATCTATCTTACCAAAAGATGATAGAAAATTTTCATACTATTTTCTTTCTGTACATACTTATCTAGTAGAATTTACATATTTCTCAATCTAGCAAAGTGGTTTACAACAGGGAAAAATATCAATAATTAAATAAAAGCAATCATAAACCATCACAGAATCAGGACACCATTCCTCAAAGGAGCAACCAAAATATCCCAACTGAAAACAGGAAAGTTTCCCTCATCACCAATCTATTTCCAATATTTTCCAACAAAGCCAGATTTTAATAGCTTTCAAAACAAAAAATTAATTAGGTTTGGAGCCAATGTAACCTGGCTCTGCAAAGTGGGCAGCAGCTCAGAAAACTTGTTCTGTGAGCCCTAAAATTGATATTCCTTAAAAGAAGGACATGTGTGCTAATTAAGTCATGGATAGAATTAGCATATTGGATAAACACTTAAACCTAATTAGCTGCAGGACATTCTATAGAGAAAGCAATTGTGATGATGATGATAATGATGATGATGATGCCCTTCCCCAGTCAAGGGAACATTAAAATTCAGCTAAAGAGGAGTAGTTGCCAACCTCTGCCTATTCAAACCTCTAAGAAAAACAACTGGAGTTTTACCATGGCCAGAAGAATCAGGTCTCTATTATAGAATTTACTGCCAGGGTTCTGGCAGGCTTTAACATTGATCAGCTGCAGAGCTAGCCAAACCACAGAGAAGAGGCAGATATACAAACATCACACTTTTAAGCTTTTCTAGTCCTTTTCTGCTGTAAGAGTTTGTAAGAGCTTCATGGAAAAACTTAGCAGGGGCCACTGAATTTCCAAACTGAGATTTCTGACCCAGTTAATATATTGCCTGAATCTGCTATCAGGAGAATTGATTTGGTTAGTGATTAACTGGGTCATACATGTCAAGGGAACCTGGCCAATCTGTCAAAGTTTATTTGAGTTATCTGAAATTAAATTAAATCTTTTATATTTATTAGCCAAGTACCATAAAACATTTAACAAAGTGAGGTAGTAAGCCAGCAAAATTATTTTACATCTGGTTATAGCAGCACACAGTTACAAAGATTCAAAAATCACTAATTTGGGAATGCAAAACCCTGTCCACTTTCTCAGAGAAAATGCCTAGATCAGCAGAATACCAGAGAGATTCTTTGCCTTGGCGGTCCTCCTCCATAGGCCAAGTGGTCAGAGACATGGCTTGGCCACTGCTTCTGGTTAGTGTCTCTGCTACCAAACTTTGATAACCATTTCTGTAATAGGCCTCGTTATTTTGCATCTCTTACAAGAGACTGCAGTTATTTTTCTTACAAGTTTTAATTGTCATCCTCCAAGATTCCTGATTCTGCTTGACTCTTTCCGGCTGCCATAGAAACAGGGGGGGAGAAATAATTGGGCCCCGTGGGGGGAAAGGTGATGAAGTTGTGTGAAATGTAAAAGTTGGGATCCTTTCTTGCTTACTGAGCAAATACAGCCACTTATGTTTTCTAGGCCAAGATCAACCATCTTGGCGTACCAGATGTCTGAGATGCTACCTGAAGATGTACCCATATGACATTATACACACCTCAGATTGGGATGTCCAGTTTGGATTGTTGGGGGTGGGGACATGGGATAACTTTCTGTATGTAATTTCCTCACCTTTTGCTTCAGATCTTGTATTTCTCCTTTTGCTACCACTTCATATTCAGTAAAAGTCCCTTTCTCTACAAAAATGGAGTCAAAGGTTTTCTTGTTTGGATTTTGAATGGAGCCACACCTGACATTAACTTAGCAAAACAGCTCACTTGAGTGAGTTTTGACATTCTTACAAGAAGATTGACTGGGTCTCTTATGAGTTAAATTTAACTTTTCAGGTTGGTTGACTGGAACAATTGATTTCCCAAACATATTAAATCTACCCCATTGAATGAGTGAACAGAGAGGAAAAGGACCACTAATTGCTCCTTTTATTCTGTCCCCATCCCTACAAGTCCATTGTTCTTCTTCTCTGTTAAACATTTAATCTTCCTAGCCACTTATCTTCCTACCCCTATCTTAAAGGGGAAAAAATCTCCTTTCATTCAAACTGCCACAAGTGTTAGAAATTTTAAAAACTGTGAATATATATTATGCTATCCCACCAGGTGGAGCATTGTACTGTCAAGACAATTTTTCCAGCACTGCCTGCTAATCAAAGGAGGACTCTTGGGGGTTTCCTCACTATAGAAAAAGAAGAGAAGAGGGCATCATGTTGTAGATAAACTAGATATTCTAATAGGAGGTATCCAATCCTTGGATAATAAACTTAATGATCTCTGTTAACTTTTATTACAAAACAAGAACCATCAAAAATGGTCTAGACAACAGTAAGATATTTCTATATTTGCAACAAATACCTTTCTCTACCAAAATTACTATTATGATCTTGTCACTCATCCAAAAGTGACCACCTGGACTTACACTTCTCCATTCCTTTCCCACCAAAGTTTTTTTCTCAATGAGTCTGCCTTCCTCAACATGCTGAGAAGTAATGCTGATGATGGAGTTCCACTAGAGATTATGAATTTGGCACAGAAGAAATTAATCAAAATCAATAGTTAAAACATAACTTGAACAGCTGCACACAATGTCGGGTTGGAAACTTATACCGTCAAATTACTTTAATATGTAAACTCCCATCTTGCATTGCAGTTTTAGGTTTTCAACATATATCTAAAATCAAAATATTTGATACAAACAAATATTCCTCCTTCTCTATGTGAGAATATTTCTCTCCCTACTGCCAACCCTTCATCTTTTGGCATTCATCAACCAAGGACAAAACTTTGTGTATGTGTTTGTACATGTGACTTCCTGCATATATCTACATATTCTTAGGAAGCTATTTCTCACTCTCAAAGGTTACTGTTTTTCACACTCTCCAAGAAATAATTACATGTGAGAATAATATCTTTACACATCTGAAATATCTCCAGACTTTTAATCTCCAGGCCATCTATGTCTGTAAACTCTCCTTTCTTTTTATACTTGCAATGAACAGAAACTGTGTAGTAAGAAATAAAAAGTACAGACAGACAGAATGATTTATAGTGTGCAAATTTCTTTACACAGAAATGAATACATTCATGAATTTAAACCAAAAGTGTGGATTAATATAATTTATCATGACATTGAAATAATAAATAATTATTTGGAACTATGTAAGATGTTCAGTCTCATTCTGTGATCATGTAATCATAATGAAATCCTTCTATAACATATTGAGCCAAACTCTAATAAACCAAATTATGGTTAGTACAAAGTATAAAATCCTTTACTTTTTATGCACATATTTTCCTCATTATATTTATTTTATTTATTTTTATTTATGTATTTGTTTGTTAAGCATATATGAGAAAATAAGTATCAGTATCAACATAACATATAAACATATAAGTATAAACAGGTATAAATATATACATAATAAATGAGTATGAATAAATTGATAAATGGGAACAGTAGAACAGTAGAACAGGAACAGTAGGCACACTGGTGCGCTTATGCATGCCCCCTTACAGACCTCTTAGGAATGGTGCGAGGTTCATGGTAGACAGTTTAAGGTTAAAGTTTTGAGGGTTAAGGATGTAACAACAGAGTCAGGTAGTGAATTCCAGGCATTGGCCACTCTGTTGCTGAAGTCGTATTTTCTGCAATTGAGTTTGGACAGGTTTACTTTGAGTTGGTGTCTCATATGTGATATATGTGATATGCTTCATTCTAGGTAGCTAGGGCTTCATTCATTATATGCATCTTGTTTTTCTTCCAAGAATTTGAGATACTGTGTATGATTCTCTGTCTGCTACTCAGGCACACATTAATCACAAAACTATTATTTTATCTTCCCAGAGATTCTGGTAGGCAAACTATACTGAAAAATAGAGACTGATTTTAAGTAAATGAGACATATTGACATAAACTATGGTTTACTTATTTAATGTCTGACTCACCTAACATATTGTGCCAAATCCTAATAAACCAAATTATGGTTAGTACAAAGTATAATTCAGCCAATGACTATACAAGTTCATATCCAGTGGCATTTAAATATCCATTGCGATGTTAATTAAAGTCTCTCAGGGTCTTAGTCCAGCTCTCAACATTGGCTCTTTTCCCATTGCTAATCAGTACTCATAACTGAAGGAAACAAAACATGTACATCTTTTTTTAAACAGGCACTATAAAATAAGTTTAATAATTAAACATGTGACTTTCCTTCTAAATATAGAAGTATACATTATTTGGCATCTACAGAATATAAACAAAATTTAATTTAATATATGTTATTATTCATTTGTTTTATTTAAATCACTTAGGTACAACTATCTTCCACTAAATTATAGGTCAATGAAATGTAAATATACTACAGAATACCTGAATATACAGTAAACAATAACTTTAATTATAACAGAGATAACAATTAAGATATATAGCAAATCAAAGAATTTTTCAAACTGAAATGTCAGGAGAATAAAAATATTTTGGCTTACTGTTTAAAAGAAAGTCAAGTAGATTATATGATCATCTTTTTAGGGAGAATTTCTACAATATCCTTGTTATTGCCTAACTGTGTACCTTTAAATGAAGATTTCAAAAACCTTGGCAATTTGTATATGAAAAACACCTTCAAGTTTTGGACCCAAAACCAAGGATCAACACCTTGAAATTGGATTTAGTATCAGTAAAATAATAAAGTAAATAAAGGTTTTTAAAATAATTTTAAATCAAGAAAGGCACTGTGTGACCCCAAGGCCATTTGGGTATATGCTAAATTTCCATGACAATAACAGAGTTGGAAGGAATCTTATAGGTTTTCTAGTCCAAGCCCCTGCTTAAGCAGCAGACCTTATACCATTTCAGATAAGTGGAGTGTTCAGTCTTTTCTTAAAAGCTTTCAGTGATGGAGCATCCACCACTTCTGAAGGAAAGTTGTTCCACTGGTTAATTGTTCTCAGTGTTAAGAAAATTCTCCTTAGTTCTAGATTACTTCTTTTCTTGATTAGTTTCATTGTCTTGCTTTCTGGTGCTTTGGAAAGTAGTTTGAGCCCCTCTCCTTTGTAGCAGCCCTTCAAATATTGGAAGACTGCTATCATGTTACCCTATTCCTTCTTTTCACTAGACTAGGCTAACTCAATTCCTGCAACCTTTCTTCATGTTTTAGCCTCCAATCCCCGACTAATACTTCATGCGATCTTGATTCCATACCTCTGCTAATGCAACCTACAATTGCATTGGCTTTTTTTGGCTGCTACTACACACTACTGCCTCAAGTGACTGTCCACTAGCACTCCAGGATCTCTCTCACAGTTATAGCTATTGAGCTAGGTTCCACCTAATCTGTTCCTGTACATTTGATTTTTCTTACCTTACAAAACCTGACTTTTCTCTACATTGAATTCCTTTTGTTAGATAGCCCAATGTTCAAGTCTATTGAGATCCATCTGGCTCCTGAGTCTATCTTCTGGAGTGTTGGCTGTTACGGCCAGTTTAGTATTATCTGCAAATGTAATGAATCCCCCCTTCTATTCCTTCATCTAAATTGTTTATGATGTTGAAGAGTACTGAGCCTGAAACATAATCTTGGGATACCTCACTGTTAATTCCTTCCATGTAGATATAGTTCCATTGAGGACTACATGTTGAGTTTTGTCATATTGATATGATCCCACAATTTCAGAAGGAGAATAATCATGCACAGATTATCTAGAACAGATCCTTGCAATTAAGATTGCAAGATAGATGATGATAGATTAGTTGATTGATAGAGAGATAGATAGATAGATAGATAGATAGATAGATAGATAGATAGATAGATAGATAGATAGATAGACAGGCAGACAGACACACAACCATTCCTGCAATTTTCTTTATGTGGCATGTATGGGCAATACTGTGTATATTAAAGAGGAAGGTTCTGTGATTGGAAAATCAGCAGGAAGCAAGATTTAAGAGAGAAATCTGCTAAGTGAACTGACTAGTAGAAAGGACTGCACTTGTTGGAGAACAGAGCCAATGTCAGGGAGCACAGCTGGACAAAGATACTGGAATCCAAGAAACAAAAAAAAATTTCCATCTGCTTTTTTCTCTCTAGGTAGAAGTGAGTTCAGAAGTAACAGAAAGAAGCTGTGCAAAGTAAAACCGGTTAAGACAACGCAAAAAGTTCCATTTGAAAGCATTAGTATAGAATTGTGTGTGCTGTGTGTTTGTGTGTATATAAAGGCCAAAATATTTTAAGTATCACTCTAAGTATCACTATGATAGAAAATAACTTTGTGTGCACATCTGGAAAGTTCCTGTCTTTTTTTCTTACCCTCCAACAGAGAAAAGAATAAACATTGTCTCTGTGTATAGACAATGTTTATTTTGATAGAGAGCCACTAGATGAATTCAATAAAAGTGCTTGGATTCTCTATATTTAAGTGTATTTTACAACAAAATGTCACCCCTCTTTAGCAAACAATTAGGACAGGCCACATGGAACTTCAAAAACAGACTGTCTGAAAATCCTTTTCTTTCTATGCATGTTTCAAACAGACATCCAAACAACCAGACAAGCTGTCTCTGTTGACATCTGTTCCCTCTTCAATACACGAATTATTCTCTTGGGTAATTCTATCATCAGCTGCTTTAGCATCGATGCCATCTTATGCATTATCTACTCCAATATTTCTTCCATCATCAGCACAACTAATTTTTTGGGAAAAGCCCATAAGGAGGGGAAATAGAAGAATCTGCCAGTTCTCAATTTCCTGTCATGCTGTTGGTGTTACCAAGAAATGCATTCACAGATAAATTGAGGAAGGCATAAAGTGGCAATGCTGAATAAATTCATCTTTTGCTAATTCTTAATGTGAGCCACCATTCATTGTCTCTTGGACTTACATGCATCTCAAGAAGTACTTGTCTTTCAAATTTGAAATTTCACCTATTTTATCATATAGTACTTGGCTCAAATTATGTACCAAATATATCAAAATTTGCATTTTGAGAACAAAACACATTTGAAAATTCATATAATTTGATAAAATGTATTTATAAATGTATATTTTGGAAGAAAATATATTCAAAAATAAGCAAATCACAATATTCTTGTTTATGTTCTTAAAAATGAACATAATGACCATAGCAAGGAATGGACATAAATGAATCTATAGATCATGAATGTGCTGATCTATCCACACTTCATCTGAAGGACAATTTTCCAACTGATAGTGAACCAGTTGGATTGCCTGTTCAAAGGTGTCTCAAATGCTAGTCTTATTCTGTATCAATGAATAACTGCTACTATTTCCTAGTAGACAAAAGTAAATCACTGAGTTTGAAGTTTCTATATTAAGAATAAAATCTGCCTCCAATTTTTGATATAACATCTCTAATTATCTTTTCCATAATCACCACTGAGATATGATCGTAGGCATCCAGAGCATGAGCCAAGGCTTGGAGAAGGGGTGACAATTGTGATCTGTGTTCTTGTATCTGCCATTGAGGCATAAAAGACCAGGTTTTGCATTGTACTATCCCAATGTTCATTTCTTCATGTTATAGCTTCATGATTTGTACCAGAAGCTGATTAAAAACTTCCTTATTAAGAGCTCATAAGCGTCATTTCTGGAAAGAGACAAAATCTCATTTACAATGTCCTGAAACACTCTTTTGTTCCCAGACAAGGATACAAGGACTGGTTATTAGTTTCAAAGTTCTACGTAGCACAAGTCCAGGTGACTTAGAAGGATGCCTTCTGCTACATCATCCTCTCCATTGTACATTAAGGCCATCTGAGAGGATCTGCCTGCAGTTGCTGTGGCCTTGTCTTGCAAGGATTTGGGCTAATTGTCTTTGTAACCATTTCAGATCTCTAGAACATGGTCTTTGTTCAGTTGATGTGATTGACCTTTTTGCCCAGCATTTTAAAAGACTTTATCACATCTATTTGGACAAACTCTTAACTCATGATTATCTTTTTATTTTAATATCTAGGATTTTAATCTGGAGAAAAGGAAAGAGGATTGAGAGAATAGATGGGGAACTCATCAAATTTGCGGGCGACACCAAGCTGGCACCCCAGAAGATAGGCTAAAGATACAGAAGGATATTGACAGACTTGAACATTGGGTGCTATCTAACAAAATGAAATTGGTGGTGGTGAAAAAAGTAAGGTTCTACATTTAGGTAAGAAAAACCAAATGCACAGGTATAGTGTAGGTGGTCTCTTTCTCTGTAGTATTAACTGTGAGAAGGATTTTGAAGTCCTAGTGAACAATCACTTAAATATAAGCCAGCAGTGTGCTGCATCTGCTAAAAGAGCCAACACAGTTCTAGTTCTATCCTGCAGAAGGATAGAATTAAGATCACATGAAGTGTTAATGCCACTTTATAATGCCTTGGTAAGGCCACACTTGGAATACTTCATTCAGTTTTGGTTGCCATAATGTAAAAAAGATGTTGAGACTCTAGAAAGAGAGCAGAGAACAGCAACAAAATGATTAGGGGACTGGAGGCTAAAACATAAAAAACAATTGCTGGAATTGTGCATGTCTAGTTTAATGAAAAGAAGGACTCAGAGTGACATGATAGCATTGTTCTAATATCTCAGGGGTTGCCACAAAGAAGAGGGAGTCAATCTATCCTCCAAAGCTCCTAACGGCAACACAAGAAGCAGTAGATGGAAACTAATCAATGAGAAAAGCAACCTAGAACTAAGAAGAAATTTCCTGACAGAACAATCAATCAATGGAACAACTTGCCTTACATGTGAGAAGCTTGTAACGGAAGAATATACCATAATGTGGCACCACAGCAGAGAAAGCCTGCCTAACAGATGTAGCTCTCTCGATGACAGATGCCCTCTCTTCTGGATTTGATGGGATGACAAATGAAATAAGTATATTAAATCAAGGAGCAAGTGAAATTATTTTTGTCCCCTATATTTTCAATGGATAACAAAAATATTGTGCTATTGCAGGGGTATCAAACTTGATTTCATTGATGGTCACATCAGAATTTGACCTCAGGGGGGTAGAGTGGTGGGTGTGGTTGAGTGGACATGGTCAGAAGGGCGTGTGGCCAGCTTCACTCATCAAGGTTCCGTTTTCTGCTGCAACGGCCTCCTGCAGCCCACTGCCAGTGAAAACGGAGCTCAAGGAGCTCCGTTTTCACTGGCAGAGGCACTGTGGGCCGGTCCTTCACTGTTTCCAGGGTGGCCTCACAGGCCAGATCAAAGCACCGCAGGGACCAGATCTGGCCCGTGAACCTTGAGTTTGACATCCCTGTGCTTTTAAATTGCAGAATTTACTATTGTAAACTGTACAGCAGTTATCACAGGCATGCTATTTCTGGCATTTGCCAGTGGTTTTAGTCATGCTGCTAAATGACAGAGCTAACTTTAAAAAAAAACTGATTGCAGGGTTATTGTATTGATGCTGATGTATTTCAGCAAATATTGATTAAAAACTAATCTTAGCACTCATCCATTTCCACTTACACTAGAATTCTTCAGAGAGAGCATAGTGTTATAGGCAACAAAATATTTGTGGACTTCCTTTCTACATTCTAGAATAAACTAATGAGGTTTATTCACTGAGGGGAAATGATGTTCGTGGCTAATGTATATGACTGATCTCTTTACAAGACAGCCTTGATGCAAAATTGCATTTTCATGTCACGAAACTAGCTTTTGATTGGTTCTAAATAAGAGGGTAATTGGGGTTTTGAAGTCATGACATGGCTGAAAAAACTTTGGATGAAATTTTTAGAAGGAACTGTAGCAGGTAGAAAGAGTGTATAATTCTCTTGAATATAGTTTTCCTTTGAGCAAAGGTATACATAAAATGAATTTTGAAATGAAGGTGTCTACAATTTGATCCATATTGACTAAGACTTATAGGAGTTAAAATGTAGCAATTATGGAAGATACCAGGTTGGAGAAATGCAAATTTAAAGAATAGATATTATTAAATGGAGAATATATGCATATTTTACAAATATAACAAAATAACAGTCAAATAATAGGTGTTATTATTAAAAAGGGGGTGAAAAGCACAACATTCCAGATATTAATGAAATGTAGTTTTTAGCAACTCTAGCTGATGAAATCTAAGAAACAGTGTTGTAGAGCAATGTTAGGAGTAATATTTCACCACTACTTGGAAGGATACAGGATGTTCATTCTGATCTATACATTTTTTTAGTGGTAGCAATCTGCTGAACTCTTTATAAGGTGATTAATGGACATCATCTTTGAGTCCACATTCATACCCATATAATCACTGCATAAATAAGATCCAAAAATCCTTTTTATGCTTTAATTGTGTTTTCATAATTAGCCCACAGTAAAATAGGTTAACGTTAGCTTTAACTATTTCAGTTTTAAAATAGCAATAGCATTTAGACTTATATATCACTTCATGGTGCTTTAAAGCCCTCTCTAAGCAGTTTATAAAGTCAGCATATTTCCCCCAACAATTTGGGTCCCCGATCTTGGAAGAATGGAAGGCTGAGTCAACCTTGTGCCTGGTGAAATTCGAATTGCCAAATTGCAGGCAGCCAGCAGGCAGCAGAAGTAGCCTGCAGTACTGCATTATAATCACTACCCCACCACGGCTCACTTCTTCCCCAACACTAGGACCATGGTGGCTTATGGGTTAGGACGCTATGCTGACAATGAGCAGGCTCAAGTTCGAGACTCAGTTGTTGCCATGGGATGGGGTGAATTCCACACTCCAGTTTCTGCCAGCAGTTTGAAGGCTGGAGACTATGAGTAGATAAATATGTACCACTTCAGAGGCAACTTAAAGGGGACATGAAAGGAACCCCCAATTGGGCATCCCTTGGGCAATGGTAATGTCACCATTCAAACCTTTCAATCCAGAAGCACTTTGGCACTCTTAATACAATTGTAATATTAGTTGCCCCAGTGCTATTTTTGCCCTGAATGCCAACCATCATACTTGACTAATGGTGTAGTTGTTGACCAGATCAAGAAGCGGGATCTATTGCTATTGTTTATTTTAGGCTATTGGAAGCATTCCTAAATCGCCTTGCATGGGACTGCAGGAAAGATTAAATATTTATTTTGTTTGTTAAATTTATTTGCTACCTATATTGATCTGGAACTACTCTATATGGCTTACAATAATAAAATAAACAATGAAAAAATAACACAATGAAAATATATTAATGTGCTAACCAAAAAGATGGGTGGGTGGAGAGCAAAGAGTGGGGAAGGGAGGTGGAGTGAACCATCAGTTCAGCAGCCAGGCAGCTCCAATCTGGTCCCAGGCCAACTGGCAGAGCTCAGACCTCATTCCCTTGCAGAAAGATAGGGCAGTGGGATAGATCTTGTCTCAGAGGTTAAGATGTTCTTAGGGGATAAGATGTTCTTAATGTAGCAGAGAAGGCTCTTCTCTTGGATCCCAGTAGTCAGATACAGTATCTTTGAGTGACAGCATCAAAAGTAGGCCCTCTCTGCTCACATGTATAGGATAGGCTTGTCCTAAAGGACAAGATTCAGGTAAATAAATAGCTGTCTTCTGCTGTCTTCTGCAGGTAATTTAGTCATCTGATCAGGTAATCTCTGAATAGCACTTTCCAAAGTGGTGCTCAAGTTTTACATGGCTCTTAAGAACATGCTGTCTTGAGTGAGCACAGGTCCTGTGCTACACAGAAGGCCAGTTTAAATCAAGAAAGAGAATCAGGCTCTCCCAGCCACGTGTTGGTTTTGTCAGAAATGGATGCATGACAGATTTTCCATTCCACATATCAAAAAGGAATCTCATGCATTAAAACTTTTGTTTTCTTTAGAAGAATACTAAACTTTTCATTAAAAAACAGTTGACATGTCACTGGCCTAAATTAGAATATTTCCATGTTTTCAGTCTGTGAGTTAGCAATATGACAAGCATTCTAAGTGTCCATCTATACTTGCCCATCACTATCCCATCATACATTAAGGAGCATGATTGGTGGTTCCTTTTTCTGACAGAAGATGACACTTTGGAGGGGGAAAGCCAGAAGAATCCACAAATTGATATCCTCGTATTAAAATAGTAAGTATATCACCTGACTTCATTGAGGTGGAATAGAGAACCACCCACTTATGCATGCATATTTTTCTGCTGATTCAAGGACACAAGGAAAGGACATTATCATAGCCATCTAGCCTCGTGTTTGTTATATTTTAGATTGTATTATCTTTTTTTTTTTTACAAAAAATTCAAAACCCAAGAAAGAGAGATAAGGTAGAAATGGGAAAATAAAAGAATTCTTCAATAACTTTTTAAAAGATTGGAAGGAAAAGATTGCTCAATTTTGGAAAAATATCAAGAAACAGGAAGTGCCCATACTTTTCTCAGATACTCAGGAGAAATATTCCGTTTATTAATTGCTTTTCTTTGCAGCTTATGTTAGGATGTACATACACACACACACAAATAGCTTTGTTCAGGCTTAGCAAGAAGTAATTTGTTTGATTTTCTCTTAGCAACCACAATCCAATTGTGATTTCCAAACCTCAGTTTATGATTAGCACAATGTGTAACTTCATAGAAATTTTGCTTCCATGATTTAACAGTCATAGTGTTTTTGCTTGCACATTTGATAAGTCATCATCATATCATCATCATCTAACCTACCAAAAGTTTCCTTAGAAATTTTACATTAAAACAGGAGATTAATAGTGAAAGATTGAAATAAATAAGTGCAATTTGTATCTATTTCCTTAGAAATAAAGGATTGTGTCACATTTACCTGAAGATTTGATATATTCACCATGTTTACTTTGCTTTTACATCTATTACTGATGCATTAGCAGTAACATATTGTTATGATAAAAAAGAGAATTCAATTAAAATATCATTTCTTAGATTAAAACTCTGCCTTAGAAAAAATAATTATCATATTATTGTGGATAACATATAGTTCTATAGCAACAGTACTGAGAATGTTGAAGAGAGTTTGTAAGCAAACAGAATGAATAATTGAAACTCCATGACTTTTATTCTCCATGTAGAGAGACAGACCAATATTTCATGTCATGTAAAATTATTCAGTGTATTTGCATAAAATGTGAATTATCTGTACTGACCAATACAAAAACAACTATGAAGGAACTTTGATTTAAGTTGCAAAGAACATTCATAAATAATCTTGGAAATCAAGATGTACCTACATTTAATCAGCACTTGTTAAAATTTTATTCCCTACAGTTATTCAACAGGATCCATGGTATAAGAGCATAATTACAAAAATCAAATTTGAGCTCATTTGACAACAGAAGGGTTTTTATGGTGACCTATCTCCAAATGTTCCTATTTGTAATTAAATGCAGCAATCAGCAGTAAGGATTCTGAAGCTGTTTTAGTAGTTCCGCTATTCTGCTTAACATGTGGCACCCGTAATAATTAAAATGATACTAACACATGCACAATTTTATGGCCCTTATGGTGCAACCCATTATGCCAAGTAAGGGCCTCTGTTTTCACAGCATACTGCACATGGTCTCATTACACCCACTTTTCTTTTCCTGTCTTCACACTAACAACTGTTAAAAGTGAATCAACACACGAAACGTACTCTAACAGCTTAGTGTTTATGATATGTGTGCTGTTAGTCAGTGAACAGGAAAATCTAAACATTTACTGTTTATGTAAAGAATAGTGCTAGTGTTCATGAATTGCTTAGGTCTGATTATTTTATTATTCAGATCCAATGTACCGGTGAGTTTTCTCACCACCTATCCTTTCTCTCCAGTTTTTACTTTTGAATGCTAGCAGGCTGTTACAAATTTGTAGAGCCTCAGTTCAACTTATCCCAAAAAGTCAATGTTTTCTGGATTAGCATGCTTTTTTTAAAAAAAAATGTGAATAATTTTGTAATTATGCAGCTACTCAAAGACCCCCAACACTCATTTTACAGTCATCAATTCTGAATGGTTTCCAGTCTCTCTGGTCTGGGATACATTCCAAAGTCAGTCCCCCAGGTAGAACTTCAATGGATTGAACTAAATCTAGCCTCTGCATTTTCTATTATGGCTCTTTGTGAACATTAGTTGAAATTTCAGATAAGCAGCTTAACTAGCCATCATTTTTCACCTCCCACACTCCTGCCAATAGCAACTTAATCCTAACAATTTCATACATTTTCTATATTATCTACATTTTAAATGAGACAGGCACTTTTTTGTCAATCAAATGAAGTATTACACCAAAAATATTCTACCAAATAACATTGTTCTGTTTAGGTTTTGCATTAAGGGAGGGAGGGAGGGTTGTGCTGCATTGTTTATGGAAAGATTTTAAATTTGTTGTTTTGTCATTAAGTGGAATCTCTAAAAGACAATATATATGTTAATTATAGTTCACTAAGGACAAGACAAAATATTGTTATCAATATAAAGATTTTTTTCTCAAGTGGATCTTCCCAGAATGTGAATGGCTAACAGTTAAAGAATCCTTCTCCTAACTATTAATCTAACATAACATGATTGTAGTACCATTTTACTGATTTAGATGCTGGGAGTCCTTACATTTTGGTCATGAAAGATTTATTTGCTTGTTCACTAAGTCTTGAGATACGTTTCCAGGCCAAGTGGTTATGCTGATACTTTTTCCCCAATGACATATTCACCTGTCTTACACTGAGGGAAAGACTTCCAGCAACAATTGAGAATTAACTGTAAAGAATGTTGATTGTTGGTAGCTGATTATGGCCCACTAGATTTAATTTCAACTGCTTGGAAAGGAATGGATGGATCTGTTTCTTTGAGCCTCTACCTTTTATATATCTTCCTGTTATGCAAGTCTTTTTTCAAAGCATGACATAATGAATCACAATTTGAAGGCATGACAACCAAAAAAAAAAAAAAACCCCAGGAAAAATCTTGTAGATAAATTCCCCTTTTTGTCATACTTTGACTAAGAATAAAGCTACCTTTCTGGGTAACCAATTTATAAATTGTGTTTGAGTATGAATGGAGGTTGACACTGATCCTTAAAAAAATATCTTGAATAAAAAATGCATTGTTACGATCAGCACCAGCGCTAGTTCACCCATGATCAAAAGCAAATAAGCCACTTTATTTGTTTCTTCCTGCAAATGAATTAAATTAGACACCATTAAGGGAAGTAGCTGTTTATATCCTGGTTTCAGCAGTAGTAGTATTTGAAGTTTCCTGCGGTAAGTTCATTACGCGTATTTTGTCCAGAATTAGTGAAGCGTGCTGAAAATTGCTAATGACAGATGTTTCTCCACTCTGTCACACTTCTTGTATCATTTGATTTGGAAAGCAACATACGGTGTTCTGCTCTATCAGTATGTCACAGACTGTCTGTAAACAGCTGGTCATAACTCAGTTCAGTGAAAACCATTACTTTCCAATGAAGTCCTGGACAATCTCCAAATTGCATTTTGGCATGGCCTGGGCTGCATAATGCACAAAGTTCTTCTTTTCTGAGGTTACCTAAGGAAGGATTTCCTTCACTTCTCTCCTTCTCACCATCTCCCTGAGCTTATTTCAGGAAAATAAAGGATTGTTTCAAGGATCTAGACATTTTTTTCTGTCTGAAGAGTCCATGGCACTTGTATGGAATGTTAATTAAAATTATACTAATGATACTAAAATAATTGTTGCTGATTTTACTTTGCTATTTTTTTTCATTCTGCTTCAGAATGCAGTTGAGCATGATTCTAGAAAATAGACAACTTTGTAATAAACAAATCTTGCTACTGGGTTATTTTTGACCCATGTTATAATTTCAGTTTAATTTAGTTTAAGGGCTTGTGTACAACAATGGTTCAAAATCAATTTATGTGGAGTATTAAAGAAATGGTTTACCTGTAGGACAGTTGCTGCAGACTGAAAACCATGAACAGAGTGTTCATTATCATCTCATAGTATCTTAGTAAAAATAATTACTTCATTTTTGGAGTTGTGTTTAATTATTGGGCAGAGGGCAAAGGTATAACTGTAATAAATTTTAAAATAGATAGAATCAGTTGTGTGTGATTATGGAGCTAGCACAATATGCCTAATGATTCTTCCCATGGTATTTCTATATTATAACCATTATCTATCTATCTATCTATCTATCTATCTATCTATCTATCTATCTATCTATCTATCTATCTATCTATCTATCTATCTATCTATCTATCTATCTACCTACCTACCTACCTACCTACCTACCTACCTACCTACCTACCTACCTACCTATCTATCTATCTATCTATCTATCTATCTATCTATCTATCTATCTATCTATCTATCTATCTATCTATCCATCTAACCACACACCCATGTCTTACATAGTGTTAATCTGAAAAGCAGCTTTCATAATGGTGATACAAATTCACAGGACTGACACAGGACAATTTAGAGTTTGAGAGGTGTGATTGGTCTATTGCTGAGTGCAGAGTGTTAGTAAGCCATAGCCATATGGTGGTTTATAGTGAATGAATGTGACTGCTCAACTCCTCTGCCTTTGCCTGGCTACAACTGACAAGGCACAGTCAACAGTGATACTAAGAAGTCCTGCTAATAGATGAGTCTAACTAGAGGCTCCTGGTTTGTCTACATTCAAAGCAGTTGGGGAAGGGAGGAATAGCAGCAAATCAGCTTTCTCTTACCTGGTGTCCTCCAGAATTATTGAGAGTACAATTCCTAGGTTTCTAGCCAAAATGTTTACTGGAGATACCATGACTGGTAATTCTGGGTTTTTAATTCTTATATACCTGGAGACTATGGTTAGTAAGATTGTTTTTAGCCATTTTTTCCTGCTGTCTCATCATATATCCAAGACTTCCTTGCTAAAACTGAAACAAAATATCATGTGCTCAGTGGTGGGATTCAATTTTTTTTACTACCAGTTCTGTGGGCATGGCAGGGAAAAGATATTGTAAAATCTCCAGTCAGAGGTGGTATTCTGCAAACTTCTCAAAATTTCCGCTACCAGTTTTCCAGAACTGGTCAGAACCTGCTGAATACTGCTTCTGCATGTGCTAGCTTTGCTGCTGAGGAGAACTGTTAATTAGATTATCCTAGGCAGTTTTTCTTAGTAAATAAGAGACTAAAATGTCATTGAACTGGCAACAGAGGGGGCACTGGGAAGCACACAAAGAAGCATGGCAGTATGTCAAAAGAAAATAGAAGAAAACAGAAGAGAAAATTTATTATTTTTTAATCAGGCAAAGGAAAACCAGCTGGAGACTGACTAAGAATTGCTACTCTTATTTGTAAGTCCTTTCTTAACTCTAAATTAGGAAGTTGATAGGGTTAGAAATAGAGTAGTTCATTTAATGTAGGCACAGATTATAATTTGCAAGTATGCATGCTTACTGACTTGTCTATCTTGAGTATAGGGAGGAAAATAAAAGACAGATTTAACAATCAAGTCATGATTTCAGAGATGAATCAGAAATTGCTGAAATGACCTTGCCCTACATAACCCAAAATAATCCTTATTAACTCCTACTGGAATAATGTGTTTGCTTAAAAAAAAAAGAATCCTGTGTGTTTTATCAAAGGTCTGTATAGTTAATAAAATCTGGGGGAAATGTAATGACATTTTTAGCTTCAGTCAAATGATGAGAATCTCTATATAGACCCCAAGATGATACTAAATCGGGGACTTGCAGTAGATGAGCCCATTTCTTGCAAAATAACTCCTTGAATCAGTTATGCTATTGAGACTTCTTCCTGCCCTTGGTTTAATTATCTCCATGATGGACTTCAAGAATTGCCTCAATAGTATTATCCTGATTAAGCTTCCCTTAAAAATCCAACAAAATAAAGCTGAGAAACAATTTGACTTTTTATCAATAAACTATGGTCCTGAGAAGAAAAAATCATTCCCTCCAGCTCCTAATATCATCAGGAAGGATGACTTTATTAGTCCCAGACTAGAATGGATTCAGAAATCCACCATAAACTAACGGAATGTTTGGAGAATAATTGTTTCACAAGGGTGATATCTTCTCAGAAACCAACCCTAAGATTATTTATGGATGTCTTTATTTGATTAATTATTTCCAACCAAAGCTGTGCAGCTTTCAGATTTTCAAAATTTCTTACACTGAACATAAATATGGGTCGCTTCTTTTAAAACACAGAAAGTTCAAGAAGTTGGCTGAATTCAAAGCTTTGGGTTTTCTCCTATTTACCTCTTTCTTACTCATGGGTTTTTTTATCTCAGTTTAAAGTTTTGGCTTTTCTTTACTTTATGTTTCTTTTTTCAACCTAACCTTTCTTGTTACCTATCCTTTTGGGACAAACAGACCCCCAACTCTTGCTTAATTTCTTAATTCTGCTTAATTAGAGAACAGGATTAGGCATTAGATCTGGTCTGCAGTTACCTAATCATACCAATAAACAATACTTACTGAAGTAGATTTACTAAAATAAGGAATGGCTAAAACTCAGTATCTCTTTCAAACATGTTTAGTACATTTTGACTAGTGAAAGAGGCTTGGCATCATACCCCTTTATTAAGCTTCAAGATCTCCATCTAATTTGCATAAAAGGCCCCTATATTCATATAATTATAGTCAGTTGTTTCCAACTTGGTACCCTCAATGCTCTAGTACTTGTAGTTCATAGCCATTTGAATTATAGTCCAATATCATGCAAGACATCAGGATGAGTAGGACTGATATAAATTTACAAATGAGGAAAGCAAGTTCATACATACAAAACAGAGATTGAGAGAGTTTCCAAGAAATGGCTTAAATTGAGAGTGTGGTGGCACGACAGCTTCCCCAGAACCTGGATGAAGATGTCTACTTAGATCCACGCCAATCAGGCTTCATGCCCGGATATAGCATGGAGACGACACTGGTCGCGTTGGTAGATGATCTCTGGAGGGCCTGTGACAAAGATTATTCCTCTGTCCTGGTCCTGTTAGACTTCTCGGTGGCTTTCGATACTGTCTACCACAATATCTTATTGTGTCGGCTAGGGGGACTGGGAGTGGGGGGCACTGTTTTGCGGTGTTTCTCCTCCTTCCTCTCTGACCGTTCGCAATTTGTATTGACAGGGGGACAGAGATCGACCTCAAGGCCCCTGATTTGTGGGGTTCCTCAGGGGTCGGTGCTCTCGCCCCTACTGTTCAACATTTATATGAAGCCGCTGGGTGAGATCATCCGTGGCTTTGGGGTAGAGTTTCATCAGTACGCTGATGATACTCAGCTGTACATTTCTACCCCAGGCCACCCCAACGAAGCCGTTGAAGTGATGACCCGGTGCCTGGAGGATGTGAGGAACTGGATGGGACAGAACAGGCTTCAGCTCAACCCAGCTAAGACCAAATGGCTGTGCTTTCCGGCACCCCGATACAGCCAGCTAGTTCCATCGCTGACTGTGGGGGGGGGAATTCTTACTCCCAAAAACAGGGCACATAATCTGGGTGTCCTCCTGGACTGTATGGCTGTCATTAGAAGAACATATCGCGGCCGTCGCCAGGGGGGCTTTTTATCAGGTCCGTAGGATCCACCAGTTGTGGCCCTTTCTGGATCGGGATGCGCTCCGCACAGTCACATCCGCCCTTGTTATCTCCCGCCTAGACTATACCAATGCTCTCTACATGGGGCTCCCTTTGAAGAGCACCCGAAGGCTCCAACTGGTGCAGAGTGCGGCCGCACGGGTAGTTTTGGGGGCTTCTTGAAGCTTTCATGTTACACCACTCTTGCACGAGCTGCATTGGCCCCCGGTGGTCTTTCGGGTGCATTTCAAGGTGTTAGTTACCATCTTTAAAGCGCTCCATGGCTTGGGACCTGGGTATTTGCGGGACCACCTACTGCCACCATCAATCTCCCATCGGCCGGTGCACTCCCATAGAGTGAGTCTCCTCGGGGTGCCGCCAGCTGGACAGCTGGTGACTCTGAGGGTGTGGGCCTTCTCTTTGGGGGCACCCTCCCTCTGGAACAAATTGCCCCCGGAGATGACGATCATCCCTGACCTTTTGACCTTCCGGCGTGCATTGAAAACTCATTTATTTCATCAAGCCGGTCTGGCCTAGGGTTTTCATGGGCTTTAAATTCAGTCTTAATTGATCTTAGTCTTTACTTTTTAAACCCCTGCCTCATTTCTATTATTCAACAACCAAATTTAATCTTTAATTATTTTTAATTATTGTATTATTATCATATTTTTAATGACTGTACACCGCCCTGAGTCCCACAGGGAGAGGGGCGGTATATAAATCTTGAAAATAAATAGATAGATAGATAGATAGATAGATAGATAGATAGATAGATAGATAGATAGATATTGCTATTGTTTATCATATATCAAATCTGAGCTAGAGTTCCTAAAAAAATTTTGAAATTAGTAATATCACATGTTCCCTTAATATTCCGACTAATGCACAGAAACAAAATCAGAAGTTTGGACCTAAATACCTTCCTGCTTTGTTCCTAAGAACTATTGTAGCACCTTCCTACTGTCTTTTTCTACTTTGTCCTTCTACTTTCCTTTTCTTTAATCAACAACAACAAGGAGAACAAAAAGATTCTTTCTCAGAACTATACACTGTGCATCTTATAAAGTATATCTTAGTCCACAATGTTTATCCAATAACACATTTGTTAATGTTGAAATGCCAAAAGATTCTGTGCTGTTGTCATTTTGTTCATCATTCACTCTAGACTAATTCTAGAACCTTCTAAAGGAGAATTTGTTAAGAGAATTTTATGACATTTCTTTATTTATTTGGTTTGTCAATTGCTTACAAGATAATAGGTATAAGTAAAAACATAGTTATGAATACATGGATACATATAAGAAAAATAAAAGAAACAATTGGACAGGGATGGTAGGCACGTGGTGTGCTTATGCATGCCCCCTACAGACCTCTTAGGAAAGGGGTGAGGTCAATAGTAGAAAGTCTAAGGTTAAAATTTTTGGGGTTTGGGGAAGAAACCACAGAGTCAGGTAGAGTATTCCAGACATTGATCACTCTGTTGCTGAAGTCGTATTTCCTGCAATCAAGTTTGGTGCGATTAACCTTGAGTTTGTATGTATTGTGTGCTCTTGTGTTGTTATGATTGAAGCTGAAGTATTCATTGACAGGTAGGACATTGCAATGTATGATTTTATAAACTATACTTAGATCGAACCTAAGGCGGCATAGTTCTAAGTTTTCTAGGTCTAGAATTTCAAGTCTGGTGGCATAAGGTATTCTTCAACGAGTAGAGAAGTGGAGAACTCTTCTTGTGAAATATTTCTGGACTTTCTCAACTGTGTTAATATCAGATACATAATGTGGGTTCCAGACTGATGAGCTGTATTCGAGTATTGGTCTAGCAAATGTTTTGTATGCTCTAGTTAGTGGTGTAATATAATGTAATTCTTGCCACAGTTAAGTGAATCATTGCAGTTGATAAGTTAGTAACCTGGTTGTTAAGTGAATTTGGCTTTCCCATTAACTTTACTTGTCAGAAGGTAAAAAAATGTGATCACATGACCCCAGGATTCTGCAATGGCATAAGTACGAACTAGTTGCCAAGCATCTGAATTTTGATCACATGATCATGGAGATGCTGAAAAGGTTGTAACTGAAAAACGGTCATAAGTAAGTTTTTTCAATGCTGTTGTAACTTTGAACAGTCACTAAATGAACTGTTGTAAATGAAAAACTACCTATTTGTACACATGAACCACACACACACAAATAATGTGCATTGAGAAGCCCACTTTAATTTTAGTTCAACATTTCTTTAAAATAATATAACTAAAAAATAACTAAATAATACAGTCCTATGTAAAATCAGGTATTTTGGAAAAAATATGAAGGTAACTAAAAATATGAATGTCATGGTCATGCAAACATAGAATAGTAATAATAAAGAAGAATATTTGTAGCTCAGGATTGAAATGTTACCTAGTTTGGGTGATGAAACATCTGCAAGAAAATAGCCAAGCTTAGAGAGCACCAAAGAATCCTCATAGAATAGAACAATACACAATTACCAATTTTCTAAATATAAAATAAGGAAGAGCCATTTATTTAGAAAAGTCTGCCTTGGTATTTGTGCTGCAGAAGGAATCATTCCATGACACTGGAGAGTTCTAATAGGAAAATAGGTGATGCTGAGGTTGTCAAGATGCTCCCCTTCCAAATATACATTTACCAAATGTATATAAGGTTAAACAGAGTTTCTGAGTAGCATTTATTAAGTTGCCCTGCATAATTTCAACAAAAGGAAAGCTGTTTTCCTAATTTCCTATGCCTTTCTTTTGTTAGCAACTACTTAAGCATGTCCATAAAGAATGGAGTCTGTCTATGTTTTTAATCTTAGTTCAGAAATCAAGACTCTGGAGTACTAAGTATTACACAGACATATAACCTAAATGTGGTCCTCATTTTAAAGTTAGTAATAACCAGGATGGGAAGCTAATGATGGGAAGTTCTGAAATGGCAATGATTAATAGGCACATAAAATATAGTTCCTTAATCATGCCAAAAGATATAACATTAGGCAGGTAATTCACTGGTCATTTATTAGTATAGAATCATTATATCACCTGAAGCAACACCAATATAATTGATCACAGAATTGCTTGCTGCTTTTGTTATGCGCGTAGAAAATATTTTTGTTGATGATTGATGGACTGAAGATTTAATCTAAGAAATGGTTCCATTTGGATGAAGATGGTTGAACCAACATTCTCCCTCCCTTTCAACCAAAACATTAAAAGCAAATATTCTGATGTTCATCAATAAACATATATTCAGTAGTGAGTATACTATCCATGTTCACTATCAATCAATTACTTCAATATTAAGAGATGGTTTTGTATGTATTAACATAGTTACCAATTGATATCAGATCTAAAGTTTCATCTGACTGACTATTGAATTTTAAGATAAAATATTCTACATGTTGTCAGAGTTGTCCTTTTATTGTTATTCCAAATATTAATGCCTACAATATAATCCTGACAGTTAGTAAGAACTATTCAATTAAGCTTTTGGAGGGGGAGTGAATTTCACTTAATATAAATATGATTGTTGTTTCATGCTGTGGAAGCTTTCCTCCTAAGGATGGTTAGCAGCAGGAACTTTGTTTGCTGATGCAAATTAGAACCAATAGATTCCTGAATATAAAACAAAAGAAATCAGGAAGTTAGAAAAACATTACAGATTCATTTCGCCTCTTTTAGATCTCTAATTAGAAATCACCAAATGGATACGTGATCTGCAACAATTATTGACCTCCAAAATGTGTTACGTCCATTTCATTTGAAGTGCATTTTACTACAGACCTCTTCATTTTTTAAAACTTAATCTCAGATTTACTTTTTAAGATATGAAAGTAAATAATTTTCTCCCTAGTCAGCTGCAAAAGAGTTGGTACATTTGGTCAATTCTGCTATTTCTAGTCCATGGTTTATCATTAAAATAGCTAAAGATATCTGCTGGCTACACAATAGCACTGTGTGGCTTTCCCACACAGTGGTTTGTTTAAGATAGTGTTTCCCAAAGTGGTCAACATCAACCCTTCAAGTCTCAGTGGAGCTATCCAAAAGTTCATTGTTGTTGATATTGTTATTCATAGTACTACTAGTTAAAGTAGCATTTATTATTTTTGTAACATTTAGGAATTAATGAGTAATCTGAAACTTCATGAAGGGATCAATGAGGCTGAAGAGTTTGAAACCCACTATTGAAAGTTCTTGTCATATATTTACCTGCCCTTGTAATTAAATTAATAAATAAATTTAGGATAACTCTTTCTTGCTTTTTTTCTTCTCTCTGGTTGACATCCACTGTGTACTCCTTTTTTTATCTAATAATAAGTATGCTTCCAGCAATGTTTATTTATTACTTTCTTTGGACACAAATAATACAGATTGGACTGAAGCACTAACTTCAGAACGCAGTGACTATAATGATAAAAAAATAATTGACATGTTCTATTATTTTTTTTAAAAAAAAACTTTAAATATTGAAAACAGCAAAGATTATTATGGAACCAGCCTTTCTAGTACAAAAGTCAACTTAATACTAAATGCATAAAGATACTGGATTTTAAAAACTGAACATCCGTACCACAAGAGACTCCTTCTATATAAGCCATGGGGGAAATTATTTGATTATGCTATGATGGCATACAATTTCTTCTTCCTCAGATTAGTCAACTGTTACCTGCCCATGAAATTTAATACCTGTCAGCTCAAATATCAATTTGAATTCTGAATACTGAAAGGCATAAAAAATGTAACCAACTGAAACTTCTTTTTTAAAAAATCTGCCAAATAATTTAACTGAGGAAAAGTAATGTAAACACGAGGAAGAGGAGATGCTGCTGCTATTCCAGATGCTATCAATAGGAGGACAAACTAAATAGGTTCTAGGTTTAAACAGATCCTTCTCTGGGAACATTTCTCAAAATGTTAGCATACAAAAATTACCAAGACTAGCATTTGAGATGGTTTACTTTTCTGTCATAGCAATTTCATGTATGCAATTGTCACAAAGTTGCAGTCATCAAATAATATAAATAGTGTATACTTTTTAACTAGGAAGAGGTCAATAAACATGGATGAGAAGAAATGCAACACTGAGGACAATTGGTGCCTTCAGAAACCATATGCTTATGGGTTGCTTCATACTTTCACAAAGATAAATTCCATTTTATGATGTTTTTTCCTGTGTTTACCTTGGCTACTGAAGAATTGCATCTTTTTCCAGAGGCTGGGAGATTTACTATTACAGTTTACTTTGTAAAGATATAAAAGAAACACCAATTTCAGTGTGAATGGAATGTTTTTCCTGCCCAGAACTCATTAAGAGGCATGTCTACTGATCCTGGATTGATGAAAGGTAGTCCATTGATGAAGGTATACTGAAAATTCACTTTGTAGATTAAAATAAATCTAATAAATATTACTTATTACTTCTTAAAATATTTGTGTCTATAATTACATGTTATTATTTATTATCCAAAAGTGCTCTTTCGAAAGGCAACTGGACTTTCTTTGGTTTTCCTTAAAGACTTTTGACTTCTCATCCAAGAAGCTTCTTCAGTCCTCTTCAGTTGCTTTTTGAAAAAGTACCTTTGGGACAACCATGATGTGGATGAATTAGAATCTCCATAGACATTATTGTTATGTCCTAAATTTTAATTTTGGTAAAATGTTTCTTAGATTATGAGCCTAGGAATGGGAAATGGCATGGAATAGGACTTGAAAAGAAAGGTAAAATGGAAACTAATCAAAAAAATAATTTAGAAAAAATGCTGACACACCTTCAAGCCTGACTATAAAGAAATGCAATAAATACTTCCTACTCCCCAACTGTATGCTTCATGTCCATGAAGAAAGGTCACTTGTTTCAAGTATATATTTTCTGGTAATGTTTACAGAGATTTAAAAAAATTAAAGATTAAAAATATAGGTAATGCTATACATAGTCAGTGTGTTTGTGATGCTCATATAGCACTACCTCATTTCTCTTTGCACAATTATGAAAGTGTGGTGTGGATTGCATGAACAGAATATCATCTGGCAGTGCTTCTGCGTTGCAAGTATTTCACCATTTCTGTTGATATAATAATGGATTTTAAACAAAACAATCAAAAACAATCATGAATAAAATGTAATATTATGAAATTGTGGTCTTATGCTATCTGAACAGGCCCACAAAACATAGTGGGTCTAACATCTAGATCAATGAAAGCTGGATTTTATGTTAATGGACTTTAACTATATTACCTTTTACTTTCATTAAAGTCTGCAGGATTTAGTTGTGATTAACATTTACTAGATTGTACCTTACACCCTTAATTTTAAAAAATTACTTCAGTCTAATAATGAATTTAATTAGTTCAGTAAAGCACCAAGGAAACTACCTGAGATATGGCTATTAATAAAGTCCCAACTATTTAGTAGGAATTTTGTCCCAAATTAGATGGCTCAAATTCAGGAAAAAGTAATTAGTCAAAGATCTGAACTCATTATGGAAATTCCAATTAAAGCCTCTTTTCTATGTGGCAGTAAAACAAGTAAATTTTAGAACTGAAAATGAATGTGACAGGAAACCCTGGAATTATGCAGCTCTATTAGTATTATGCCCTCTGCTACAATGACATGATCAGTTTTAATTGATCAGATACATACAGAGAGACAGCAATACCAAAAACTAAAATGAATATTCAGAGGAAATCTTGAGGGAAGAATGTTTGTTCTTCAGGAACTGATGATTAAAATAAGAATGCAATAGATACAAATAATCCTTAACTAATGGCCAGTCATTTAGTGACCATTTGAAGTTTTGACAGGCCAACCTAGGGGCTACTTACAACCCAGATTTGAAGTTCCATCAATCAAGTTTCTCCCCACAGTCATGTGACCACACTTAGGGTGCCTGACAAACAAGCCTTACTGTATTTACAGCCATTTGCAGCATCCTGCAGTCATGTGACTGAGTTTTGCCCCAAACTGGCAGTTACTTCCATTTTTCAACAAAACCACATACCCATAGCATACCCCTTGTTTGCCTAATGACTGCTTGGCATTCAATTAATCATTGTGGATTTACTTAGAATTTTTATGAGCCAGGAGCTTTTATGTGGTTTGGTAGTTGGCATGAGACTAGATGTGGTTTGGACTTTCTTGTTCTCTTTATGGGAGAGATAGGGAGGCTGGAGGTACTGTAGCTTTAGGAGTGTGTAAGGGAAGGGGAAGATTTCAGTTTTGAGGGAGCTGGAGAATTGTGTGAAAGAATATTTGAATGAAATGTTTGGATAAAAGGCCTGCTCAAGTGGAGGTGCTGAGTATTAAAAAAGTGCTGGAACCTGAACAGAGTTTGTCTATCTAGTTTAAGGTTTTTTGAATATTTATCATATTGTATAGGTTGGATGTGTCCAGATCTTTGGGGATGGGAGGAAATGAAAGCCAGATAGAGAAAAAGGAGAGATGATAGGAGGAGAGTATTGTTGTGGTAATGGGCATTGGAAAGTATGATATGAGACAGGGGGTGGGCCACTCTTGAGAAAGGTGATATTTAATTGTGGTTATTTACAGAACTGCTTCATCCTAAGAATAACTGCTCATTCCACTAGATCTGATAGGAAAAGCATGCTTCAGATCCCTTCCCTGAAATCCTGCCATTTAGTGGGATCTGGGAAGCATAACTTTTCTGTGGCTGCCCTTCCTCTGGTGATCCAGTAGACCACCAAACTTTTAGCTTTTTGGAAGGCTATCAAGACCTTTCAAATATTGGAACACTGCTATCGTGTCTCCCTTATCCTTCTCTTCTTTAACCTAAACATACCTTGTTATTTTAACCACTTCTTGTAGAATTGAGCTTTAAATCATTTTAGCACCCTTTCATTTTTGTCTGCACAATTTCCAGTTCATTTTTGTATTATGGTGACCATAGCTGCACTTGCTAACTCAATATATTCCAGCTGCTCTCTAACCAGTGCAGCATATAGTGCTATCACTTGCTGTGAGAGTACTATAGATGAAGTGATAGTACTACTCTAATACAACCCAAGATTGCATTGGCTTTTTGGCAGCTATGGCACATTGATGGCTCATGTTTAATCTGTGATCTACCAAGGCTCCCAGATCCTTCTCACAAGTGCTACTACTACTACTAATTAAAGAACTTGTATCTGTTTCTTTTGGTCAAGTGCAGAACTTTACAGACTTTGCAGAACTCACATCCGAATAGAGTTCATTGCTGAAGACTGTAAACCCTCCCCTTTCCTAGTTTTAAACTACAAATTTTATGACTTTCTTTTCTTTACCCTAATCTAAGACACAGGTTTGAAAACTGCTGGGCTCAGGACAGAACCCTGAGGTATTTAAGTGCATAACTCTCTCCATATGGACACAGATCAACATTGGCTACAAATGTTCAGCAAACCGATAGTGGGACCATCCATTCCATATTTTTTCAGTTGATCAAAAAGAGTGTTATGAACTACTGGTACTTTATCAAAAAACTTACTAAAGTCTTAAATATGCTATATCCACAGCAATCCCTTGGTCCACTGATCTAGTCATCTTGTCAAAAAAAAATCAGTAAGGTTTATCTCTGACAACCTGTTTTTAACAAATCCTGCTGGCTTCTTACTATAACCACAGCCAATAAACTAAGAAAAAAGAAAGTGCAAGAAGTCCAGAACTAGGCATAACACATTTTCCTTTTCATAAAAATTCTTAGCTATCTAAGAACTATGAATATTGGAAAATGGTTGGACAAAAGAAAAAGAACCAATGAAAACATAAAAAATAATAACTGAAAGTATACAGATAATCTCTGAACTTATTTGAATAATTCATTTATTCATTTGGCTCAATGTAACTATTCAAATTGATTCATAAAATTGATTCAGTTTGACATTTTGATTCAGCTCAGATCTGTTCAATTTTGTATATCAATATGAAAACAAAATAATTCAGAGCCATTAAGAACCCGATTCAATTCCGAAAGTCAATTGAATTTGTGATCCAGTCAAATCACTTTGAACTAATATTTCAAAATTTATGTTTTTACAATTCACTTACAGCACAAAATTTGGCCAAGAAGAAATCAGAGGGCAGAGGTTATTTATGATTGGAAACCACCTAATATTTTGGGGAATAAGCAGCATAAAATGATTACATAAATCAAAAATAAATACATAAATCAACTCTTTCATAACACAGTGTCTTAAAATTAGTGACAGCTATTCTCATTAATTGTGGATTTTTTTCAAGAAATTTGGGTTTTAAGCAAAATAAAGAAGTAGGATGTTAGAGAGGAGGATGGTTAGAACTACTGTCTCAAGAGAATTCTGTAAGATCACATATCAATATACTTTAGCAGAATCCTTAGATCAGGGCTGTCAAACTCACGTTGCCACAGCAGCATCACATGAGGTATTGGGACTTTTTTTCCTTTTTGCTAAACCGGGTGTGGGCATTGTCAATGCATGACACATCCGGCCTATTGGCCAGGAGTTTGACAGCCCTGCCTTAGATCAATGTTTCTGAACTTTAGCAACTTTAAGATGTTTGGATTTCAATTCCCCAAAGTCCTTAGCTAGCATGCTGAAGTGCAGAATCTTAAAGCTGCCAATGTTGAAAACACTACCTTAGATAAACACAGGCTAGGTTAGTCGTTAAATAGGGGGAAATGTTGAGTGAAATGTTCAAAACTAACAAACTGCAGAAAAGGTACAGTAGTTGCTGTAACCAACAAGAATCAAAACAGGCCTCCATTCAGTAAAACAGAAATTGTCACCATTATGTTGTGCCACTGCCAGAGCAACATATGGTAGCACAGCTGACACCTATAATCGTTCTTCTTTTTTTTTCTGTTGCACATGTGCACTGCATTTGTGGAATATGAGAAGTTTATAATTTGCCTGTTAACTCCTTAATATGATGACATTCACTGTTTCAAATATACAGCCTTCTCTGAACTGAAAATTTTAACACAGTTAATTTAGATGGAACATTCAGAATATTCATTTAAAACTTGCACTATTAGGGACTGGAAATTTTTCAAATGTTTAAAAGAAATTGTTGCTTTTCATCCTCATTTCTTTATTGCTGATATCTATAAATCAAGAAAGAGGCAGAGAGAAGCAGAACTGCCTCCATTCAAGGGCAATGCAAATATATTGAGGCATAAATTTGTCATCACAGGATTCTCTCTGAAGTTTTATTCAATTCCTACATAATATTATTTATATCTTATTTATTTTATTCACTGATTAACATGACCACCTATCTTATACAATGATTCAAGGCAGCTCACAATGATCCAGAAAATATTGTTAAAAACATACCTTTCCTCAAGATGCCGGACCAAACATCCTCATAGTTCACCCTCCCCTATCATACCCCTATCTTTGGGGAAAGATCCAGGACTTAACAGCCCTATAGAAGTCTAAAAGGATATCACTTTAATCTCTGGTGAAAGGCTGTTCCAAAGGATTATGGTGGCTACTACATCCTTTGGCATGCCTCAAAGGTCCCATCGGAGGGCAAAATTTTAAGGTAAGGAGTCCTGGAGCATGCCTACCCTTATCTAACAGTAGGACAAGCAGATACCTCCAGGGAAAGAGTAAGTATGGAACACCTTTGCTTCCATTTTCTCAGGAAAGAAGGAAGGAAGGAAGGAAGGAAGGAAGGAAGGAAGGAAGGAAGGAAGGAAGGAAGGAAGGAGGGAGGGAGGGAGGGAGGGAGGGACAAAAAAGGAAGGAAGGAAGGAAGGAAGGAAGGAAGGAAGGAAGGAAGGAAGGAAGGAAGGAAGGAAGGAAGGAGGAAAGATCCCTCTAATTTCCACTTTGGCAAATTATAATGGAGAATAGCAGTAGAAGTGGTTCCAAATAAAACAGAGTTCAGCTGCACTAAATAAAAATGTAGATCAAATTTTCAGATCTGAAAGCATAATTCAATTCTCCAATTCATAAAACATTCTTTACCATCTGACCCATGAAACTATGGAAATTTGGCTATACACATGCAAAAGATTCTCCCAAATTACTCCATATATTGGACAGACAAACCAAATGAAACATTGAATAGAACTCAGCAAAGAAATAAAGAAAACCCGTAACACTTGCTATCTATTGACTATCTGGACTTTGAGCTCTGCTATAGTAACACCAGCAAATGGTCCCTGTCACACCACCCACTTCACCACCTCTATTCATGTACTCTATATCCGAATAACCAAACTCACTCCCACATTAAGTGCATTCTACATATCATATGTAGTCTCTTTAAAAAGGGCAGATAAGCCCTATCAAGATTGAACAATCGTGTATGGAATAGGATTATTCTTTTTTCTTCTTCATGTTAGAGTCCTATCAAATCCTGGAACTGTCCTCCCCTATTGTGGCTTTGGAGACATGGGAATTGGTTGAGGGATGGGGAATATGTAAAATAACATGCATGATGACATTGTACAAATGACATGAATTCTGTACTGTACATTATTTGTGACATAACATGAGTGACAAAAATTACTTTATTAGGGTCACTTGTGCAATAGTATAATGATGCATATCTTATGATCACGGGATCTCCAGATGCCTGTGCACAAGGAACATCTGTTGTAGGAAAGGACTATTTCAAGGGCACCCATAACATGAGCTAGGGGAAGAAAGCTTTTTCTAGGTGTCATATTTTCTGATAAGACTTTTGATGCTTAATAAAATTTGGCTCGAAGTCTAGTTACATGCTACATATGTTTGCAAAAATGACTGTGATACTCATATTTTCTATGTGTACAGTTAAAATATTGTTGGCAACATGAGTCAACATTCTATTGCATATCCTCATTTCACTCAGTTAATCTTTCAAATAATAACTGATTTAAATGCATATACGATTAATATTTAAGTTTGTGAATTCATTTCATTTGAAATGCAGACCAACACTCAAGTTTGAAATTGGGGGTCTCTGTGAAAATAAAAAATGTGCTTGCATTTTATTGATATCCATTTCCCTCTGTCCTTTTTTAAAAATACTGTCCTAATCATTTTTTCAGAAGGTTTGTTTATGAGAAAATTTTAATAATAGTAGAATAGAAAGACTAACGGCAACATGTTTTAATTCAGGCTTTACCAGCCCACGATGATATGACAAGGAATTTTGTAAGCTGAAATCTTAAAGGACACAATGTCCTTGTCTTGTTATTTGCTCCTTGTATAAAGTTTGAGATAACAGATAATCAGAGTTGGAAGGGACCTTGTAGGTCATCTAGTCCAACCCGCCGCCCAAGCGGGACACCCTGCACCATTTCTGACAAATGGCAGTCCAATCTTTTCTTGAAAGTCTCAAGTGGTGGCACTCTCACAACTTCCAAGGGCAAAGTGTTCCATTGGTGGATTGTTCTCACTGTCAGAAAGTGACAAGTATAGCTACAAAAGATTTCTAATGATTAATTTTGTCTGTTCATTTAGTACTTTTTTTTTACATTTTGTAATTAGAGTACTATATGTAGATCATCTTAAAAGTTATATTTTCATCCCAAGCAGAAAATTGTTCTACCATTTAGGGAATGTGAGGTGATTTTCAATTTTAATTTCATTTTGGGGGTTTTCCACAACTTGTTATTGGTGTTGAAAAGTCAATATACAAAATGTTGAGATATATATTGATTTGTATTTTATCTTGCTTAGATGCAGGATAAACATAAACCTGCCTTATCCTAGTTTGTTTTGTTGTTTCTCCATTGATTATTACTCTTCTAATAGACTAAACAAATAATAAAAGCTCATGTACCATACTTTATTACTGCATATATATAAAAAAATCTTTGGAGAAATAGTACATTATGTCAGCAGTACAAATCAATGCATTTTTACAGATGTATGGTATGTTAGAAACTTGACACAAAAGATGTGAATTGAGTTAACGAGTCTGCCTGCATATTTGCCGAACTGTGTGGTCAATTTGTTTGAATAAATTTGACCTTTCCTCTTTATTGACTTCTTATAGAGAAAAAAGATATTGAATCCATAGCCAATCATCTTGATGACCATAAGTCTACTCAGGGATCTTGACAGCTGAATCACTACCCCATCAAGAAATTAACCCTGAGGCAACAGCTAAACTGGCACACATTTGTTGATTCTCCTTTTTTCATATTAAATATCTCTAAGGTTTTCATATTTTTCATGTTGTTACACTTTTCACTTCTGCTTTGCATAGCATTTGTAAGCAAAGATTTATATGGCATAATACACCCCATTAGCAGTCCTCAAACCCTAGTTATACAGATGAGAAACTAAATGCAAAGCTGTCAAGTTTCAGTTTTCCGGGAAGAGTGTGTTGCTTCTTATGGTTCAAAGTAAGGAAAATGTTTGCAAAGGGTTATGTTCTGATAAGACAGGAGGAGCATCATTATACCACTAGGATCAACAATTCCAAAATAGATTTGAAAGAACAATGCAATTGCTTCCATATGGCCAAGCAGGATTGGTACTTCTTAAATAGGGCAGTAGCTCCCCCTGCCAATGATAAACTAATTTAAAACAGAGAAGTATTTCCGGGGACTCGGAGATAAGCAATGATTTCTGCTGCCTAAAGGAAATCTATTACCCTGATGAATATGCTCAGGTCTTGATCTATGTCTAAAGTTGCTGGGTGAAAGTTTTGTTTAAATAATGAAGCAGGGAATAGGTTTTATTTCAAATCAAATCTTTATTTCGGTTGTAGACCAGTATAAAATGACATCAATAATAATTGCAGCCATTTATAATAGAAAGTAGGCAGTACCAACACAATACTATAACAATTAATATATTATTTACTGTAATATCCCAACAACTAGATCTTTATATAAAGATCTTAATAATAAGACTACATCTTTAAACAAAGAAGTGAAAATAAAATGTGAAACAGAATAATATAATGAAATGATTAAAATTAAACTACACTAATGAATATATGTGTATGTGTTTATGACCATAGATCAGATATAATGAAACATGAACTATAAAATAAAAACTGTGATACAATTAACATTTTCAGTTCATGTGTGCTACCTACCTGTGGATTCTCACTGCACCTGCACCGAACTTAGCACTTGCAGCAGAAACCTATTGCTTTGTATGAGAGAAGAAAAGTTTGATTGAAGAGTCATCAGATATATCCTTATTATGTATGTAAAATATTATTCATTGAAGTCTTTGTAGAAAATATATATATAATAATGCAGTTGTAGAAGTTCAATTTCACTTGATTGACAAGAACAAAACATGTTCCAAATATTTTTCATGTTGTTACACTTTTCACTTCTGCATTCTGCAGAAACATTCTAGAGTGTTTAGGTATCTTCCTTGCAAAACTATGAAAGGAAGATTATTCTGGTGATCCAAGGACACAGATAAACCTCCAACAACTCTCAGAAAGAGTGCTAACAACCAGATGACTGTAAGGAATATAACTATCCACTATTCAGTAAGAACTGAAGAAGGTCCTTACATGAGAAGCGAAATGTCTTCAAGGAAAACAAAGAAAGTTTAGTTGCCTTTTGAAAAAGCCCCTTTGGGACAACCATGACTAGGAATCTCTATAGACATGAAGATCATTATACTTAAAATAGTTTTATCTTTAATACATTGCACTGGTAAAAATGTACAAGAGATGGCATCCTCAACTAATACCTAGGGTACTGAGGTCATCATGAATGGTTTAACAATGAATGTAACAATCAGAACACTGAGTTCTTTTTCTTTCTTTCTTTCTTTCTTTCTTTCTTTCTTTCTTTCTTTCTTTCTTTCTTTCTTTCTTTCTTTCTTTCTTTCTTTCTTTCTTTCTTTCTTTCTTTCTTTCTTGTGACATCTTCACAGATATTAGAAGAAAGCTAACATGTCCACTCCTCTTTCACGAACCGTTATCTTGCAGTGATTAAGGGACTTGCATATCTCAATGAAGTTGTGAGCTATAGCATTGGATGTGTACACAATTATCTAGAATTCCCATAGAGCACAGGTGGAATGTTGTGAATAACATTCTAATCTCCCCAGCAAGCATCAGATTAAAGAAAGCTCTTATGAAGGAGAATTAAGGAATTAAAAGCACAGTTGTCAGTTTTGGCTATAGATTAATTCACAGCTCATATTGGCTTCCCAGCTATTCAAGCTGGTTGTCCACTGTACAGGACAAGCTCAATTGCTAAAAAGTACAGCAGCTGAGGGATTCTAATTATAGCAGAAAATAAACTGAAAATGATCCAAATGTTTTTTTTAATGTATTAGGCATGTATTTAGAAATGTATTAGACGTAGCACTTTAAATTCTGTATTAATACTTGTCCCATGACACAAGCATTTTCTGTTCATCTAGCACTAACCAATACTTAGCATTCAACTAATCAACATTCATTAAATGAAAATAAAATTAACAAATCCTGACTCTTCTTCAGTGAAAATGGGAAAATAATTCGTCTACCTGCCACCCCATCAAAGAACAATAGTAAGCTTTGCTTGGCATTGCAATCAGAAAATCTTATCACTAAACAGAAATGTTGTGTGAGACATTATTAGTCATCTGAAAGATTTTTAGAGCAAAGAGCACCACCATTGTGCCAGTGTGATATTACAAAACCTGTAACATTAGTCATATATCTACTGGTCTTTGTTTATTTTACAGAACATTTTGCTCATATATTGTGAAAAGCTTAGCTAAAATATGAAAATAACATTTATCTAGCACTTTTAAATTCTAGAGTTGTAAGAATAACTAAGAATAAGTTGGGCACCTCCTAAATTACATTGAAGGGACAGAGAAATGTAATCTATAAATTCAAGAAGAAATCAAATATCTATGCAAGAAATTTGAACATCATCAGTCCTTTGTTTCAGAATTGGATTAACTACTTAGAATTGATTTATCATAGTAATTAATTTGTCAGTCTTTGCAATACTAGGAAAAGCTTTTGGTTTACCCTTTGACTTCCTCTTTAAGAAATAGTTTTTTAGAGCTCCACTACTTAGCTTTAAAATCTTGCCATTCCTCATTTCATCTTACTGACTTCTCACCCAAACTGCTATTTGTTTAAGATTTCTCAAAGATCCCAGTAATCTTCCCAAATCTCTACCCACCCCCACATATCTCAAGTAGAGATAGATGAGTAATTTTGTCCCTGACAACATTTAGGTGGATATACATGACTTGTCTAGTGTATAAGAGATCCCACATATAACCAAATGTTGGGAATTATTTTTAAATTTTCATTTTTCACATTTTTGAGCCTCCCATCTCCCTCATAGAAAATGCACATTAAAAGCACAAAAAATGGGGAGAAGTACCTTCAACGTATATGCGTTGCAAAAAAGGTGTGTGTAAAACGACGATTTTCTATTTTTATGCCAATTTCAGAACATGAAATTAATTCAATATTTTAACCAAAATCACAAAAAGTGAAATATTCCCCTTAAAGCAGTACTTGTAAATACCACGAAAAATGTAGAGAAAATGAAATAGATGGTATGGTCTAGAATAGTAATAATTCACATCCATATCAAAAAATTTAAAGTATTTAAAATATTTGTTTATTTATTACTTGTTTGTTTGTATCCTGCCTTTATAATTTTTTTCAAATAATTCAAGGTGATAAACAAATCCTGTACACCTTCCTTCTCCTATTTATTCTATAATAAGAACTCTGTGAGGTAAGTTGGGTTGAGAGAGAATGATTGGCTGAAGATCACCCACTTGGCTTTTATGCAATAGTGGTTTTCAAATTTTTTAATACCGATTCTGTGAGCGTGGCTTGGTGGGCCTGGCATGGCTTGGTGGGTATAGCAGGGGAAGGATACTTTAAAATCCCCATTCCCTCCCCACCCCTCTAATCTGCTTTCCAGCTCTGTTCTCCTGTGCAGGACAACAAAAGAAGACCCAACTATTCAGTTGGGACTCCAAACAGCTGGGATTTGGGAGGCAGCAAATAGATGGTGGGGCCAACCAGAAGTAGTATTTACTGGTTCTTCAAATTCAATATTTTAATTCAATATTTTAACCAAAATTACAAAAAGTGAAATATTCCCCTTAAAGCAGTACTTGTAAATACCATGAAAAATGTAGAGAAAATGAAATTTTGAAATATTCAAAATTTCCGGTACCAGTTCTCCAGAACCTGTCAGAACTGGCTGAATACCACCTCTGCTTTTATGGCTAAGACGGGATTTGAACTCATGGATTCTAGCCTGGTGCCTTAGCCACAAGAGCAAACTGGCTCTTGGCAGTTTGCCAATATTTGACAGGCACATGGAATTGAGCTATTCTTGTTTTGGTTTAAATGTTAGCTTCTTGTCTAGTTGCTCTGATTATTAAAATTAATTTCTGCTCCATAGAAAGGGCATGTTTCCTTAAACATTAAACTCTAAACTGGCTCAATCCTGTTCTAGTGAAATCAGAAAGGATTGCTTTGTTTCAGATATTATGTGTGGGTAATCTACAATTAGAAGCAAAGTCTAAAACTGGTGGAAATTTAATAATCCAAGTCCTAACCAAGAACCTAAGAATTAATAAGGTAGCATCTAAGAATATAGACAGTTCCAACCATGATGCTGTTTTGTAAAATTAGGCTGTTCAACTTTGAAAAAGTCAGTATTTCCAGATATTGAGGAAGTCCTTTAGGTATCACTCTGAGGGCTAAAATCCTAATTGGTATAACAACAGATTTCTTATTATTTTAAACAAAGAAATAAATCAACTTTATTTCAATATATTGAAAATTAAAATGCATTTTGTTCATGATCAAATCTAATGTTTAAAAAGTATTCCAGGCCCTTATAAGGAGGGGAGAATTAATGATTAATTGAAGAATCCTACATATCTCTATTGAAAAATTAGAAATTCTAGTTATCTCAATAAGACTGTATTACAAATAAATGGGATGATGGATCAATGAATGAGCATAATAGTGTACATGTCAGCAAACATTTATGATTGTGAAAATACTTGGCAAATTTCATATTTTGGTTGAATCATTTTTTTTATTACTAGTGTAAATCTAAACAGATACTTTAAAAAAAGAGTTGAGTTGTTATGTTCTATGCTAAGGCACGTATGCACTTTGGAAAGGTAATTTGAAAGCGAGTTGAGCCATGACAAATAGGGACAGCTGGCCTAATTGAATCATTTGATCTAAGACAGCTCAACTTGGTTATCCTCACTGCAGCTCACATTGATATTAGTGACTGAATCATTAGCCATGAAATCATGTCGACTTCCCCGACTGCACCATTTTTGACATGACAGGGAGTACAGACTGCCTTTCATTAGAGCGCTAGTGAGTTTTTAAGTCTGCTGTAGGTGGGGAGGATATTTTTGGAATGAGGGAGAACTTTTTGGCACAATTATAGGAAACAGTTTCCTGTAAGATACACCAGGAAGACACTTTTGTTGTGGCTCAGGTTATCTGTTAGTCCCAGAGAAAGGTTGGTCATCCAAACTTCTTGTGCCGACTGCATTGTTGGTGTTTTAACCATGTAATGCAACATAATTGGTACAAACCAATGGTGGGATTCAAATTTTTTTACTACTGGTTCTGTGGATGTGGCTTGGTGGGCATGGCGTAGCTTGGTGGGCATGGCAGGGGAAAGATAATGCAAAATCCCATTCCCTCCCCACCCTACTAACCTGATTTCCATCTCCATTCTCCTGTGCAGGGTAACCAAAGAAGACCCAGCCAATCAGCTGGGACTCAGGAGGCAGAGAATAGATGGGGGTGGGTCCAGTCAGAGGTAGTATTTGCTGGTTCTCTGAACTACTCAAAATTTTCGCTACCGGTTTTCCAGAACTGGTCAGAACCTGCTGAATACCACCTATGGTACAAACATCCAAATCCAATTCCTAGACTTTTGGTTTTCTTTAATGAGACCACAAACTTGGTTACATCTGGGAATGTATTATCTATATTTTTCAGCAGATGAAAGAATGACTAGTGGATTAAAAGCCCACATCAAAAGCTGTCCCCCAAGTCCCCATAGATCTTTGTACCTTCATCCTGAAGGTTGGCCAAGTTATTTTTATTGTATTATGTAATGAATAAATCTTAGATAATTAAATTCACATAAAATGTAATAAATTTTACACGATGTATTGCAAAACTCAAACCATTGTGTGAAATTGCAGAAACAAAATACAAAGTAACCACACATTATGTCTTAGCATAATGAGTAAAATAACTTGACTTTGACTTTTCATGGTCATTGTTATGTTCTTGTTGCAGCTACTTCAGTCAACTATATGCTGAACTAAGTTAAAAGATCTACAATGTGTGTTTAAATGTTTTGGGCACTCACATAAACTTGGTATTTATGTTGAGATGTAGCAAATAGTTTGCACATGAAAGAAATCCATTTAAAAAGACTATGTTGTCTATTAACCCAAAACAGAATGAAATAGAGTACTTAAAAGCAGTTTTTTACACTTCAGCATAGTTTTTGCCTAACTGTGGTGGTTTAATGAGTAAACCATAATCAGCTGATATCATACAATAGGCCTAGCTTACAAACCACAATAGCTGTAAACTGAAACCAAACAAACAGTGTTATAGTTTGCTCCTATGTATATTTAATGTGGATATTTTAGAGTTTTTATGGTTTTCCTGTTTTTATTGTTTAAAGTGTTTTTAATTTTTAACAGTAATCCACTGATTGATTGATGGACATCCATAGAAATTGATGAATGAATGAATGAGTGGAATGAATAAATCCAGTCATAATCCTTTATTCCACAGCTCTCCATTCTAATCCTATGCCTTAAATTACAGTTAGATTTGGCTAAAATAGAAGTTGTAGAACTTTCATTCTTAAAAATCCATAGATTGTGTAGATTGTTATGTACAAAAATAAGTGAGTATTTTTGTTGATTATGTAACCTGTTCAATAGGACCAAGAGTCCTGAAATGTCTTCATTTCAATTCTTAAAGGAAGCAACATACTATTCTCTTTTATCTCCTGTGACTGCTACACTACACTTGTTTTAGCAATATGCAGAAGTCTGTTGATTTAGCACTAAGTGTACTTTTGAAATCCCACTGGGAAATAAGAAGCTTGATTGACTTTTGGGAAGACATAAATATCCCAAAATGTCTCATCGAGTTGCACTTAAAGGTACAAAATGTAATAATGACTTGTTACAATTGCTGCCTGGTTGCACTTTGATTTAGTAGCTATTCTCAATTAGAAATGTTGCACACAAAAAAGTATTTTTTTAAACACTGATGAATTTGTACACCAGAATGTTTATCATACTCAGTACCTTATGTCACCTGAATCATTATAATTATAATTCCCTCAGTAATGCATGAGCCCAGAGAATGTGATGAGCTGTTTATTAATGATCTGATCCTTGTTTATAAGTGATGTTTTATATTTTTGCAGAGGAAAACAAGTGAACTTACCTTAATTATAGATATGATCTGGCAATATTTCCTGTACATCTGCATGATATTCACCGCAGTTTCTATCAACCTGAAGTTACAATGGTCCCAGCTCAACAAACAATTAGGCACAGTAATCTCATTATTTTATGCATATGTACTACTTGATGTTTATCTAATAGCACATAAAAACGAAATCCATTTATAGTGATTCAGACATTCAAATTTCCTAGTTTAATGCCAACTGTTGGTTCTGCAGCTTTTAAGAGATCTTTTCCAGCCCTACCTGGAAATAGACTCAATGTGGCACTTTTTTTCATGCAAACAAAGGTATTTCTCTCAAAACAGAATAGAGCCATAATCCTGATGATTCCTTAAACTGAGTTATTCTGGTAGATGTTAAACTGAGTTATTCAGTTTAAACTGAATTATTCTGGTAGATGTTCTATATGGCTGGTTACTGTCATTTAGAAACTATTGAAAACTATGAATCAGTTTTCACATCTATCCAGTAACCATTAGAACAGTAATTCTAATAGCCATTCAGTGATTTGAAATTCAGTCTATATATAAATGCAAAAATATGAAATGTATATCTTTAAATTTATCTCTGAGATATGAAACACAGACATCTCTCAGGACATAAGAGGACCACTTATTTATAAGATATTTACAAGGCAGGTATGGAATCTACTAATCAATCTAGATTTAGAATTAATTATTTTTATCAGATTCATAGTCCTCCCCCCAAAAATGTGATTATTCATTAATGCATGGAACAGTTACTGATTCTGAGAAACATAAATTAGTTTATGTTATCATTGAAAGAAGAGATATATTTCTGTGCAGAAAAGGAAGTTTTGATGGAAATGCAGCAGAGTTTTGTTGGATATCCAAATAAAATAATCTGAATATTCTTAGCAATAAGAATGTAGCCCCCACCTCCCACTCCCCAACCCCCCACCCCACCCCCAGAAAAAAGGTAAGGAGCAAGAGTTTTAGTTCTCTGCAACTTAGCAACTTAAATTTACTTCAACATAAAGATTTGTGCCATGCAAGTGATACAATTCCCTCTCTCAAAGTATAGATACATTGTGATTAATGATTACTCATTTAATGAAAATGATTTGTAATGCGTTGAACAAATTCAGGTTGGTGCTACTCTTCTCAACACTGACTGAAGATCTTCCAGCCTGAGAGTTTGTGGCACACATTGCAGAATTTAGCGTTGGCGCAGCTGTTTATCCTGGAAGACCTTGTGAGGTTGCTTCAAGCGGAGACATTGCCTCTTCCTATAGAGACTCTGCTCAGCCTTTTCCATAACTTAACTCTCCTAAACAAACACAAGTAGAACTGTGGGGCAAAGCAGTTCAAGACAACAGGGTCATGGCCATCTTACTCATAGATGAAATGATCATAGAATATAACCAGATGATCATTTTATGTATAAAGGAATGGCAGTTATAAAGAAACAGAGGAAGGGAGAGATGTGTCCTAAAGCTAAAAAAAGAAACTATTAGATGGCTAAGCACAATATAGGAATGGATATAGCAGATCTTCAGGGAAGAAGATAACTTTATCAGGCTAAAAAAATCATGCTAACAGCTAGGGTGTTTTGTTTGTTCATTTAATGTTATAATGAAAATAGTATGAAAGTCTATTTCTCCAACAGAAGTTACTCCCATTAAAGGGGAAAAAACATATCTATGCTGCTTCAATTCAAAGACTTGACGTGTTATTAGATGCTGAGGTTAACTTTAATGTTTTTCAGATTACTTTGAGATTAATATGCCTTCAGGAATTTGTGTAATACTCTGGCAATATCTTTCCTCCTTGTCATCTCCATCATTTTCTAGACAGTAAGAAAGAGCAAATGTATAGTTAAGATCTGTCATGATAAAGCAAGTAGCGAGAGATTTAATTACAGTAAATCATTACAACTCTTGTCCTTACAAACATGAAAATATAAAAAAGAAACATAAATTCAATTATAATGGGGAAGTGTTAAGAAACCAAGTTTTGTTTTTGTTAGCTCTATTAAATTATCAAATTTTAATCCAGTCTAGATAGCAGAACAAATTTCCATTTCACATGCATGACTCTATGTGCAATGTTATACAAAATACTGATAACTCAAAATTATTGTCTCATACTATACAATTTCATTGTCTTAAATTATATGTCTGTGTCCTAAAGTAAGCCTTTTTTCCATGGTTTAGTTCCAGGTTTAGCTCTCTTCTTATATGTGAGCCAGCAAAAAATCTAAACAGCTTAGATTCCATTGCCTCCATTGCCAATTCCAATACTATTTCTTCAGATTTGCAACCTAATAATAGTGTCATCATTTCTCATACAGGGACGGTTGGTTTCTCCCTCCTTCTTGACATCACCTATTATTGGAAAAACCATCTGTCAATCACAGTACTGCTATAGTTTTAGTCAACTATCAGAACTCATGGTCTGCTTTCACCACACCTCTTCCAGGCTGTGGATCAACTGTCTAGGCTAGGAGAAAAGGCAGATGATAGGTGGAGGAGGTTTTTTATCCAACAGGTCTCTGAACTCAGAGACCTAGCTCAGCATTCTGAATCAACCTGAACAAGTAACCATCCAAAGAAAAGCTTAAGAAGCTCAGGAAAAGGAGTTGTGTTAGCTGACTTTCTCTCTGTTATTTCATGGCGCAACCCTACCATGTCAGTCAACTGTTCTTCAATGTGTCTTTGAACAAAGGTTTGGCACTCTTGTAAGGAGCACTAGATCCATGGAGGTAAGTGTTGCCTAAACAAAAGTTGATATGCATGGTCAGAGATTGGGCTATGAAGTTCCATTACCATCATTACTGCTGGTCAGCTGGTATTTATGCTGATCCAGATCACCAAGTAAGAGTCCAGCTCAAAACCTAGTATAGACATGGGAAAGCACCAGTGGTGATATTCAACTGGTTCATAGCAAGGATTTGGCATGGATCGCCAAACCGGTAGTAACTTCTGGCTGGCCATGCCTCCGACTAAGTTGCCTGGTCGCTAGTCACTTGCTTGTCCTGCCCTCCCAATGCTCGCTCACCCCACCTGCCTGATGCTAGCCCACCCAGTCACTCCTTAAAGTATTTCTTTTTTTTTCCTCCCGACAATCAGGTGTTCCTACGATCAGCTGTGCTGGGATTCTCCTTGCTTACTTACTGCTTCACCCAGGAGGCCTTCCTGGGCCTCAGGGAGGCCTCAAAAATGAAGCATGGGGTTACTGTGCGGCCACTTCAGGCTGTTTTCTACTTTAGGAAAGCCAAGAAAAGCCTTCTGAGAGCAAAAATGCACTCCCAGGAGGCTTCCCTGAGGCCCAGAAGACCCCAAAAATGGGGTGGCTTTACTGCAAAAAGCAAAAAAAAGCCATGCCCACCTAGTCACATGGCTACACACCCCTAGCCACACCTCCTAGCCACGCCCACAGAACCGGTAGTAAAAAATGTTGAATCCCAAAGCTGGAAAGTACAATCTGAAGGAATCAAACTTTCTTGTGGCTCAGGGCAGAGTATCCATGGAACACAGTGCTCAAAAGAGAGGGGCAATTTCTAAATGCAAGGAGGAAAAAGTCCTTAGCCATTTAATAAAGTTAATAGTTTTTTTTTCCCTCACATTATACTGTAGATGTTATGGCCTAGGTTACTACAAGTACAGGTCACTGTAAGTACGGCAGAGATGGGAAAACTCATAATATTTAACAACAGGAATTAATCATCCAGCCGACCATTTTCTGCACCAAGAATTGCTATCAAATTTCATACAATGCCCAAAACCCTTTCTGGCAGCCCCTAAATCAATGGCCTGATTTCCAGAGACAGAATTTCCATTTATTTAGATTATGCTGATTATAATGTCTTTGCTGGCCAATTGGTAAGAACAGAGATATTCTGCTCTTATCTATCAGATTATTAAATCTTTCTGTACTAGATATCCAGTTTAACATTTCACTATTGTCAAATAAAAATTGTTTTTATTTATAATAGGCAAATTCAAAATATTTACTAAGTGTACAAGAATCAACAATCTATTAACACTAGTCTGGTAGCTTAAACACATGGAATGTGATAGAACAGCTGTTAGGATTAACCTACTCATAAAGAATAACGTTATGAGTCAGGGGTTTATGAATTAACACTGCTTTTGTCACTGCTAGAATAAACACATGGATTTTCTTAACATGTTTCATTATTTGGTATATATTTAGATGATGTATCTGTAGAAGGGTAAATCATGCAGTTGCAGTAGCCAATTCTGAATGCACCAAAATCTATTTAAGATATATGTTTTGCTGACTAATTTCTGAAGCCAGAGACCATCATTCTCTCATCCATGTTCAAAGTACTAAATAATATTGACCAATATAATGTAGCAGAAATTCATTTATACTTATTACCTAATAAAACATTTAAATAATCAGATTTCTGGATTAAAAAATTGCGGATATCAAACTTGATACATGGCACACCACAAATTCTAATAGAAGAGATATAACCCAAAGTTGAAATATTGGGCTCATTATGCTCTCTGAGCTTGTTTTCTTGCAGACATTTTGTTGTTTAACTATGTAACATTATCAATATGCAAAGAAGAATGGAGTTTTCTGGCTGTTTATTTTTCTGGCTGTAACTTGCCCTGCTAGTTTTGATGGAGGTGTGGTTCTTGATGGTTCCTAATTTGAATATTCGTTTTCCCCTGATTGATTCCCTGATAAGCTGCTTTTTACTTATCTGACTTTTACCTGCTTCTTTCCCAGCCTTTCAACAGTGTTTTCAAATGATATGTAAATCTCTAAGTGTCAGTTTATGGCGGATTTATCTAACATCAAACTTTCAGGAATTTCTTAGCAATTTTTGATTTGGCCTGATCTAAAAATTTCAACTTCTCAGTTGAAACTCAACTCAACATGTTGTGAGATTGTTGTTTTCGTCATGTCTTCTGACTGCCAATTGGTGTTCATGGATACAGTCTTTATTTTAGTTGTCTATCTTACATGGTGGCTATTATAGTCCATGTCTGTAATTGATGGCCTGTTTTTTTTAATTTTTTTGGTAACTAGACCGTTGGGTTTGCTTAAGAAATTTTGGAAGGACTTTATTGATTTGTATGCTACAATAAAATTGAGTAGTTATAGCAATCGGTTGTTTGTCTTAGGGTGTTTTTGAAAATAAACTATGAGCAAAAGAGTATGTACAAATTGTCTTGGTTAGAATAACTAGTTTAACAACTGTTGGCATGTTGACAGTCAGTAGAGAAAAACAGCTTGCTTTGAACTTAAGAGGAACAAACATAATGTGTGTAAGAATTAGTATATAATTCCAGATAGAATCCAATATTTCCACAAAGCATCTAATTTCTCAATTTAGTCCCTGGCTCTTAATGTTTTGGACATCATGCTTTTGGAAATGATCATGTGATTGTAAATGATAGAACATCATCTCTTGAGAACATGAGGTTGAGGAAGATTAGATTAATATTCTTAGGCCACAAACATTAAGCTGAATCACTGGAAGATTTCAAGAAGAGATCTTGACTTACCTCTTTTACATATGAGGGTCATTCCAGGATACAATGACAATACAATTTCTACCTGAAGATAGTTTGGCTATCCAAATAGTAGAAGTGGAAAGTGTTCTTTTAAAAATGTTTTTAATTGAGCCATACTGCTGAATGTCATGTTCCAGACAAGCAGCATTTCCATGGGATAGTACAAAAGTAGACTGCATGCTGTTGCTAAGCAACAGTACATGCCAACTTAAATTGAATGGAGGCCAGTGGAATCAATAGAAACCAAGTGGCTTAAGTGGAGAAAGAAGGCTCACACCCAGAATACCAAGTTCTTCTTTCTGTAATGGTCATTTGGTAACACTGCCATGTTGTACTTGCTAGGACTGGACTATATTCAAGACCATTGCTTCTCTGTCAGATATTATAATCCTGCATTCAGATATACTGATTGATAATAGCAATATGTTAATTATAGTATTTGTTCATGAATTGTGAATTCAGCAACACATTGCTGCACAAAATGTTCTACTCACTCCAGTAAGTGTCCGCCCACTTATTCTCTTTCCTGCTTCAGTATCACAAATGATTTGCCTCTCATGTGCATATTTTTTTAAAAAACATGAAAAGTACCCTGTAAAAGACTGAAATGATTCTATCGCAGTAAAAGAAGGTTGTTTAAATACAAAATATATGAAAAATCTATTAAATGCCATTTTTGTCCTAAATGGTTAGTAATAAAAATTGTTTTAAATGCAGCAACAAAAAGAACAGTAGGACTGTCTTTCAGCAACGTAAGTAGCTAATCAAGAACATACCACATCAAATATCCTTACTGGTAGTTCTGGCAGCAATTAATCACATGAATCATATCAAAAGTTGCTGTTTTGGAAATGTCATGTCCCCATTTACTCTCATCTACGGTGCCTAGTATCTTCGTGACATTACTGGCCTCCTCCATATTGACCAGGCAGGCAGCAGTGAGCACGGCTGAGATACTACAATCAATATTGGGCAGGTGTGTTTAATTTCACCAAACTTTGACAATGAGTTCTGTAATGGAGATGCTTCATTTTTCTGATGTTCTTTTACTCCAAATCTTGTTTGTGGAGGACTCACAATGGAGTCACTGATTCAGCTTTGATCTTTCAATATGGCTGAACTGGATAAAGTTAGCTTAGTTCCATTAAAAATTGGTCTAGTTGGGGGTGTTACTGCGACATGCTAGCCCCTGTTTTCTTGATCTGGAAACAGGGACTATGTGAAGAAGGGATATAATATAACTGTATGTACTATATGTTATAATAACCCTTATCTAGTCTCTTGACAAACAAGAATATAAATACAAATATAACAAGTAATTAGAAACTGAATAAAAGCAGCAGCCAGCAGTTCTAGACCAGAATTGTTTACTGGGCCCTAATGTTTCTTCAACTAAGGTAGTCATATAGCACCAGCAGTAGAAACCTAATCAGGACAATTCAGTAACAATTGTTCTATGCTTTCCCAATAACAGTTGCATATTCAAAACTAAATATATTCAGCTTGATTATAAAATGGTATAGTAGTCATAATTGTTCATTATTCAATATATTTCTCCCACTGTAATCAAAATTACACTTGGCAGAGTATACAGAGGATATATATAAAACAATTTAAAATGTCCAAAGTTACATGTAACCTAAACAAAATGACACATAATGATAAAAATTTTGTTGATAAAAATCAACAAAAATAAAGCAATAAAAAGGAAACAGGAAAGAAAAGATATCATCAAATACAAACTCTGAAACAATTCCATCCTTAACATTATCTAAAAGATCAGCCAGAAAAGGGCTATCCTAATCTTTTCTAGGAGCCTGTTATACATCATTGTGCTGCCACCAAAAAAACCCATCTTGCTTCAGCCCCACAAACTTCTCAAAAATATTCAATATGATCAGTTTTTTTTCTTATTGTTCTAACAAATGGAGCTGATATTGGTTGGAATGGGTGATCCTGCTGAGTATCCATGTACCAAACATAAAAGGCTTTATAAGTCGAAACAAGCACTGAAAATTGTACCTAGATAGAAACCAATAAGCAAGCAATCTATATAATAATGTTATAAACTCACAGGACTGCAAGCCAGAAAGTACATGCATTTTAAATCAGTTCAAGTTTCTAAACAGAGGACTGTATAATAGTCTTAACTGGCAGGTAATCTATTCCTTAATAGTTGATGCATGATTAAAATATTCTATAGCTACTCCTCGACGTATGACCACAATTGAACCCAAAATGGAAGTTGCTAAGTGAGACATTGGTTAAGTGAGTTTTGCCCCATTTTATAACTTTTCTTGCCACAGTTGTTAAGTGGAATACTGCAGCTGTTAAAATTAGTAACACGGTTGTTAAGTGAATATGGCTTCCCCATTGACTTTGCTTGTCAGAAGTTTGCTTGTCAGAAGATTGCAAAAGGTGATCACATGACCCTGGGACACTGCCATGGTCATAAATACAAGGCTGTTGCCAAAGGTCTGAATTTTGATCACGTGACCATGGGAATTTTGCAGCAGTCATAAGTGTGAAAAACAGTCATCACTTTTTTTCAGTGCTGTTGTAACTTTGAACAGTCACTAAGTCGAAGAGTACCTGTAACTTTTGTGCAATGCAGCTTAACATTGTAAATAGATGAATAAAAGGTCTGTCTTGTCTATCTTGGTTGTGGCTGTTGTGAAAAAAAGTGTTCAGATTGCTAATTTGGATTCAATTGGACAAAAAAGGAGTATGATTAATTCAAAGATTATTTATCTGATTTTTTTTGCAGTTGATGATTGAAGAGAAAAATATTTCGTTTTGAAGGAATGTCACAAATGTAGATTCAAGTGGTTATATTGGCATAAGACAAAGATCTAGAAGCCAGAACTGGTGGCTTAGATGAATAGGAAGTATTTATGGTGAAGAAGGCAATTTAGCCCAGCACAGTGTAATTCTGGGTAATGCTTGAAGTGTAATTCTGACCAGAGAACCTCAGCAGGTATCCCTGCTGAGGGATGTAGAATAATCCTACAAATCAAAAGCAGCAGGAGTAGTTGGAAGAGGAAAATATTCCTGCTTTTGCTGGCTGAGATGGTCTTGAAGAAAAATTGATCATAGTGAAAAAGCATTGAGAGATTATTAATTGTTGGGATTCTCTAATACTAGATTCACATATTAGGCTAAGCCCAAACAAAACAATTGTATTAGGGCTTAGCATATGCTAATAAAGCTATATGCTTTATATCATCTATGATTTATTATTCTGTGTTATGAAATGGACCATTAGTTTTAGTATGTAAACCTTGTTTAAAATTAAACATGGCTTAGTTTCATGAATTCAATGTGAACATTAAGAGTGATAGCAATACCATTCCCTTTTAAAATAGGCAAACTTGTGCAGAGACCAGAAAAGGAGCAATTAATACAAAGGCCAAAAGGAAAGGCTTCTAGCTTCTTATAGTTGGGCTAGGCTTCTCCTGGCAGACCTCTAAGCTCATTTTTGATGTCTCTTGTCTTGATCTATCCCTGGCTCTTCTCATTGCTAGCTGATTCACACTTAAAAAAGCTATCCACTGCCATAGCCGAACCTCTAAGCATAATCTTTGAAAAAACTTTCAGGACCAGCTCCTTACCAAAACTATGGTCACAAGCCTCAGTCATCTCCATCTTCAAAAAGGGAGACCCCAGCCTAGTTGAAAATTACAGACCAATCTCTTTATGTTGCGTCACCTGTAAAGTCATGGAATCAATTATTAACCAATCCATCATCGTCCACTTAGAAACAAACAACCTACTCTCTAATAAACAATTTGGTTTTAGGAAAAAACTATCATGTAATCTGAAACTCTTACACTGCAAAAACATATGGACTACACAACTCGATCAGGGCAAAGCAATAGACGCAATCTACATAGACTTCTGTAAAGCCTTTGATTCAGTGGTACACGACAAACTACTCCTAAAACTAAAATCTTACGGTATCTCTGGACACCTGCATAACTGGATAGAAGCATTCCTGTCAAACAGACAACAAATGGTCAAAATTGGGAGCGTCCTTGTTGTGTATGGACTGAGTCTTCACTCAGGTCCGTGCTTCAAGCGGGAAGCACGGACCTCTCCCATTGGCTGAGCCGTTTGACAGCCAGCTATAAAAGGCGGCTGTCAAACGGCATCAGCTGTTGCCGCTCCAGCTGGCTGCCGTGTTAGCGCGGCAGTAGCGGTAACCCTCTTACTTATAATAAAGAGTTAAGCTTTTAGCCTTGACCTGGTCTCTGCCTGAGTTATTCCGTCGCTCCACAACACTGGCGACGAGGACGGGATACAAATAAAGGCAAGCCAGGCAAGGGAGAGAATTAAAGGAGCGAAATCACTACCTAGAGCTGAAATCGCTACAGAGTTGCAGACTCTAACCGCGAAGTGCCGTCTCTAACTTGCCTGAGGAGAAACTTCACAGCTGACAGAAGATGACTGCGAATCCGGCATTCCCGCCCTTCAGACCGGCTGCTGAGACGTGGGAGTCATACAAGAACCGGTTTGACTGTTTTCTTGATGCTTTAGACCTGTCAGAAATTTCTGAACATAGGAAGAAGTCTTACTTCCTAAGTTTTTGCGGAGCCACGGTTTTTGACACCACATCAGCTTTACTGGCCCCTAGATCTATAAAGACTATTCCCTGGGAGGAACTGCAGGAAATTCTTTCAAATCACTACTCCCCAAAGCCTTCCAGGATTGCTAGGCGCCATGCTTTCAGAAGGCGCATCCAAACAGAGGGGGAAACAATTAATGATTATATGGCAGCACTGAGAACAACTGCCCTGCATTGTGGGTTCAGAGATTACCTGGACGATATGCTGCTCGATCAGCTAATTTGTGGCGTTAGAGACCCAAAGTTACAAAGACGTTTATTAGCCAAAGGGGATCTAACTCTTAAGCAAGCCATAGAGGAATCCCAGGCTGCTGAGCTGTCAGCACTCTCAGCAGCTGAAATTCAGGGAAAACCCAGCAGACTAGAAAATCCTACAGTATATTTTGAGGAAGCCTCCTCAGAAACTGGCCCAGAAGAGGCTACTGAGGTAAACCGCCTCAGACAGCCCAATGCAAATCAAAAAGAGTTCAGGCAAGGTATAAGTCAAACCCCACAGTTACAAACAGTATGCTTAAGCTGTGGGGGAAATCACCTCAGAGCATCCTGCAGATTCAGGAATGCCATATGTTTAAGGTGTCAAAAGAAAGGCCATCTGGCAAAAATTTGTCAGTCAGGAAAAACCTTCAGCCAGTCACAAAGACCACAGAAGCTCATTCAATACCCCAGGCAAATTGAGGACTGTTTCACTTGCTATCAGTTTAAAATTCAAAAAATTAATAAATCTAACAAAATTAGTGTCACTGTTTCTATAGAAGGTAGACCCTGCAAGATGGAGGTTGACACCAGCTCTGCATTGTCCATCATCTCATGGGACACCTTAAAGAAGCTACTCCCCAGAATGTCAAGACAGAAAATTCCAGCCTGCAACCTAACACTTCGGGACTACCAAGGCAGAACCATCCCTGTCATCGGAAAAGGCAAGTTCCTAGTCCATTTTCAAGGGTTTAAGGGTCACTTGCCTCTAGTGATAGTGGATGGTGTCCACCCAAGCCTATTGGGACTAGATTGGTTCCCAGCCCTGGGCCTCCACATAGGGGGAATCCACGCCATTAACAATTCAGAAGTTGACTCCCTGTTCAGGGACTATGCAGACGTATTCAGTGAGGGCCTAGGCTGCTACGTGGGAACCCCAATATCCTTCAGGGTAGACTCCCAGGCAGTTCCAATTCGTTTGAAGCCCCGCAGAGTTCCTTTTGCAATTCGTCCTCAACTAGACAAGGAACTTGACAAATTAATCAAACAGGGCATACTGCAACCAACTGACTTCTCAAAGTGGGAGACCCCCATAGTAACTCCTTTAAAAAAGGATGGACACTTGAGGATCTGCTCAGACTACAAGTCATCAATAAACAGATATTTACAAGTTAGTGCGTACCCAGTCCCTGTGGTACAACATTTACTCCATTCCCTTGAGCCTGGGTCCATTTTTGCAAAGTTGGACATGTCCCAGGCATATCAGCAGTTTCCTGTTGACGATGAAACTGCTGAACTGCAAACAATAGTAACCCACAGAGGGGCTTTCAAATGCACACGTCTACAATTCGGAGTTAGTGTGGCCCCTGGAATTTTCCAATCCCTTATGGAACGAATACTGCAAGGGTTACCAGGCGTTGTGCCTTACTTTGATGATATTCTGGTATCTGCCACCAACCAACAGCAATTACTACAAAGGGTCAGAAGTGTACTTGACCGTTTCAGACAATCTGGTCTCAAGCTAAAAAGGGAAAAATGCACTATAGCCACTCCACAAGTGGAATTCTTAGGTTACCAAATTGATGCAAAGGGTATTCACCCAACTGAGTCAAAAGTTAAGGCCATTCACGATGCGCCTACTCCTACAAACAAAACTGAGCTTCAAGCTTTCCTGGGCCTCTTGAATTTCTATGCATCGTTCCTGCCCCATAAAGCTTCTGTTGCTGAGCCACTTCATAGACTTTTAGACAAGCATTCGCCATGGCACTGGGGACCAAGGGAAACTATTGCTTTCAAACAAGTCAAGTCATTGTTAACTTCAAAGGCCGTCTTAATCCAATTCAATAAAGACTTACCACTCATTCTAGCAGCCGATGCTTCTCCATTCGGAATCGGGGCTGTCCTGAGCCACAGACTGCCCAATGGTGCAGAAGCACCTATAGCTTTCTTTTCAAGGACACTATCTTCCACTGAACGCAACTACAGCCAGATTGACAAGGAGGCCTTGGCTGCAGTGGCTTCAGTGAAGAAGTTCCATGAATTCCTCTACGGCCACCATTTCGAACTGATAACTGATCACAAGCCACTGCTAGGCATTTTATCCGGCTCTAAACAGACTCCCCAGATTTTGTCCCCAAGGATGACCAGATGGACGGTTTTCCTGGCTGCGTATTCCTACACTCTAATCCATCGATCCGGGAAAAGCCTTTCCCATGCTGATGCACTCAGCCGCTGTCCCCTGCCAATGCCAGTCGTGGACCCAGCACCTGCAACCACAGTCTTTCTTATCGACGATCTCAAGCTTCCAGTCACTGCTGCTGACATCGCTGCCCATTCGGCCAAGGACCAGGTAATATCCCAAGTCCTGGACTGGGTAGGGAGGGGGTGGCCTACGGCCCCTTATCCTTCAGACTTCCTACCCTACAAATTACGCCAGCAGGAACTTTCCTCCTTGCAAGGCTGTTTGCTATGGGGAACCAGAGTAGTCATTCCCCACAAATTACAAACCTCAATACTGAAGGTTTTGCATGAGGGCCACCCAGGGATTGTGAGAATGAAGGCCCTCGCCCGCAGCTACGTATGGTGGCCAGGCATGGATGCCCAAATCTCTAATTGGGTAAATTCTTGCCAGGCATGCCAGGGCTCCAGGGCATTACCACCAGCAACCACCCCTAGGACCTGGGAGGAAGCAAGTAACCCCTGGTCCAGGATACACATAGACTTAGCAGGCCCTTTCCATGGGCGCACTTTCCTGGTGGTAGTAGATTCATATTCAAAATGGGTGGAATTAACTTTAATGCACTCCACCACTACAGAGGCGGTCAGCAAAGCACTGACTAGGATATTCGCCACACATGGCCTTCCTGATTCTGTCGTGTCTGACAATGGCCCCCAATTCACCTCCTGTGAGTTTGAGATGTTTTTAGCAAGTTTGGGCATCAGGCACATACTAGTAGCCCCTTTCCATCCTGCCAGCAACGGGCTGGCTGAGAGGGCAGTTAGATCTGCTAAAGAGGTATTACAAAAATTGGGTCCCTCTAACTGGCATGACAGGCTGGCCCAATACTTATTGAGCCAACACACTACACCCTGTGCCTCTACTAACAAGTCACCAGCCGAAATATTAATGGGACGCCGGCTGAGGACCACCTTGGATAGGCTGCACCCAAATTATGCCCCTTTGCTTCCCCTTGGGTCAAACAGCCAAGACAGGGGGTTCCTGGTTAATGACAAGGTATTTGTCAGAAATTTCACTGGGCAACCACTATGGTTACCAGGGCTTGTGATAGCAGTAACTGGTCCCAAGTCTTACAGAGTCCAGTTAGCTGATGGGCGGACCTGGCGGCGTCACGTGGACCACCTGAGGAAGCGTTGGAGCACTGCACCCAGAGGTCATCTAGACGGGCCCCATGCAGAAGCAACCACACCATTCGACGAAACCAGTTGCCAACCCACCGGGGACGACTACCTACCAGATGTGGAAGCTGACCAAGGTGCAGACCCGACTCCAGACAGTCCAGCAGCCTCTCCATCGCCTGGAGACACGCAGAGAGCTCCAGACAGCAACCCAGCGCCATCTTTGACGGAGCCTAGAAGATCCGGACGAATTCGCAGGCGTCCGACGTATCTGAAGGACTACGCATGCTCCTCACTGGGAGGGAGGAGTGTTGTAGTATGGACTGAGTCTTCACTCAGGTCCGTGCTTCAAGCGGGAAGCATGGACCTCTCCCATTGGCTGAGCCGTTTGACAGCCGGCTATAAAAGGCGGCTGTCAAACGGCTTCAGCTGTTGCCGCTCCAGCTGGCTGCCATGTTAGCGCGGCAGTAGCGGTAACCCTCTTACTTATAATAAAGAGTTAAGCTTTTAGCCTTGACCTGGTCTCTGCCTGAGTTATTCCGTCGCTCCACAACAGTCCTATCAAATTCTGTACCTGTCAACAGTGGTGTCCCCCAAGGCAGTATTCTAGGACCTACTGTTTTCATACTCTACATAAATGACCTCTGTGATCATATCAAGAGCAACTGCATTCACTGATGATGTAAAGCTATTCAACACCACAGACAATACTGCTACCCTTCAAAAAGACCTTGACTATGTATCAGAATGGTCAAACAAATGGCAACTTCAAATCTCAACAAATAAATGCTCTGTCCTACATATTGGCAAAAAAAATCAGAAAATAAAATACAGGCTGAATAGTCAAGATCTTGTTGATGATCCAACTCTGTAAAGGACCTAGGAATTCTCATCTCTAATGATCTAAGTGCTAGAGCCCACCGTAACTACATAGCCAAAAAAGCGTTAAGACTTGTTAATCTAATCTTATGTAACTTTTTCTCTGGTAATATTACACTAATAACTAGAGCATACAAAACATTTGCTAGACCAATATTTGAATACAGCTCATCAGTCTGGAACCCACATTACGTATCTGACATTAACACAGTTGAGAAAATCCAGAAATATTTCACAAGAGTTCTCCACTCCTCTACTCGTTGCAGAATACCTTATGCCACCAGACTTGAAATTCTAGACCTAGAAAACCTAGAACTACGCCGCCTTCGGTCCGATCTAAGTGTAGTATATAAAATCATACAATGCAATGTCCTACCTGTCAATAAATACTTCAGCTTCAACCATAACAACACAAGAGCAAACAATAGATACAAACTCAAGGTTAATTGCACCAAACTTGATTGCAGGAAATATAACTTCAGCAACAGAGTGGTCAATATCTGGAATACTATACCTGACTCTGGTTTCTTCCCCAAACCCCAAAAATTTTAACCTTAGACTGTCTACTATTGACCTCACCCCTTTCCTAAGAGGTCTGTAGGGGGCATGCATAAGCGCACCAATGTGCCTACCGTCCCTGTCCTATTGTTTCTTTTATTTTTTTTATTTTTCTTATATGTATCCATGTATTCATAACTATGTTTTTGTTTGTAAGCAATTGACAAAAATAAATAAAAAAAAATAGTCAAACTTCTCAATTTCTGCTAGCTGAGTTAGTAGCCAAACATTGCCTTCTCTGGACCTCACCACTATGTTCTAGCCAATCACTGACTTCTTCTCTCTGGGCCATGTTTTCCAAGCACCAATTCTAGAAGGCAGTTAATGACTCAAGAAGAAAGCTTTTGCTGAGTTCTAATGGTATTGCCAAGCACCACCAGAAGAACCCACCAAGGGCTCTTTCTGGAGTCGTAAATGCCTCCTAGAAGTCTTCAGCCACTTTGATAGCTGCCTTGGTCTTCAATTTTCAAAACTATACATATTGTTGCATCACACAGCATTCACTTTAAATCATTTGGGTTTTTAACTCACAACTAGGCATCATCTGCATATAGAAATGCACATGAATTCATATCTCAACTAACACACCTCCAAAATATCCTGAGCATTTCTTGTCGATTTATCCATGAATATAGTAAACAACCAAAGTAATGCCACACATATTTGATGTAATCCCTGTTCTGTGTTAAAGCATTTGCTAAGCATTCCATTACATGTTCTTTATTTTCATTTCATGCTGCATTTAGAAATCAACTTTAATTCCATATTTACGTAAAATAATTCACATCTATTCATGCTATCAAACACATTTAGTCTTTTCCTCTCATTCTATTGGAGAATGAACCATTTTCTCATAGTTTGTGGTAAAGTTTTCATCTGTTCTCCTTTTGCAACCACTTTACACTTATTTTTCATTTATCCATTTGTTGCTAAATTCCACTTTGTTTCCATTATGAAAACTTGGTTTCTCTTACATTAAGAACCGCTTCTCCTTATATTTTTTGCCATTTCTTTCAGTCATTTACATAATCAGTCAAATCAATCATGCTTTTTAATATTCCTTCCTCTGTCATGTGTGTATGTGTGTGTTGTGTGTGTGTGTGTGTGTGAATTTTATTTAAACCAGATTTTTAAAAAGATATCAGTCATAATTCTCATTTATTATTGGTCTCCAAATGCCCAAATCAAACAATATTGTGAAAAAAAACAATGGTACCAAGAATAAGGAACAGATAATGATGCCATGTTTGTTTTGTCTAAATGTGTTTACACAGACATGTCTACATTTACAAGATCTTTGCTTTAGTACAAATGCTTTAAAAAGTTGTTCAGAAAGCAGGAGGAAAATTCTATCATGACTGAAACTGTCTGCCTGGTATAGTTAGTATAGAAAGATTTATTTTGTTCTGATAAATATATAAGAATCCCTTGGTATTTTTTTAAGCATTAATCATTCATCTTTTTTTCCATATCATTTGTTTGTAAAGGACTACATGTCATAACTTGGATGAAGACTGCAACCTTTAGATATATTTAAAAATCACTTTTGCTGTATTATTTCCCCAGCAGAAATATAGGTTCCTTTATTATCTTTGGCTGCTGGGTCTCTTGATTAATTTAATTCATTAATTCATTTTGTTAGATTTATATTTCACCTCTCCTCCAAGGGCTGCTTGTGGGATCTCTCTCTTTTTATCAAAACAAATCTGTGAGGTAGATTGGGCAAGAGAGTATGTTGGTTCATATTTACACAATGAGTTTCTATGACTGAGAGTAGATTTCTTCACTTCCATTCCTCAACCACTATATCATCATGGTTCCTTAAATGCCTAAAATTGTCCCTAAGCTCTGTATTTTTGCTGTTTCCAGATTTTTAAAATAATAATTCAAAATTATTAGGACAGCACAAGGAACCTTTGAAACCTTTGCTTGCCTTTCAAATACCATTTTTTTCATTCAAAATATGGAAAAAGTCTGAGATGCTACTATTACCAGATCTTGGCTAGTTTTATTGTCACTTGAAAAGTTCATTAAAATATATTTACCATGTTGCCTTCATTTCATACAAAACAGCTGACAATATAATTGCTGCACTTTTATTCCATTTCTCAGAAGACAGTGAAACATGAAGCTAATCACATCTATACCTTGAATGTATTTCTGCAATTTCTGTCTGATCTACCCATTAATAAAATTAATCCCAAATCAGGTTTAAGGCTTATGTATTTTGTTATGTAGTTCGAAACCACAAGGAAGCATGATCAACTTTGAAAATAGATAACTGGGTTGAAGAAAAGTAAACTCCTTTTCTCTTTGCCACAATCATAATAAAATGCTTTTATGTTCCACATAAAGCATTTCTCAGGCTACCAAGGAAGGGGGAAATAGTCTAACAGCTGCTCATACATCACATTATCAAAACAGTTGTTTAGCTGACCACAAAACCTTGCCTGCACACTTCTCAGCCAAGATAGGCTGCTACCTTAAAACATTGCAGAAAATGCTCCATCCCCAGTGCTGATTATGATTCAGCTGAGAGTGGGGACGATGCCATCTTGTCCTTCACCTCAGGCAACAAAATGCCTTGTGTTTGCCCTGATTATAAATGGTGCTTTGTTAAAAAATGTTGATATTGTTTTTCCTTTTGAAATTAAGTATGTGGTACTAAAGAAGCTTTCAATATAGGTGTGAAAAAGGAATATGGTATAATAGAGAAGAATTTCTGTATTTACTTATTAATTTTTCAAATGTATTATCAAATAATAATTCAAATATATTATATATTTAAATAATAAATATATTCCATTTCCCAATTTCTTCTTTTATATTCTTTTTCAAAAATAAAGCACTTTTCCACATGCTGTGCCAAATAGGGAGTAATACTAAATTAAATGACTAAGAAGATTTGGTGCTGAAAGCTCTATGATAGAAATAATGACAAGAACTACCATGTTGTTTTTATTCCCCACAATCCTGTACTTTACAAAATGTACAGTTAAGTAAGGCATTCACTGAAATGGTAATGAAGTGCAGCCAAAATACAGATAATTATTTTAATTAATGGTAATGATTTTAACGGTTGAACATTTAAACTAATTAATTATGATTGATTGCTTATTCTTAATCAAGGAATATGATTCAAAATTCTAATTGAAAACTGAGAGTGGTGAGTACTAAATTGACTGTGATATATTCCTGTTCAGAGAACTGATATTTCTCTGGACTTAAGATATTTTAAAATAAAATTTCTTGATATTGCTAGACAGCATTGGGCATTAATAAATGTTGGAACTCCATAATTTGCAGCAAGATTATTTAACCTTGCTTTACCCCTTGCTAACTTTGTTCTGAAAGTGATTGTGAAATAGCCAAGATTGGAAAAAGCTAACAACACCACAACCCAATTTTCCTTCAAGAATCTACAACCCACATTTTCTTCAAGAATCCATAAAATAAAGTTATATGCACACACGCATGCACACACACAGAGAGTATATTAATTGTCATACAATCCATTTTGGTGTGAATCAATATAAAGAGTGATCAAAATATTTGCACAAAAAGTCACAATTTGCTTAGCAATAGCTACTCAGAAAACAAAACAGTGAAGATGAATAAAGAATACAATATTTATTTGAGAATATAGTTCTTAAAATTTCTGAGTAAATATGATAGTCATGGAATAGGTGAGATATGATTGTTGAACCCAGTATGTTTGTATGCATGTGTGTGTGGATGGATAGATGATAAATGATAGATAGATAGATAGATAGATAGATAGATAGATAGATAGATAGATAGATAGATAGAAATGATAGATATAGATATACAGTATATAGAAATACAGATTCAGATATAAATATAGATGTACAATGCATTCAGAAAGCATTCAGACCCCCTTACTTTTGACAATTTTGCTATACTGCAGCCTGATTCTACAATTGTTGAAATTCATTTAATAAATTTACAAACATTTCCAAAATTCTGTTTTCACTTTGTCATTATGGGGTACTAAGTGTAGATTAATGAGGAAAAAAAATGAATTTCAAAGACTGTAGAATTAGGCTGTAGCATAACAAAATTGACAAAAGTGAAGGGGGTCTGAATACTTACTGAATGCACCATAGATATAGATATAGGTAGTCCTCAACCTATGACCAGCAAGGAACCAACACTTCCACTGCTCAATAAAACATTTGTTAAGTGAATTTTGTCCTGTTTTATGACCTTTCTTGCCACCGTTATTATATAAATCACTGCAGTTGGTAAGTTAGTGGTATGGCTGTTAAGTGTATCTGGCTTCCCCATTGATTTTGCTTATGAGAAGGTCACAAAAGAGGATCACATGACCCTGGGACATTGCAATCGTCATAAATATGAGTCAGTTGCAAAGTGTCTGGATTGTATCATGTGTTGGGATGCTTCAAGTGTGAAAAAGGATCATATGTCACTATTTTCAGTGTTGTAACTTTGAACAGTCACTAAACAAACTGTTGTAAGTCAAGACTACCTGCATAGATGGAGAGAGAGGGGAGAGATGAGGGAGGAGGAGAGAGAGAGAGGAGAAAGGAGAGAGGAGGGAGGGAGAGAGGAGGAAGGAGGGAGGGAGAAAAAGATAGGAGAGAGGAGGGAGGGAGGGAAAAAGAGAGAGAGAAGAGAGGAGGGAGAGAGAGGAGGGAGGAGGGAGAGAGGGAGAGAGGAGGGAGGGAGGAGGATGGGAGAAGGAGGGAGGGAGGGAGAGAGAGGAGAGAGGACGGAGGGAGAGGACGGAGAGGAGAGAGGAGGGAGGAAGAGAGAGGCGAGAGGGAGGGAGGGAGGGAGAGAAGAGAGAGGGAGGGAGGGAGAGAAGAGGGAGGGAGGGAGAGGGAGGGAGGGAGAAAGAGAGGAGAGAGGAGAGAGAGAGGAGGGAGGAGGGAGGGAGAGGAGGGAGAGGAGGGAGAGGAGAGGGGAGGGAGAGAGAGAGGAGAAGGGTGGGAGGGAGAGAGAAGAGAGAGGGAGGGAGGGAGAGGGAGGGAGAGAGAGAGAGATGAATGTGTTGGGTTTGTAGTGCAGTCAAAAAGACATTTAGGAGTTAAGATGTGTCATCAAAAATATAATATTCAAAGTAAAAAGATATTTTTTATATTCCCATTATAAACCCATTAGCACAGTGACTTTCTAGAGGACAACAGATTTTCATCATGAATATTTACTACACGAGCAAAAACTTTTGCATCCAAATTAAGCATCACTTCATTTGTGAAAGCGTCAGACAAATAAACAGACTTCAGAAGATTTGTCATTATAGCAACTACATCACCAAAAACATTAAAACGCATGAGTTTCTAGTCCTGTTTTTTATAGCCAGGAAGATTAGATGAACAGGACACTCATTCCTGTTGCTGTCTACTTCCTTATTAAATTGCAATATTTAAAAGCAATCAGATATTAGTGATGTAACCATCAGTTAATGTACTAAGAACTGGTATTTTTATCTAACTCCTCAAAAATATTGCCTGTTTGAATATCTTCCAAATACCCTAAAAAGAGTAGAATAGAATGTTAACTCTAATTCAAGTTTGGGGGGGAAATCCCCCCCAATCATTACAGTTAAAATATGGATTTTAAAAAGTAATAATAAAGTGAGCACAAAATAAAAATTATAAATGAGGGCTGTATTGTGAATATGGATCTTTTTGAAAATCAGGGCTGCTGCTTAACTAAATCCAGCCTATGAACTATCTAATTAGAACTGATGTGCTTATTTAGTTTCCAATTCATCACAGGTGGGCCCACATTAATGTGACGACAAAAGTAAATTACCAGTATTTGGCAATCTCACTTAATGTCATTCACATCATTAGTTCAAACTTCAAAATGCATTTTTTTTTAAAAAAAAATGTTCTTAGGTAACACAGCAGCTTCCAGCTAGCAGACATTCTCGTTGTTCACAGTGGCAAAATATCTTTCTATACGGTGCTATATAAAGTAATTGCCAGAAGAATAAATGACGAACACCCCCTTATATAATGTTGCCAGTTAAATGTGTCCTTAGGCAAACTGTTGTTGGAGAGACTGACACCCACTTTCCTCTGAGTAAGATCATTTGGGAGTGGCTGTTTAGATTGGCCTACCTTGTCCCTACTCCTTGAAGGAATATCTCATAAAAATTTCAGATCATTTAATTATAACCATCTTTTGCAATTACACTTCAGAGAGTTTCCTCCTGCCACTTTTCATTTGCTTCCTAACCCCCTTGTGGGATTTCTTGAGCTTTCTTCAGAATCAGAAAGAATCTTGGTGCTTTGTTCATAATCTTACTGAGATTATATAGCCACACATTAAATCACAAAATATCATGTAAGACTGAGAGTGTGTATGGATGCAAATCCATATGTGAATGTCTCACATACATACATAAATACATACATACACACATACGCGCACACACAAATAAGAAAAATTAAGATGTATACAAAATGGTATAACTGAGCATAACTAACACCAGCTGTCTTTTAAGGCATTTGTTTAAGTTGGGGTTGGTATAGAAGCAATGTTCACAGAATTAAATTAAGGATTGTACAAAACCTCACTTTTGTGGAAACTAATGCTGATGCAAAGGTTAATTTGAAACCTACATCTTGTACCACGTGTAGACCATAAAAGTGCAGGTAGGATTACATGTTACATACTATAGCCTTATAGAAACACTTTTCAGAGATTTTTTTCCCTTACCTAAACAGAGAAACAGAATGACCACTGACAGATTGCTGTTGTTTTGGTTTCAAAATTAAGAAAGAAAACATTTTATTACAGAAGAAAGATACATCGCAAGAAAAATATAGATGCTTTTCATTTAACATAGGATGCTTTGTGACAGTATTTGAGATTGGGCTGCCATTCTTTAAGAATATTCTAATATTTTCACAATTGTTTCCCTGGCTTAATGCAACATGCTGTAGCGAAATACAGTACTGCTTTTTCCAGATAAATCATCATATTCTTCATCAATTATCCTTGTGCTGAATGTATAATAAGAGCAAAGCATGACTATATTGGTAATTGTATTCTCTCACATCTTCACCCTCTGATAAATTGAGCATAATGATGATGTCATATTTCAAAACACCAATGTTTAACTCTGCTACAGTGAAATTCTTCCATGCTTATCAGTCTCCATTGTAGAGGTGGTATTCAGCAGGTTCGGGTCAATTCTGGAAAACCGGTAGCGGAAATTTTGAGTAGTTTGGAGAACTGGCAAATACCACCTCTGACTGGCTCCACCCCCATCTATTCTCTGCCTCCCCTGTCTCAGCTGATCGGATAGATCTTTTTTTGTTGTCCTGCATAGGAGACCAGAGCTGGAAAGTAGATTAGTGGGGTAGGGAGGAAATGGGATTTTGCAGTATCCTTCCCCTGGAGTGGGGTAGAAATGGAGATTCTAATGTATCATTCCCCTGCCATGCCCACCAAGCTATGCCCACCAAGCCACACCCACAGAAGAAGAAAAAATTTAAATCCCGCCACTGCTCCATTGCAAAGACTTAGGAGATCCAAGTTCAAAATGATGGGAGATTCTGCATTCATTACCAGTTTATGTGGTAACAATTGAGATAATTCAGTTGAATTCAGGAATTATGTTGGAAAAGGAGAAGCATTAGCTCCTTTATTGACAGCAATCAGTAGTGGTATTTAAAAAAAAATATCACCAGTTCTGTGGGCATGGCTTGGTGGGTATTGTGTGGCTTGATGGGCATGGCAGAGGAAGGATACTGCGAAATCTCCATTTCTACCCCACTCCAGGGGAAGGATACTATAAAATCCCCATTCCCTCCCCACCCCACTAACCTGCTTTCCAGCTCTGTTCTCCTGTGCAGGGTAACAAAAGAAGACCCAGTTGATCAGCTGGGACTCTGATCAGCTGGGATTCAGAAGGCAGCAAATAGATGGGGACAGGGACAGTCAGAGGTGGTATTTACCGGTTCTCCAAACTACTCAAAATTTCCACTACCGGTTCTCCAGAACCTGTCAGAACTGGCTGAATATCAGCTCTGACAGCAATGAAGAGACGATATTCTTCCATCATTCCACGGAAGCATCTAATGCATGTGAAATCGATTTTTCTTGTAATTTCATGAGTTGAACCAAGATATAAGGACATGTTAAAACAAATTTTCAGTATTCAAGGTCTCTACAGTGTTACAAAGAACATTTCACTCAATTTGATGAATATCTTGAATCCTGAATGTGCTTTCCTATCACTGGTATCAATGTTTTTGCCATAGCAGATGATGTGATTTTTCCATGGAATAGAAATGCATAACAGTGAGGGGCAGACTTTGGTCATATGCACGAAGATCAACAAAAATACTACGTTATGCAACTCGTGAAATTTGCCGTGCTCTTTCTCTGTTGATATTTTGTGGTTAATGGTGGGTATTGTCATGTTGTGGAGTTCTCACTGCTATTAGTCTTAATTACATATTATTAAGTTGATCTTTTCTTTCCTGCTCCATCTTTATTTGTCTCCTCATTCTGTATTTTTCCTTGTAATGTAGATGTGCAGCCCTTCATTCCTTTATTTCTTCATCTTTCCTCCTTCTTGCCACATTCTGATGATGTTTGGTGTCATCTCTTGACCATGATGTCCTCATTCTCTTTCCACATGATATAATTATGCTAAGTATCTTTATTTTATTTTATTTTTTACCACAATGTTGTATATTGCCATTCTCACTTCAGAAGAGTTTAGAATCCTGCCGGCTATAAGAAGCTATCAGAGATAGAATAAAAATAGGATCACATGATCTCATGAGGACTAAAATAGGATTTATCTACCTGATCTCTGGTGGCTAAAGGAGGAGCTGGCTTGCATCAGGTTCAAAGTAGGATAAAGAGAAGGGACAGATAAAGGAATAAATATATCCATGTCTTTCTTCAGGAACCTTAAAGTTGGTACTTCTTTAGGAAATACATGATAAGTAGATTCCTTGTTGCTGGGTAGGGGAAGGAATAGGGGTAGTGGGACTGGCTGAGAAACTGATAAATGTTGAAAATGAAGATCATGTGACCAAAGCAGTAGCACCAGTAGCACTGAAGCAACCACACCTTCTTCAAATTTCATTCCCTTACAAATGAGAGGATCCCAGATTTGAGATACATTCTGTAAATTAGCCTATCTGAGAAGCTTAATTCAAAAATTGTTGCCCCATGATGCACCATTTGTCCAATTAAAGGTCATGACAATGAGAGTTTTAATGATATATCGATAGTAGGACAACAAGAGTAGAAAGGGATATAATGGCCTGCCCAGCATATGCTATTTCTATCCTACAGTATTAATAAGTCTTAAACATGCCCTGTTTTGTTCTGTCCAGAGCTGGTTGGCACTTAATAGATTCATAAACATCCTTGGGGCAGTTCTGCATTTTCCATCACTGTACTTTTAGGTTTGTATCTCTGAACATCCTTGCCAGGGGACAGGAAATATGTTTTCAATGACAACAAACACAATGAATTGGACAACCAAGCAAGCAGAAGGTGGAAGAAAGATTCCCACTACTACTAGCATTGACAGGCCACTGATTAGGGATTAAGTTTTCTCCAATACTGTCTCCACCCAAGCACGGAATGTCGTTTTGAAGAATCATTTGCAGTAAATGAACGGAGAGGACCGATGAAGCCAGGAAATTGGTAGAAAATAATGGGGGGAAAGTGGGTAATCTGATGAGGATAATAACCTCTTCAAACTAGTGTCCTATTGCATTAGGTTTCCCATGAAATTATTTAAAACAGCAGGGAATCAAACATCCCCAGAGCATTAACCTCTAGCTTGTGCTTATTGAAGGGAATCAGGAGGATATTTATGAGCTTGTGCACCAAGGAAACCTGATATCCCAGCCTATGTCAGATAGAGTCATGGGATTCTGGGATATTATCTTCCATTGATTGAGAACAGAATTCCAGTTGCTCCTTAACATAGCAGAGTCAAAAGCTCATCTCTCAGTTCAGTGCTTTAGGCAGGCTGCCAGCCATTCCTCAATGCTTTGTTCTTTTTCCTGCTTGCTCATCTAAGGTTTTTCTTGCATGTTACCTTGTTCTGATAAAGGAGTGGTTTAAATGCAAGCAGGTCGTAATGTCTCCGGTGCACCAGGACTATACTGTAGGTTGGACAATGGGCTATAGCATTTTTCTGTGCAATTAAAACAAGATTGGTTCAGTACAAATGTATTAATATATATATAAACAATGGCAATTAACAATAGTCTAGAAGTTTGCTTTTTTTTCAGATTTCAAGAGCATTATCTTCAGAAAACCACATCATGGTATTCAGAAAGCCCCAGATGATATTTTTCTATCCAAGACAGAAAATCCAACATGATAGTGGGTTTTTTTTTTTTCTGTCATTATTCTGTTTTACAGAGATCTTTCCCAGACTGGTAGAAAAAATGAATTGCAGTAATCAAAAGGTAAGATGTCAAGGACACAAATTACCACTCTGGGGTATCCCAAAGGTGGTTTTTCAAGAGGCAACTGGACTTTTTGGGTTTTCTTTGAAAATGTTTTTCTTCTCATCCAAGAAGCTTCTTCAGCTCTGACTGGATGGTGGGGAATGGAGGGATCTATACTCATTGCAGACAGCTGGTCATTTGCATTCTTTTAGCGAGTCGTTATAGTCACCTGGAGATTTAATCTGTGTCACCAACACAGTCCTTTCAACAGTTCCAAAAAGGCTCCACACCCATTTCATCACTCAGGTGACCCTGATGACACAGATAAAGTCATCCAGTCAGAGCTGAAGAAGCTTCTTGGATGAGAAAAACCAGAAAGTCCAATTGCCTCTTTAAAAACCACCTCTGGATAACTAAGACTCTCCATAGACACTCTGGGGTATCCACACCTCCTCTTTCCCAACAACAGTAGCTGGGATTGCTCGCTCAGGAACCACCTGGATCAGTCTGCCTAACCCTCATAAGTGATTGATGGTATTGAATACTACCAGGAAAAAGCAGGACAAGGCAGGTACACTAAATTCTGCCATAGGTCTTCCACAAAATAAACCACTGAACTTTCAGTCCCACAGAAAGGCCACAACTCAGACTGGAGGAAAACTAGATAAGCATTTCACTTGCACGTCAGCCAAAAGGAAATAAAGACACAGACTTTACAACCAGACAAACCACCGTTTCAAATATTAGGGAAAATTTCCTCATAGAAAGCTATGCAGTAATTCACTTCTGTGTTCTATGAAATGCATGTATACCCTAAATGTCCTGGTTAAACTTCTAGCAACAAATCTTCTTGTTGTTGTTTTTTAAAATATGTATAAAAGCTACAAAGGGAAGAACCCATGTGCATTAGATAAAGTGGAGATAGTCATTTTTAAAATTTCCTAAACACACAGTACATTCTTTTTATGGTTGAAACAATTTCACTTTATTACTAGGTTTAACGTTTTTGATATTTACTAATAAGATGCTAAACAATCTTGAATTAGGATATCTGACAGATTGCCTTCTTGCTGCCTGAATGCTATGATCATCATTAGAGGCCCTCCAGATTGTGCCAGATGCAGAGATTCACTAGGTGTCAACACAGAAAAGGGCCTTTTCTGTTTTGGCACCCTCTACCTGAAAAACCATCTGTGTGAGATAAAACATGCATTCAGCCTGAGAACATTTTTAACCTGCAATTTGAGAATACAAAATTGTTTTATTTATTGACTTAATTTATTCTTTGTATTTTATCCTGATACAGTAATTTGTTAAAAGCAATTCCTTTTATACATATATAAAAGGAGTGCTCAATGTAAGAGAAAAAATATATACATTATTTAAATGTGAACTATGAAGATAAAATGATGTCTTTCAAGGGCATTCTAGCCAATTCCACTTCAGGGTGGATCTTCTGAGTATACAATACATATGTGCAACCCACTAATGAATCAGACAAATGCCTAAAGCACAACAACATAAGCTTAGGTATATTGTGTTCTCTGCAAATGGCCTAGCATTTACAGCTTTTTTTTAATATTGAATATTTTCACAGAGAATTCAATCATTAAGGACCCAGATTGTTGGGGGAAATATGCTGACTATGTAAATCACCTAGAGAGGACTGTAAAGCACCAAGAAGTAGTATATAAGTCTAAATGCCATTGCTATTAAACTGAATATTACATTGATAATGCCTAGATTTATTCATTCCAACAATGAAACTTCCTAGTTGTTGGAATCTTTTTACTAAATTTTGTTAATACTTTTTCTTATGCTACATTGGTTTGGGTTCATATCAATCATGCCTCCACTGAAATCAGTTTCTTCTAAAAATTACTGCAGTGGTACTTTAAAATAGGCCTGTCTGAATCAAAACCATTATCATTATGATCTGGTATTCTTCATATATGTTCTGATTAATTTATTCCAGCTTCATAAAAGGGAAAGAGACACTGGAATATATCAATTTGCAATGGTCAATTGAACTTTATTATGAATGGGCTAAGATAGGTCTATATTTAAAAATGTATATATAAAAAAACCTATAAAATCACAGTGCTGTTGAAGTGTAAATATAGGGAAGGAAGTGGGGAAGGAAAAAGCATCATAATTTAGAACACATAAATCAGAGACATTGGGTTTGACTTTCTTTTCAAAGCCATCAAATGTAAGAGGCAATTTGAAAGTTCATGGTAACAAAATGAAAAAGAAATTGCCAACCAGTTATCTTGGGATAGAAAACGATCCAATAATTGAAGAAATAAAAAAGGCAAATTATAAATTTTTGTCTAAATAGCTCTCAGCCTTTTTATTCAGCATCACTAGACTCCTCTATCATACATCCCTCCTTAATAACTATTATTTAAAAATATTTTAGGTGCATCAATAAAAAGGAGATGTGATCAGTCTTACAGGTAAAAGCCCATTTATTCTACATTTTTACACTTAAAATGTCTAATAAATGGAATCAAATGAAAGCAATTCAAATGAACAGGCAAGACTCAACAGGAGTGTCCAAAACAAAAGATATATTTTGATGGTGGTGGTTTTCTCTATTTGCAAAACTCATAACTCACCTTTCAGAACCCATTCTACCTCTTCTTGTTTCATCCATAAGTATCTTAAGTATCCCATCTGCCCTGTATCCAAACATAACTTTTAAATTTTTCGGTTCCCAGTTCCCGCACGGAAGATCATACAACTTGTAAATACCTTCATTCTCGGTGGAATTCATGTCTGGAAGGAATATGTTATTTTCACTCATATGGTTTAATAGCAATCAGCAGTGTATCCAAGGGAGAGGAGGGAAGGCTGTTCAAAGCAAGCAGGTGGGCAGATATGTTGTGATGCAAATCTTAACAGATAACAGATAATCAGAGTTGGAAGGGACCTTGTAGGTCATCTAGTCAAACCCCGCACTCAAGTGGGAGACCTTACACCATTTCTGACAAATGGCAGTCCAATCTCTTCTTGAAAGTCTCAAGTAGTGGTGCTTCCACAACTTCCGAGGGCAGGCTATTCCATTGGTTGATTGTTCTACTGTCAGAAAATTTCTCCTTATTTCCAGGTTAAATCTCTCCTTGTTCAGTTTTCATCCATTATTCCTTCTCTGGCCTTCGGGTGCTTTAGAAAATAGCCTGACCCCTTCTTCTCTCTGGCAGCCCCTCAAATATTGGAAGACTGCTATCATGTCTCCTCTGGTCCTTCTTTTCACTAGACTAGCCATGCCCAGTTGCTGTAACCGTTCTTCATATGTTTTAGTCTCCAGTCCCCTAGTCATCCTGGTTGTTCTTCTCTGTACTTTTTCTAGAGTCTCAACATCTTTTTTATAATGTGGTGATCAAAACTGGATGTAGTACTCTAGGTGCGGTCTTACTAAGGCTTTATATAGAGTGACATTAGTACTTCCCTTGATTTTATTTATTTATTTATTTATTTATTGTACTTATATACCGTCCAATTTCTCTGACAGGACTCAGGGCGGTGCACAGCCAAATTAAAATATAGAGGATAATACAAAATTAAGAACAGTTAAAAAAAAACCCAAATATAAAAGGCTGAAATTTATAAGAAGTTTAAAAGCCAAACTAGATAAAAACCAGATAAAAATCCTAAAAACCCCTAAAAGCCCCTAGGCCAGACCGGCTTGATGAAACAAATAAGTTTTCAACACGCGCCGGTGTTGGGATTCACAGCAAATGGTTAAATAGTACTGCTTGTAGCATACAGAAAATATAGTTGCATTGAATATATGAATTTGCACATCCTATGATAAACCATATCCTTTGCTGAGCTCGTACACTTGCTGTCTATGCAGAAACGCAAACCAAAGAGCCTGCCCGGATAACTCCGGACATGAGACAATGGCAAATTACATCCTATGCCAGTAGCTATGCTCTGTAGAAAGCATTGACCTACTTATTATTCTGCCCTGCAACAGATATGTAACTACTTATGAGAAAGTACGTATAATTCCCTATGCATGTAACCAATGTACTGATACTTGCTCCCTCCCCTATGTATGTTGCCAAATAAAAGAGAGGCTCAGAACACGCCCTGGGTCCACTCGTCCTGAGGAAAACCTGTGTGTTGTCTTCACTTGCCGGTCAAGATTCATGAGTGACCCACCCGGTTTGTGGCATAATTAATTGGAATGCCGCAAGTGGTGACCCCCGACGTGATAAGCGTCTTGATGTGTTTCTGCGGGAGGCGGCCTTGACAACCTATATGAGTCTTTGGCTGCTGGCGGAAAGCGTCTCGGACCACCCATACCTACCAACGGGAAAACTGTGCACACCCATCCACGATTGGAGCTCAGGTAAGTATGGGGGGAAAACTCTCTCAACAACAGGTGCTACACCTAAACGAGCTGAGGGAGTTAACCGAATCTTCAAAAAGATATGCTTCAAGAGAGGGTAAATCACTCCCTCGATTGAAACATAATGATTTAATTGGCCTTCTGACACACATTTGGCAACATTTCCCATCGTATCCAGAGCAAGGAAATTATAAAATAAGTACATGGACAAAATTGGGAGAAAGTCTCCATTCGGCTCCTAGAGCCCCGATGCACGTTTTAACCACATGGCGTGCAGTCATGGAATGTTTAGTGATTCATCATAAATTTGCCAAACAATTACTAACGGATTCTGCGCCTCCTCCGTATGAATCCACAAAACAGGAACAGGCAATCCTCAATCCTGTTTTGCAGAACTCTAAAAAAGTCACTCCAACTGCTCCAAAACCAGACCCGCAACACCAAGGAGGTCAAATAGTTAGAGCAATACAAGTTGCACAACAATCAGGGCAACTTGAAACTGAGGATTTAGAAACGTGTGCTATGTTTCCGGTCACTTGGGACCCAGCTGGAGCCGCTGAAGGAGTGGCTGTTAGACCGATTCATCAACATGTTAATTATAAACAAATTAAAGAGATAAAGGGAGCAGTTAAAGATTATGGACTTCAATCTCGCTATGTTTTGGGTTTACTCTCTTCGCTTTATTCTGCTAGTGTTGAGATGTTACTTGCAGATTGGCAGTCGCTTTTTGGCATGATTTTGACTCCCGCCCAATATGTAGTTTGGAATTCGGAATATGGCAAACAAATTACCATTGCTGTCAATGCAGGACTCCCTCAAAACGTCACTGTAGACGATTTGATGGGAACCGGCACAAGGACAGCCATAGCTCAACAAACTCTTTCTGACAGAGCTGCCTTTCCCATTATAAAAGATGCTGCTTTCGCTGCTCTACGGAAAGTAGATGACAATCAAGGCATCCCATTGCAAACTTTTTCAAAAATTATCCAAACCTCTGCTGAAGACTATGCCTCCTTTATTAATCGTCTTCAGATTGCTTTGGAACGCCAAATTGATAATATAGATGCTAGAGGTGAACTAATGATGAAATTGGCTTATGAAAATGCTAATTCGGATTGTCAAAAGGTCCTCCAACCAATTGCTAATAAACCTGGTGTCACTATGGCTGATTTCCTGCAAGCATGTCGTATTGTGGGAACTACAACCCATAAAATGGAGGCTTTAGCTGCTGCTTTGCAAAACAACAACGCATTTCCTGTTTCTTCCTCCAGAACTGTTGCTTTATCTAACAACCGCCCATTTCCTGCCCCTCTCTCCCCCTCGCCGACACCACGCCCCACTGGAAATTGCTTTAACTGTGGCAATCCCGGCCATTTTAAGTCACAATGTCGAGCCCCTGGAGGGGGGGCTCACAAAGGGAAATTTGGTCAATCACAACAACCAAAAACAATTTGCCCAAGGTGCAAGAAAGGATTCCACTGGTCTAATCGGTGCCCTTCTTTTCCTCCACAAACAAAATTTCTTCCTCCACAAAACAACCAATGCCACAATTCGGGAAACTAATTTTGGGGCATTCGGCCAGCCCCTCCCAAAAGGTCGAAGAAATGGAGACCCAAGTAGACCAAATCCTCTCTCATTCCTATGAAATGATTGCTAATGACACTGTTACTTATTCCTTACCTGCTCATGTCTATCATCTTTTCATTTCTCCACGCCTTCCTCTTCATCTGCCTCCTGGCCTGCCTGTTCTTATCTTTCCTAACCTTGATCTCACCTCTCAAGGGGTTATTGCAGCTCCTTTCCTGCGTAGTTCTGATTCCTTCTCTGACCTGGCACTGGCCATCATGATCAACTCGCCCATGACCGTGAACAAAGGTGACTTTGTAGCTACCATGATTACACTGGAAGCTGCCACCGATGTTTTGGCTATGGAACAATCTCTAAAATCTACCCGCCCAACTGCTGAGTTTAAGCTCAATGGACGTTCTTTTTCCGGTCTTCTAGATACTGGAGCTGACGTCTCTGTCATCCGATCAGCCGAATGGCCCGCCCATTGGCCTACTGACCCCACCCCATCCGTCAGAGGGGTAGGAGGGACTCAAACTGCTCAAATCAGTAGTAATTGGATTGCTGTTACTTCCTCTGATAGCTCTTTCACCGCCTTTATCAAGCCTGTCGTTTTACCTTTGCACACTAACTTGTGGGGGAGGGATTTAATGTCTCAATTTCAAGCTAAGCTCATTCTGCAATGATGACTGCCCCCTTTGTTCTGCGACTGGAACTACAGTCACAAACTCCAGTCTGGATAGATCAATGGCCTCTTACAGTGGAAAAACTCACTGTGTTAAAACAACTAGTTAATGAACAATTGGACAATGGGCACCTCGAGCCCTCTTTAAGCCCTTATAACACTCCTGTCTTTGTAATTAAAAAGAAATCTGGCAAATGGAGATTCCTTCACGATCTGAGGGGAGTGAATGCTATTATCAAACCCATGGGGGCGCTACAGTGTGGCCTCCCAAACCCCAATTTAATTCCTCAAAATTATGATATGATGGTCATTGACCTGAAGGATTGTTTTTTCTCTATCCCCTTACACCCCAAAGATAGGCATATCTTTGCCTTCACTATCCCTGAACCTAACAATGCTCAGCCCGCCTCCCGTTACCAGTGGAGGGTCCTCCCCCAGGGCATGCTCAATAGCCCCACCATGTGCCAGTATTATGTTTCTCAGGTGCTGCTACCATACAGGACCCGCTACCCAACCTTTCTGATTTACCATTACATGGATGATATCCTGGTTGCAGCCCCAGGCCCTAAAGGCACAGCCTTAAAAACATTACCTCATCTCAGACACCTTTTGCAACAGGGGGGACTTCACATTGCTCCTGACAAGGTGCAAGTTTCCCCCCCTTTTCAGTATTTAGGACACAAAGTGCTTACATCACATGCTTCACCCAATACACCCCACATCACGCTGCCTCCCAAACCCTCACTCTTGCAACTACAACAATATTTGGGATCCATCAATTGGATCAGACCCTACTTAGGCCTTTCCACCGCACAACTGTCACCCTTGTTTACTGCCCTTACTAAAGGAAAACATCCATCTGACATAATTCCTCTACAAAAGGATCAATTAGATGCCTTACACCTCATTAATCAGGCCCTACTCACAAAATGGGTGGACAGATTGGTAGAAAATGTACCTTTTGTATTGCTAATTTTCAACACCACCATGCTGCCCACTGCAGCAGTGGCTCAAGTAACACCTTCCTTGATAATTCTTGAATGGATCCACCTATCCCACACACCTCGTGCAACACTTACTACCAAACCTGCCTTGTTTGCTTCTCTCATCACCAAAGGCCGGCTACGGTCCAGGGCCCTAGCTGGTATTGAACCTTCTGTCATTTACCTTCCTTGCTCCCTCTCCACATGGGAGTCACTGCTCGCTGTCAGCGACCACCTTCAGTTCGCCCTAGCTGACTGGCCTGGTGTTGTCTCTTGCCATCCACCACCAGACCCTCGCATACAACTTCTCAAAACCATCCCTTTCACTTGGCAAACTCAGATGTCTCCCCTTCCCATTCATGATGCAATCACCGTCTTTGCTGATGGCAGCAAAAAATATGGTGCATGTGCCTGGCAAGTTGATGGCCAATGGCACACCAAAATTACTCCTCCACAGTCCTCCGCCCAAAGGGCAGAACTTTATGCTTCTATTCTTGCCTTTGAGGCCTTTCCTCACCAATCCTTTAACCTTATTCTTGACAGTCTTTATGTTTCTCAAATTATTTCCTCCATCTATCAGGCCTATCTATCTCCCTCTATCGAACCAACTCTCTTATCCTTGTTTCTATCCCTGCAACACCTTATTTCCCAAAGAACCCACTCTTTTCACGTTGCACACATTCGTAGTCATCAACCGTTCCCTGGCATCCTCCAGGAAGGGAATGATGTGGCCGACGCTGCGGCCGCGGCTGCATCTTCCTCCCTATTCACTCTTGCCCCCTCCTCTCCCACTCCGTGGGAAAGCCATTCATATTTTCACCAGAACAAAAAAGCGCTTATTAGGCAGTTCAAAATTTCAGCTACAGAGGCTGCCGCAATTTTGCAACAATGCCCTATCTGTAGTAAACAAGCACACTCTGTGCCCATGGGAGTCAACCCCAGGGGGACAGAGTGCAACCAAATTTGGCAAATGGATGTCACTCAATATGCTTCCTTCGCCCCTTGGAAATATCTTCATGTTTCCATTGACACTTATTCTGGCTTCATCATGGCCACCCCACAAAGGGGTGAGGCCACTAAACATGTAATCAATCATTGTATTCGCACCTTTGCATCGTTGGGACGCCCAAATGAACTCAAAACAGACAATGGTCCGGCTTACACCAGTACAATTTTTGCAGATTTTTGCAAAAAATGGGACATTGTCCACAAGTTTGGCATTCCTTACAACAGCCAAGGACAGGCTCTAGTAGAACGTGCGAACCAGACCTTGAAGCACGCTCTAGACAGATATATTGGCACACAGGGAAAAGTACCCCCTAGCCTCCCAGCCGTGCAAGATACTCTTAATCTTTGTCTATATACTCTTAACTTTTTGAATCTGACGGGCCAACCACCCAGCTGTGCTGCTGCTCGCCATTTCGCTGCCTCACCTGCTCCTGTGGACCACCGACCACTTGTCTACTATCGTTGCTTACCAGATCCAACCTGGCAAGGACCAGCTGGCCTTATCACCTGGGGTAGGGGATACGCTGCGATTCAACTTCCTGATCGCGTTCTTTGGGTCCCTGGTCGATGTGTGCGTCCCTATCACGAGAAGACAGGTAACCAACAGATCACTTGACTTTTGTGATGACCGCCGCTTGAGACAACCACCGCGTTCACATGTGCTGGCTCTGTCCCCGCCTTTGTGGTTGTTGCTGCTGCAGCCACTGTTGTGATTGCTGTCCCATCTGCGATTGCAACATTGAATGCGACATTGTGGTCATTGAAGACCTCCTGGAGTGCTTTTTAGTTTCCAACACCCACCACCCTCCCTACTATAACCTGGTGTCTTCCCCTACAGTCGTCCAGGCTCTTCAGTATGTGGTATCTCTTTATTCTTCTGAACTGTTGGACACCCTCCCTCGGGAGCAATAACCCCCATCGCCCTATGAACCTTACATGGCACGTTCTGGATTATCGGGGTGCTTCCTTGAATTCCACCTCGAACTATACTTTGTGGCCATGGTTCCCTTCTTTATATTTTGATTATGGAGAAATGTTAGTGGGGGTAGAGGGTTTTGCTGATAAATCCAAATGCAGCCCCTCCCCCCGAGAGGTATGGGCAACTGGCCTTGGCCTATACATCTGTCCGGGACATATTAAAACCTATGCTCATCGGGAAAAATGTGGTGGCGTTCTGGATTTTTACTGCAAAAAATGGGATTGTGTTTCCACTGGCAAAATATGGTGGACTCCCCCTCATAAAGATGACTACATCACTGCCACTCTGGGCCCTGATGGATCCCTTCCATGGAGTTCCTGTTCAAACTGGGCGTGCTGTGGGATCCGATTAAACCCCACAAAAATCTCTTTTACCACCCTGGGCCGCCATCTTCCACGGAGCACCTGGCAAACTGGACTTCGATGTGGGGGACATGTGAATGATAATTCTGACAGAACCCTTGGCGGAAGCCACCCTGGCAATTTTTTCACCATCCGCCTGACCGTTTCTCTCCCACACTCCCCCCCCGTAGGAAAAAACAAGGCCATCCTCTCCTCTTTCCTAGCTCCTTCGGATGAACTCCTCCCCAACCCCCTTTTGAAGTTAATCAATTCTACCTTCAAGTTTCTCAATTCTACACAGCCAAACCTGACTACCACTTGTTGGCTTTGCCTCTCCGCCACGCCACCTTTTTACGAGGCCGCCGGCTCTTCTCAGGACTTCACCAACCATTCCTCTCTTCCCTCTTCATGTCGCTGGACAAATGGCACTCAAACCGTCACCTCCATAATCGGGCAAGGCTGTTGTATCGGAATAGTTGGTAATTTTAGCAAATACTGTTTAAACTCTTCTTTCTGTACAATGTACCTCCCTCATAACAGAACTTCAACCTCCACAGCAGGCCTGCATATACTGTGGACCAAGAAAGGTAACATTGCTCTTCGATTGCAAAAAACTTGGTTTGTCCCTGGCAATGATTCAGTGTGGGCCTGCTCCACAGGTTTAACCCCATGTGTTTCAGGTGATGTTTTGCTAAGTACCAATAGCTTTTGCATTCAGGTGTACCTTCTTCCCAAATTGTCATATCACAAGTCAGATGACTTTTTAGACTCCTCTCCCTCTTCTTCCCGATATAAACGGGAAGTTGTAACTGCCCTAACATTATCCCTACTCCTAGGCTTGGGGGCTGCAGGGGCTAGCATTGGTATCGCTGCTCTTGTCGTAGGGAACCAACAATTCCACTCCCTGCGGGAAGACATTGACACAGATCTTGAACGCATAGAAACTTCCATTTCTCACTTGCAAACATCTCTCACCTCCCTCTCAGAAGTAGTCTTGCAACATAGACGAGGACTAGACTTACTCTTTTGAAAGAAGGGGGGTTATGTGTGGCTTTAAGAGAAGAATGTTGTTTTTATGCAGATCACTCTGGCATAGTACAGGACTCCATGACCAAACTAAAGGAGGGTTTGAACAAACGTAAAAAGGAAAGGGAAGATCAAGGATGGTCTGGAACATGGCACAATCTTTCCCCTTGGCTTACCACCCTGTTAAATGCTTCTATAGGACCAATAATTTTGCTTATACTAATATGCACACTTGGCCCATGTTTGTTTAATCGCTTTTCTTCATTTATCACAAGTAAAATAGATTCATTACAGACCATGCTGTTGCAACCCCAGAATACCCCCTGGGACCTTGAAAGCAGGGGGACCTACCAACCCGTGTCGCAGGAGGATGTGTCAAATTTTTCCATCACGAACGAAGAGGATGAGTCTGTCCTTTAGCTCGTTTTTATCAACCATCGAGACATCCCCTCAGACAACACCAGGATAAGGTCAGCAGGCACAGGCCGAGTCGGAAGACTTGACCTTGTGTCCAGTGGTTGGCGAGTGACAGCGTATCTCAGACTCGGAGGAGTCTGGGACACACTCCGACTCCACCAGCCACAGCCTTTCCATTTGAATAAAAAGAAAGGAGGAGATGTTGGGATTCACAGCAAATGGTTAATAGTACTGCTTGTAGCATACAGAAAATATAGTTGCATTGAATATATGAATTTGCACATCCTATGATAAACCATATCCTTTGCTGAGCTCGTACACTTGCTGTCTATGCAGAAACGCAAACCAAAGAGCCTGCCCGGATAACTCCGGACATGAGACAATGGCAAATTACATCCTATGCCAGTAGCTATGCTCTGTAGAAAGCATTGACCTACTTATTATTCTGCCCTGCAACAGATATGTAACTACTTATGAGAAAGTACGTATAATTCCCTATGCATGTAACCAATGTACTGATACTTGCTCCCTCCCCTATGTATGTTGCCAATAAAAGAGAGGCTCAGAACAACGCCCTGGGTCCACTCGTCCTGAGGAAAACCTGTGTGTTGTCTTCACTTGCCGGTCAAGATTCATGAGTGACCCACCCGGTTTGTGGCATAATTAATTGGAATGCCGCATCACCCCTTTCCTAAGAAGTCTGTAAGGGGCGTGCATAAGCGCACCAATGTGCCTACCGTCCCTGTCCTATTGTTCTTTTTATATTTTATTTTCTTATATGTATCCATGTATTCATACTATGTTTACTTATACCTATTATCTTGTAAGCAATTGACAAAAAAATAAATAAAATAAAATAAAGTAAAGTTATAAGACTTTTACTTCTATGGTAAAAGATATATTATACTTATATAATCTGTCTCAATCACTCAGTCTCTTTCTCTGATTTTAATCATTAATATACAATAATTGCACTATTTGCAAAGCTAATGTAGAATTGTCCTGCAAGTTAGCAACTATGGCATTATAATGTAAGGATGGTATATTGAACACCTACCATCCTGATTCTGTTAAGGGAATATTTTTAGATTGTTTCTTTTTTTAAAAAAAAGCCTATGATCTCAAGCTATACATTCTAATAATAGATTCTAAAAACATCACCTACTACAAAAAAATTGGATGTTTTGGGGAGAGCCTTCACCTATTACTGGTAAACATTTCTCTTCACATAATCAAGCACAGGCCAGGACCCCAAAGTCAGAAATCAAAACATCTTGTTTTACAATTTGGCACACATAGTATGTTTCTTTCTTCCAAGCTCTGAATATGAATTTCCTTTTCTAATTAAAAATAAAAAAATTCTGTCTGGATGATATATTTTTTTGCCTTGTAGCTGGGCAAAAAAGCAGAAATCATAAAAAAAATGTGCCTCTCATTGGCAACTAAATCCACATCGATAATGATTTATACACTGAGATTTCAAGATTTGCCTGCACCATACTGTATTTTAATTCTTTAATCATATATTCAGGTTTGAATATATAAGGAAAATCATGAAAGTTAAAAACTAGTTAATGGAGGAAAAAGCCAAATGAGCTGTATCTTATCTTTTGATCAAAGTTTGGGTTCCATCTACATGCTCAAGAATTCTAAATGAAGCACAAATACTGGTATATCAGATATATCAGGATTTCCAACAGAGCGCCAAGTTCAAGCCAGGCAATTAAAGGAGCATATCTAAGAGTGTAGCAAGGATCTAGTGATATTTCTCAGGGGAATAGTTGACTTTCTCATTCCACATTTTCATGTGAAGAATTAAGGTGAAAAAGCTCAGAAGAAACATGATACATTAGGTTAAGGCCATATTACTGTTCCCTATGCTAAAATAAACATTACTGAATGTGGGAGTTTTACTGCTGAATTTCAGTGATATTTGGCTCTTTGGATTGTGGAATAGAACAGCACATGATTATCTCTGACCTATCTTGCCTCTCTTTTCTCTGTAGATTGAATCAACAAGTGTTGCTTCAAATATTATCAGCATGAGAATTCGTGATATAAACATCAGCTCTCTCCAACTAAAATAAATTGAAATCTCTGTGAGCTCAGAAAGTTTTAGTAAACAAAAATTTCACAGAGATAAGAGGATCGCATCATCCCATAAAATCTCACTGAAAGTTCCAGTAGCACCTGTTGTTTGTCTGGAACTGCTTGTCCTTATGAATGCCAAACAGTGAGGCCAAATTTATGATCCAAAGATAGAGCAACTCTTTTTTTTTTTTTGGACCAAACCTAAATTCTAAGATCCAGAGATTTTCTGGATCAATTTCAGTTGGCTACCTGCTTGCAAAATAGGCTTCTGATTTCATTCATTTTCATGACATACCTTCTCCTTAAATTGTCTTTGTTCTTGCTTTACTAACTCTTATTTACATTACATGATAGGGCCTTCAGAAATTTGGCTCCCAAAGCAAAGTATTCAAATTATATATAATGTCCTCCCATGTGTTTATTTTTTTTTTGCTTGAAAGACATATTAAGAAATTTACAATGATTTCATCTATAAGCAAAGTATTAAACATTACACAAGCAGATAATAAAATTTTGTATTTGCATCACAGCTATGATTCACTTATAAATCCTGAAGAATCTACCAAATATCTCCTTAGTAAATCTTTTTAGGTGGGGCTTTCCAAGCCTCCCAGCAGCTTTTCTATGATAAATTACCATATTATTAAAATGGTATATTACTATAAAGTACTATAAGCAGGGCTTGCCAACCTTTTGGACCTCAGGGACCACCAGACTCATAATTTTAGATCCCAAGGACCACTAACTGGTTCTGTGGGCATGGCCTAATTTTGTGGATGTTGCTTGGTGGTCATGTGACTGGCTGGGCATGGCTTGTATGTAAATATTAGAAATATTTATATAAATATTGATTTTTTTAATAAAAAAAGCAATTTTTACCCAAAAATAAGGCAAAGCAGGCAGGCAGATTGAGTTGCTCACAGAATCACAGTTTCATTCAGAAATCTATCTGCCATTTGGCTTGCAGGTCTACCACATAAAATTTGCTGGCAAGCAAACTCACAAAATTAACTCACAACACACCATGTATGTAAATACTGAATTTTTTATTTAAAAAAGAAACTTTTATCCATAATCAGACAAAGCAGGCAGATTGAATTGCTCACAGAATCATTCAGTGATCTATCTATCTGCCATCGGCTCAGTCTCTCAAATTTTGCTTGTCATGAGTCTGCACTGAATTTGCTTACAAACAAAACCTTCAGTCCTAAGGAAGGTTCAGCTGTGCTTAGCTAGAAAGCAAGAAATCCAACCATTCCAGCAGAACAGAACAGAACAGATTATGGCTGGAAAAATGAAAAATAGCAACTTAGCAGACAAGTTTGTCAGGCGGGAAGGTTCCCGTGGGCCATGTGGGCTGAGCAGCCTTGTGTTTCTCCACAGCCTGGATTACTTGCTTTGTGGGGGTGCTCTGGGGTGAGATTTCTCTGCGGCCCACCAAAATGTTCTCACGGCCCACCAGTGGGCCACCGGTTGGTGACTGCTGGCCTAGACAAGGCCACATAGTTTTCTTAAGTTGTTTGCCATTGCCTTCTGAGAAGGAGTGAATGGTCTAGAATTGTCCAGCTGGCTTTATGCTTAGAGTAGGACTAGAATTCACAGTCACCTGGTTTCTTACAAACCAAATTGACTTTCAAATAAATCCCAAGGATTCCATAAAGTAAGAAATCATGTCTTAAGTAATTCCTACCATTAGTTTTTCAAGATAAATCTTTATAATATACTCACCCATCCAATTTTAATCCTGTGACATTAAACAAAGAAGATTCAATGCAGGAATTGGGTCCAATGTTCTGTGTAAAGCAAGTGAATCATGTCCTTAGACTAACCTAAGAAAGTGAACAAAATAATTCTCTTCAGTAAAAGCAGAATATTGATTAATTGAAGAAATAAGTTCTGTTTTTTCTGATAAAGCCAAGTTCTGAAGGCACTGTAAGGTGTGTTTTAGAATTTGTATCTGACAGATACTGATGAGAAATTACAAGCTTGCTTTCCACTTGACAGTTGCTGTCATTTAACAAAAAAGATGCCTGTCTGAAATTTCTCCATTGGATCTTTAAAAGCCACCATTAGCATTTATATAATTTAAAAGGCTGCAACTAGATCAAGATGTCCTGTTTCAGAAGCAACATCTGTTTTAAATAATTGATTTGATTTGCCATTTTCAAAAGGGGCTAGGAAGGATTGAAGCATCTCAATTTAAGCACTCTTAAGCAGAAACCTGGTTATAATGCAGAACTATGGTGCTGTTATTTTACTTAGAATTTATGAACTTTTAAACCTATCTTTTCTCCCCTATCCCCCAGATTTTGGACCTTAAACGGATCACATTAGATGTTTCTTTTATTAATGAATAGGTTAATCTGGTATACTAAATATGATAGTTTCAACTAATGATTGAAATCAAAAGTTTGTGAAGTCCATACTTTGTATTCAGGCACAGTTTTTAATAATATTTCCCCCCTTACTTAAGAACTGCTGGGCAGTCATATTGTATCTATTTTCTTTTTCTTAAGCTATTATTAAATCTTGCTGCAGTCCTGTCCTAGGACTCATCTAGGAATTAGTGTATACAAAGTGGTAGTCCTAGTATACAGTATTTGACTTGCAAAAATCTTGATAGCCACCAGGTGGCAGCAAGGACTGGAATGTTTATCAACTCTTTCTTATTTAAGAGTTAACTAATATTTTGTAGGAAAGGTCTAATATCTCTATAAAGATCCACCATCTGTGGTTAAAAAAAGGACCACAAACTCCTGTTCCTTAGTGACATATAATTGCATTCATCCAGCCATTGGCTTTGAGATATTTCTAGAGTGATCTAATTATGATGAGTGGCTGGGCAGACATTAGAAAATCACAATAATTCTATTGAAACAACAATAAACTCAGTCTGTAGTACAGAAAGCCACTCCAGGACACCAACAGATTTACCGTTGCCTTAAAATGATTATTGTACTGGTAATCAGGGGAATAGTAAATTTTACGTTTATCGTTACCCATTGACCATTTGTTGCCTGTTTGACAGGAATACTTCTATCCAGTTTATGCAGGTTTCCAGAGATACCATAAAACCTTAGTTTTAGGAGTAGTTTGTTGTGTACCACTGAATCAAACAGCTTTACAGAAGTCTATGTAAATTGTGTCAATTGCTTTGCCCTGATCAAGTTGTGTAGTCCATATGTTTTTACAGTGCAAGAGTTGCAGATTACAGGACAGTTTCCTTCTGAAACCAAACTGTTTGTTAGAGAGTAGGTTGTTTGTCTCTAAGTGGAGGATAATGGATTGGTTAATAATTGATTCCATGACTTTACAGGTGACGCAGCATGAAGAGATTGGTCTGAAATAAAATTTAGATAAAAAGGAATAAAACATTTCACTTTAAAAGGTCATATTTGGAAGCACTTCAGGTAAGCTTCTCCCTGATGCACTGAATTATAAAGATTGGAGAGACAGAACAGACTTGCAAGACTGATATTGTAGCCAATCTCAGTAAGCTAGTTATAGTGTTATTATGGAGTTGATTTCCTGGTGTGGAAACCTTACTGGGGCTAACAAAACATGAGATGCCAATTGCATGAATGAATGATTGTGACACTCCAGGAAAGGCTACAACCACTCTCCCTTATCAAGTCATATCATAGTTTATCCAATATAGTCTCCAACCCATGCTCAGGTCTTAATGTCGACTGGAAAGGATTTAGATATACATTTATTCCACAGCCTTTGTAGTGTTGCCCTACTAACTTCTCAATCACCCTCCAGAACATTCCCTGATCTTTCTAATTTTCAAAGAAACGACGACACTATTAAAGCCAACCTCTTTAACACATTCTTTGGCTAATATTTGTAAACAGCAATGCATTTCCTAGTCGAACCACAGACAACTACAATAATCTAGTTCATATCGATATTACAGAAGACAATGATGAAAAAGCACTACGCAATCTAAAACCATCTCTATCTATTGGACTGGGTGGAATATGTGCCTACTTCTTAAAAAAGCTTTCCACTGCCATAGCAGAACCTCTAAGCATAATCTTTTCAAAAATCTTTCAGGACCAGTCCTTGCCAAAACTATGGTCACAAGCCATGGTCATCCCCATCTTCAAAAAGGGAGACCCCAGCCTATTTGAAAATTACAGACCAATCTCTTTATGCTGCATCACCTGTAAAGTCATGGAATCAATTATTAACCAATCCATCATCCTCCACTTAGAAACAAACAACTTACTCTCTAATAAACAATTTGGTTTTAGGAAAAAACTATCATGTAATCTGCAACTCTTACATTGCAAAAACATATGGATTACACAACTCGATCAGGCAAAGCAATACATAGACTTCTGTAAAGGCCTTTGATTCATTGGTACACAACAAACTACTCCTAAAACTAAAATCTAATTGTATCTCTGGACACCTGCATAACTGGATAGAAGCATTCCTGTCAAACAGACAACAAATGGTCAAAATTGGGAGTGTCCTATCAAATTCTGTACCTATCAATAATGGTGTCCCCAAGGTAGTGTTCTAGGACCAACTCTTTTCATACTCTACATAAATGACCTTTGTGGTCATATTAAGAGCAACTTGCGTTCTCTTCGCTGATGATGTAAAGCTATTCAACACACAGACAATACTGCTACCCTTCAAAAAGATCTTGACTATGTATCAGAATGGTCAAACAAATGGCAACTTCAAATCTCAACAAATAAATGCTCTGTCCTACATATTGGCAAAAAGATCAGAAAATAAAATACAGGCTGAAGAGTCAGGACCTTGTTGATGATCCAAACTCTGTCAAGGATCTTGGAGTACTCATCTCAAATGACCTAAATGCTAGAGCCCACTGTAACTACATAGCCAAAAAGGCGTTAAGAGTTGTTAACCTAATTTTATGTAGCTTTTCTCTGGTAATATTACACTAATATCTAGAGCATACAAAACATTTGCTAGACCAATACTCGAATACAGCTCATCAGTCTGGAACCCACATTACGTATCTGATAAAGTCCATAATATTTTACAAGAAGAGTTCTTCACTCCTCTACTCGTTGCAGAATACCTTATGCCATCAGATTTGAAATTCTAGACCTTGAAACCTAGAACTACACCAACTTCGGTCCAATCTAAGTATAGTATATAAAATACATTGCAATGTCCTACCTGTCAATGAATACTTCAGCTTCAACCATAACAATACAAGAGCAAACAATAGATACAAACTCAAGGTTAATCGCATCAAACCTGAATGCAGGAAATAAGATTTCAACAACAGAATGGCCAATGTCTGGAATGCTCTACCTGACTCTGTGGTTTCTTCCCCAAACCCCAAAAACTTTAACCTTAGACTGCCTACTATTCACCTCACCCCTTTCCTAAGAGGTCTGTAGGGGCCGTGCATAAGCGCACCAACATGCCTACCGTCCCTGTCCTATTGTTTCTTTTATTTTTTATTTTTTTATATGTATCCATGTATTCATACCTATGTTTTACTCATACCTATTATGTTGTAAGCAATTGATAAATAAATAAATAAATAAATAGATAAAAAATTCAGTTTCAGTTTCAGTTTTATTTAATTTATATACCGCCCCCTCTCCCAATTTTGGGACTCAGGGTGGTGTACAGCCAGATTAAAACAATACAATACAAGATATAAAATTTAAAAAGGAATTAAATCGATGGCTGAAAGATTAAGATAATAATAAAAATAATAAAAACAGGGCAAATAAAATAACAAATTTAAAACCTTCCATATTACTAGGCCAGACCAGCTTGTTGAAAAGATAAGTCTTCAATGCGTGCCGGAAGTTCGCAGGTCAGGGATAATCCGCATCTCTGGGGATAACTCATTCCAAAAGGAGGGTGCTCCCACAGAGAAGGCCCATACCCTCGGGGTCGCCAGCCAGCATCGTCCAGCTGGCGGCACCCCAAAGAGGCCCATCTCGTCTGAGCGCACAGGCCAGCGGGAGGCCGATTGTGGCAGAAGGTGGTCCCGTAAGTACCTGGGTCCCAAGCCATGGACCGTTTTATAGATGACCACCAACACCTTGAATCGCACTCGGACGGCTACTGGAAGCCAGTGCAGCTCATGCAGGAGCGGTGTAACATGGGAGCTATGAGAAGCCCCCAGAATCACCTGGGCGGCTGCATTCTGCACCAGCTGGAGCCTCCAGATGCTCTTCAAGGGGAGCCCAATGTAGAGAGCATTGCAATAGACGGGAAGTGACAAGGGCAGAAGTGATTGTGCGGAGCACGTCCAGATCCAGAAAGGGCCGCAACTGTCAGACCTGATAAAAAGCCCCCCTGGCGATGGCCATTATATGATCTTCCAACAACAGCCATACATCCAGGAGGACACCAAGATTGCGTGACTTCTCCATGGGGGTCAAAATTTATCCTCCCACAGCCAGCGATGGAATAAGCTGGCTGTATCTAGGCACAGGAAACCACAGCCAATCGGTCTTAGTAGGGTTGAGTCGGAGCCTGTTTAAACCCATCCAACTCTGCACGGCTTCCAGGCACCGGGTCATCACTTCAATGGGGTAGAAATGTATAACTGAGTATCATCAGCATACTGATGGAACCCTACCCCAAAACCACAGATGATCTCATCCAGTGGCTTCACATAAATGTTGAACAGTAGGGGCGAGAGCATAGACCCCTGAGGCACCCCGCAAATCGAGGGCCTCAGGGTCGACCTCTTCCCCCTTCCAACACAAATTGCGAATGGTCGGAGAGGAAGAAGGAGAACCACTCTAACATGGTGCCCCCAACTCCCAACCCCGCCAACCGCTGCAATAAAATACTGTGGTCGATAGTATCAAAAGCCGCTGACAGATCTAACAGGACCAAGACAGAGGAACAACCCCTGTCACGGGCCCTCCAGAGATCATCCACCAACGCGACCAACACTGTCTCCATGCTGTACCCGGGCCTGAAACCCGATTGAAGCGGAACTAAATAGACAGCTTCATCCAGGTGCTGAGGGAACTGTTGTGCCACCACATTCTCAACAACCTTCGCCACAAAACGAAGGTTGGAGACTGGACGATAGTTCGATAATAATGTTGGGTCCAGGGATGGTTTCTTGAGGAGGGGCCTCACCACCGCCTCTTTCAAGGTGGCAGGAAAAAAAACCCATCACTCAAGGAAGCATTAATAATATCCTGGAACCAACCTCGTGTAACCTCCCGGGTGGCCAAAACCAGCCAGGAAGGGCATGGATCCAGTAAACATATGATGGCATTAAACCCACCCAGTATCCTGTCCATGTCTTCCAGGGTCACAGGATCAAACTCGCCCCAAATGACCTCCCTGGGATCTACCCCAGTCATCCTGTTCAGAGTTGCCCAGTCAGAGTCCAGCCCATCCCGAATCTGAGCGATTTTGTCCTGCAGATATCTTGAAAAGTCCTCAGCCCATCCCTAAAGGGGATCCTCCCGCACTCCCACATCTAAAAGGGAGCGGGTCACCCTAAAAAGGGTGGCCTGGTGATTTTCTGCAGACGCAATAAGGGCGGAAAAGTAAGACTGCTTTGCCGCCCTTATCGTCACTAAATAGGCACTAATATGGGACCGCAATAGTGTTTGGTCAGATCCGGAGTAGCTGGACCTCCAACCACTCTCTAGGCGTCTTTTCCGGCACTTCATCTCCCTCAGCTCCTCGGAAAACCAAGGAGCTAATTGGGATCGGCACTGAGTCAGAGGCCGCAAGGGTACGAGGCAGTCAATGGCCTCGGTGCCACCCTATCCCAGATGGCCACCAAGTCTCCAACCAAGTCGTGTGTGCAAACCTCGGGAAAAGGCCCAAGCTCCATCAGGAACCTATCTGGGTCCATCAGGCACCTGGGGCAGAACCATTTTATCAGCTCCGCCTCCCCGCAGCGAGGGGGTGCGGAACAGAAGTCCAGCCTAAGGAGCGAATGATCTGACTATGACAGGGACTCTATAACAATGTCCCCCATACCTAGATCATCTTGCCACTGGCCAGAGACAAAAACCAAATCCAAGGTGTGACCTGCGATGTGTGTGGGGTCCTGAATTAATTGGGTCAGGACCATGGCTGTCATGGAAGCCATGAACTCCTGAGCAATCTCAGAGGTCCGACAGAGGGTAGGTTGAAATCCCGCATGACCATAAGCCTAGGGTCTCAACCGCCAAGCCAGCTATAACTTCCAGGAACTCAGGCAGGGCCGATGCCATATAGCAGGGAGCCAGGTACATGATCAATAGGCCCATCTTAACTCCAGAACCACACTTCACAAAGAGGGATTCACATCCAGTCGTCTGAGGAACAGTGGATTCTCTAGGACATGATCTTCCTTAATAACCACCGCAACCCCTCCACCCCTCCCCTGTGCCCTCGGCCGATGAAAAACCCAAAACCCGGATGGGCACATCTCCACCAGGGGAACACTCCCCTCCTGGCCCAACCAGGTTTCAGTAAGGCCAGGTCTGCTCCCCCCTACAAGATCAAATCATAAATGAGGGGGGCTTTATTTACTACCGACCTGGCGTTACCCAATATCAACCAAAGGCTGTAACAACTGACTGTTGTTACATTGGATGATTTAATGTAAATCAGTTTGTTTTTAATGCAGTGCATGATGCACTAACTGATCTTATATCTGTTCCAATGCAACTTGTAATGAACACTGAGATAAGCTATATTTATTCATTTTCAAACTCACATTCATCTTGAAAATCTTAGTCTAAATGTCAGATGCATTGAGACACAGTGTGATTTTTGTAAAATTGCTCCTATAATTGTTTTGAAAGTCTCCATTTCTCTGTAACATTTTAATTCTACTGTAAGGCCAGTTTTTGGCTTCAAATAATCTTCTATGACAGTACCCGCCTCTTTTGGAAGGGCTTCTGTGCAAACAGATATGTAAATTTTAGGTAGCAAGTCATCTTAATGTACCTCCCATTGAAAATAAAAGTATCATGAGACCAGATTGAGATTACACTGTAGGAAGAAACTCTTGCTTTTATTTGAAAATGCCAAGAGTAAGAGTATCTTCAAATGATGATCCTGCTACATCACAATAACCTGGAATGAGAAGAAAAGGGTAAGAAAAAGAAGGAAAGTAAAGATTAAAAGCAGCAAAGAATGCTAGCCAGTTGTTTTTATCTTTCTTCTGTCAATTTTTATTCTCAGTATGTGCTATTCCATGGTTTGTTCAGATGATCTAATTGTTTAGATTTGTGCAACAGATAAGCTAAATTTATATAGCATGCTAATTAGAATGTGATTCATGCAGTATACATTTAGGTATAATATGAACATAATCTCAATTATCTTTCCTAGGATTGATCTTTGACTTTTGATAATGCTGCTACTAAAATATAAATGATCTACTTACATATCTGTATATTTGTCACTTTGTGTGAACAAAGCTAAAATTGTATACTCAAATAAGTCAAATAGTCAAATATTTCAGTCAAATAATCTGAAAATAAGACATATTATACTCAACAGGTCTTGTATTTATGGACAAAAAAGTTCATTAGATAATGAATGTCAGAGGACTTGAAGTATTATTGAAAATGAGAGCAAAACAAGAGTATGATTGACCCATAAACCCCCATTTGCATGAAAATAATCTGTCAAGATCAAGTTTTGTGTTGTTTCAAAGCGAATATTGCTATTCCGCTAATGCATAAAAATGGCTCAGATTATTCTTATGTCTAATTATAATTTTATTTTTCATCTGCAGTAAGAATTGCCAATGGCAATTTTTGACTATCCCCCTCCCCCAAAATCCTAGTGGCCGATATTGAGGGGAAAATAGTTAAGAAAGAGAAACAGATGGGTCTGAATGAAGAAACATCTTAAAAATACAAAAGAATAATAAAATAAAGAAAACACCCAGAATTCTTTCCAGCCCCTTTACAAACAGTGGCCATGGGATGCATCTGTATTTTTTTCTTCTGTAAAAAAAAAAAAAAGCAATATGTTGCATTTATGTGTGTGGCTTTATAGATATTCTTTGCAAAGATTATTACAGTATGTGAATATATATTAATTGTCTGTGTGAGAGAGGGGCTAATGAAGAAAATATATTTGTATATATTGGATGAGAAAATATATTTGTATATACAGTATTAGATGATTAAATGAGTACACTGAGGACAGGTAGAGCTGTAGTCTGTCAATCTGGACAGGTAACCAAGAGGGATCAAGAGAGTCAGTAGCCTTCTGAACTACTACCTAACTGACTTCCTCATACAGATACATTTTTCAGATTTTTTTCTTTATAGAAAAAATTTCTATATTATTTCACCTTTTGCCTGTTACCAAATTTAATCTTTCTTTTGCTGGCTTATTTCTTCACATCAAATCTGATCCCCTTGTGTTCTGCTTTATTTTTTGCATTGGATTGGAATAAAACAAAATTACTGTGCTAAATAGTACAAAGGCCTATATAGTGAAACATTTTATTGTCTACTGTTTCTAATCAACTTCCTAAGAGAATTTCACAAGCAGGACATGAGCATATTAAAATCTTCCTATACATCCCTTTAATTTGGTTTAGCATGTTCTCTAGTAAATCACAACAAATCAGATATTTCTTGGATGTTCTTAAGCCGGCATAACCACTATCTTAATTATATTTTATTGAAACAAGGCAACTTCAACTAATCTTAATTAAACAACTGGGCAACACCTTCTAATCTCAAAGTTCTCTCAGGAGGAAAAGAAAGAGCTCTATAAAAGCTCAGAAGAGATCTACAGCATATTAATTCCATTAGATATGGTGAGGGAAGTAGAATCAAAGATAGGCAAATGACAAGTAGACTGACCCTATGCCATGAACAACTTTACAGGCACCTTGATTGGCAATCAGAAGTCCAGTGGAAGTCAATAAACCTCACACAGCAGAGATGTTATACTATATAAGCAAAATATGGCATACCAAGAACCACCAATTCTGCTGCATTCTGAACCATCGTCAGCTTCCAAATGCTCTTCAGGGATAGCTCCATGTAGAATATATTAAAGCAATATGACAGGTACCAAGACATGAGTCACCAAGAGTAATTCTCTTCCCCAATTCAGTAGTGAGTGCAATGTGTGCCCAAGACTTACTGTATCTCTGCAAAGATCTTCCTAGCCATGACTGTTACCTGCTCTTTGGGCAAGAGCAGGGATGGGATTCGACTGGTATAACTACCGGTTCTATCTATTAGCGTCACACGCACATGTGCGAGTCACACAAGTGCAATTTACAACCTCTTGAGCTGCCCAGACAGCTGAGCAGCATTCCGCGCAAGTGCACAGCAGTTGGAAAAGCCGTTTTTTATTGCTTTTTTAACCGCAGCTGTTGCACGGAAAGCAGCTGCAGTTGAAAAAGCAGGAAATAAAGGTCAGGTAAGAGCCAGGGTGGGGGTGTGTGTGTAGCAAAACATCAACAGACATAAAACCGGTTCTATGTTGCTGCTCTTCAGAGCAACTGGTTCTACAGAAGTGGACAGAACTGGTAGAAACCCACCCCTGGGCAAGAGGCAACAGTCCAAGAAGATCCCCAAGTTGACCACCAAATCTGCCTGGAGAAGTGTCATCCACTTGAAATTTAAGGATGAAACTATCCAGGTCTGAGTATCTCAAAGCACACCCAATCTTACCAGAGTTACATTGAAGGTATGTATAGTATTACTATATACACAACATATATACCATATATTACCATATATAATATTATTATGTTTTATAACTTATATTAATTTATTTGGTAATATAGTATTTACTATATCATCAAACAAATTTCTAACAATAGATTTCTGGATATAAATTAAAGTAATGGCAAATCAACCATCTGTGAAATTTTTACAAAGTATTCCTAAATTACTCTATATTAGTTATGCTATTTTGGTATGTAGCATTAGAAAAATGACCACAGCAGCATAGCAGTCTTCGCTAAGTAGCTTAAAACATGTCTTTTAATATCTCTCAAAAATGTGCAATGAAGCCTGAATTCTGAATTCTTTATTATTTCCAGTATTTACTATCTGGGGTAAAACACATTGGGTTAAGAAACTGAAACATTCTCTGAACTGAAGCAGACTCAATTATAATTGTTTTTGTGGCAGAAAAACATTCAACAAATGTATTTGTAAGTTTCTCTGCATGGGTAGATTTCAACTGAACTGCCAAAACTAGAGGTAAACCACATGATCGAAAAATTAACAGATGACTGAATGTTGGTAAACAGAATGCATCTTCTGGAAACAGACAAAGGGAATAATCACCAAATTACCAATGAGTGGCATGTCCACCAATTATAACAATTTAACAGAATAACAGAATTAGAAGGAAGCTTGGAGATTTTCTAGTCCAACTGTCTGCTGAAGTAAGTTAGCCCTATACTATTTCAGAAAAATGGTTGTCCAATCTCTTCTTTAAAACCTCCAGTGTTAACAGCATTTAAAGAAAATCAATATAAAATGTTTTGTAGGTGGCACCTAGCCCCAGCAAGACTGGCCAAAATGTATCCAAACACAAAAGCGGAATGTTGGAAGTATAAACACAAAGAAGGAATGTTCTTCCATATGTGGTAGCAGTGTTCAGAGGTTAAAAAATATTGGATGAGGGTACAAAGATGGTTATTAGAAATTACAGAGCACAAATTAGAAATCGAACCGGAAATATTCTTATTAGGAATAATTAAGGGAAAATTGAGCAAGGTCATCCGATACATCATTATACATATCATAACTGCGGTGAGAATAGCCTTCACACAGGGATGGAGGAAGGAAAAGATACCATCTGAAGAAGACTTGACACAAAAAATAATGGATTGTGTGGAACTGGATAAATTCACAATGGAATTAAGAGGCAAAGATGATTTGGACTATTATGCGGTTTGGGATAGAATAGAATAGAATAGAATAGAATAGAATAGAATAGAATAGAATAGAATAGAATAGAATAGAATAGAATATTTTATTGGCCAAGTGTGATTGGACACACAAGGAATTTGTCTTGGTGTAAATACTCTCAGTATATATAAAGAAAAGATACATTCGTTAAGAATTAAGAAACATAATGTACAACACTTAATGATAGTCATAGGGTACAATCAACAATCAAATCATACTAGGAAACGGTCAATATAAATTGTAAGGATACAAGGGACAAAGTTACAGTCCTACAAGCACAAGTGGGAGTGGATGGGTGATAAGGAGTAATGAGAAGATTAGCAGTAATAGTAGTGCAGACTTTGTAATAGTTGAACAGTGTTGAGGGAATTATTTGTTTAGCAGAGTGATGGCTTTCGGGAAAAAACTGTTCTTGTGTCTAATTGTTCTGGTATGCAGTGCTCTATAGTGTCGTTTTGAGGGAAGGAGTTGAAACAGTTTATGTCTGGGATGTGAGGGGTCTGTAAATATTTTCACATCCCTCTTTTTGACTCATGCAGTATACAGATCCTCAATTGAAGGCAGGTGGGTAGTAATTGTTTTTTTCTGCAGTCCTAATTATCCTCTAAAGTCTGTGTCTGTCCTGTGGGTTGTACAAATGGACAAATGGGTGGAGGATAGAAATAAGAGCTGATGTTTATGTATAAAAGGAGAGGTGTATATTAATAATGACACAAACACTGTTAATGCGAATAGAGATTTTTGTTTTTAAAAAATAAAATATTAAGAAAAAGAACTTCAGTGTTGGAGCACCTAAACTTCTGAAGGAAAGTCATTCCACTGATTAATTGTTCTAACTGTCAGGAAATTTCTCCTTAGTTCTAAGTTGGTTCTGTCCTTGATTAGTTTCCAGTTTGAGAGACATGGTGCTCTCATATCTTGAAAGATCTTTTGCATCATCCTACTTGGGCAACTTTTGGAAAAACAAGGAAGGTTTCATCATGAACAGCTATGAACAGCATGAAATCAGATAGTCTTTGACAAAATCAATTTGGATGTAAGAATCTGGAATTCACAGATGACATAGCATTGCTACTGGAAACAAATATATGTTAACTGAGCATGACCACTAATTTGGAAATAGAAGCCAATGAAATTGGAATAAGGATGGGTTCTTACAAAGTGGTGATATTCAAGGAAATACACTAGTTGTCAGATGTCAGTGTATTGAGGATGTACAGTAATTCATCCCTATAGGAGGTATAATATCTGAAAGAGGCACTAAGGCAAAAATTACTGCAGGACTGAAAAAACATTGTTCCCACAAATACACCCAATTGTTCTTTATCAGCTATCAAGACTGACTGCAATATAACTCTGACCTTACAGTACTATTATTCTACCAATAACAATAAATGGCAGTGAAGCTTGGAGGATAATAACAATAATGGAAGGAAAAAACTCAATACATTCCACCAGAATTTCCTATAAAAGATCTCTGGCATCAGTTACCATCTTCATATTACAAATAAGATCCTACAAAGGGGTAATTCCAAGAAAGTGCATAAAATGCAGGATGCATTCTGTTGGTCACATTCTATGTTTGCCAAGGTACCATTCCAAGGCAGCTACAGTTGCATATCACTTGGAGGAAGAAAAAAGAGACAGACCATTCAGATCTTGTGCAAAATGTTTAAAGAAGTAATCATTAAAATTGGTAATTGCTCTAAGAGGCATTGTTGGTAGTAGTTTTGATAGTTTTAAAATAGGATAGGACAAATACAATAGCACTTATACTTAATATACTGTTTCACAGTGCTTAACGGCCCTCTCTAAGTGGTTTACAGAGTCAGCATATTGCCCCCAACAATCTGTGTCTGCATTTTACTGACCTCGGCAGGATGGAAGCCAGAATCAACCTTGAGCCACTCCGAATTGAACTCCTAGAGTGAGCAGTGAGTTAGCTCTGCAGTTCTGCATTCTAACCACTGCACCACCACAGTTCTTATTGTGTAGATTGTGCTCTTGCTGAGTTGATGGCTGGTGGATTGATTGATGATGTGCCATCAAATCGTTTTCAACTTCTAGGAACCACATAAGTAGATTTCTCCATGACAATTTATTCCTCTTATCTGTTCTTTCAAGTCTTCCAATGGTGCACTCATTGCCATCTATCCTTCTTGCTGCTGCTCATCCTCTTCTCTTTCTTTCCATCTTTCAGCTGATGACTGGTTAATACATGCTAAATCACAAGTACTGTAGCTCAAAATCAAAGGAATAACAGTAAAATAGGTCTCTTTTTTTAGAGCTAGTAAGATACCTATTCTAGTACTCAGAGCCTGTAAATATTCTTGGTCCATCATTACCCTTTCTGAGCTAATGGGATTCATCTTCACTGGGATACACCTGACTCACTGAAGCTGAATATTTGAGAAATACTTTGCAATTGCAACATTCCAGTAATGAAGGTGCTAGTTATCACTTCAAAGCCTTACATGACTTGGAACAGGGTTATCTGAAGGATTGTCTTTACTGGTCTCATTTACTGGTCTCATTTACCTGCTTCACTAGAGCAGGGAGTCAAGGAATGTTGTGAGTCCCTCTTCTAAGGTGGTATATCTGGGGGAATCCAGAAGAATGGCCTTCTCCATGGTGACTCCCTCCATGGTGTGTTTGTTTGATTGATTGTTATCACCAGGATGTTTGAGGGATTTTTGTTTTTTATAAATAAATTTGTGGAGCCAAACAGTGTTAGAAAAATAGGACTAAATCAGAACAACGAGTTTCCCGGTTTGGGCCTACATTTAGATCAGTAGGATTGTTTGTAGTGATAAAACAAGACTTGCAGAATGAAAAGCAAAGCAAGATCAATAGCTCTATTCAGAAAATTTTCACCTTCTTATGATTATACTTAGGTTGGCATCGTAACTCTTTGCTAAAAAAACTATAACTCATGCCCAGCAATTTTCTTGTGTTTGGCACAGCAAATAGGAACTAGGAAGTCTACCGTGTACATAAGTTGGAATACTGAACAGGATTAATACTTCTTTTTTTTATCTTTCCATTTCAAAGCAAAATAAATAATAGACATGGGCAATCAGAATGTTTTTCTCTCTCACAATATTAATTGTGTGGGGATGATTTCCCACATTGTGCAGCTGTGTTATGTTCTTTTATGAAGTAGCCAATCCAGAGGAAATCAGGAACAACACTATAATAGCCAAATATAAATCCCATAGACAGTAATATACAAAATTATTTCAAGATCTATAGATTCTTTATGTATGTAAACAAATGCTTAGCTAATACACATTTTTGGAGGAAGAATGATTCATCTGCTTAACTATTTCTCAAGTGTAAAGTTTAAAATAAAATTAAGTTTAAAATGAAATTAATAAACTTAAAATAAAATTAATAAACTTAAAATAAAATTAATAAACTTAAAATAAACTTAATAAAAACAGTGATTTTAAAAAATCATTTTGTTTCCATGGAGCACTAAGAGCATATCAGGTACTATAAGAAAATTCTTTTATGATTTTTGTAATGGAAAAAGATAGATAGATAGATAGATAGATAGATAGATAGATAGATAGATAGATAGATAGATAGATAGATAGATAGCTTTAAAGTGAATTACTGTATTTATTTATTTATTTATTGAATTTATATTGCTGCCTAGTACCCATGGTGACTCAAGGCAGCTTACAGATCCACATTTAAAACAATAAAACTAACAAAAAGAATCAAATAAAGTAGTATAGTACAATACTATACTATACAGTGGTTGAATTATTGGTTAGGGGATATAGCGGTCAAACCTTTGTCATGGTCTGATCATTCTCTCCTTAGACTAGACTTCTGTACCGCCAATCCACACTGCAAGGAGGCGGAGCCGAGGAGATGGTTCCGCCCCAGACGCCTGATGGATCCTGAATGGTTCCAGACAGAGCTTGGGCCATTACCTGAAACTCTGGCTCATAACTCAGCCACAGACTTGGTAGCCACCTGGGATAGGCTGGCTGCCAAGGCTCTGGACCGAGTTGTGCCTTTGCGACCTCTGACCCAGCAGAGATCTCACTCAGCTCCGTGGTTTACGTAGGAGCTGAGGGAGATGAAATGCCGGAAAAGACATCTGGAGGGTGTCTGGAGGGCCAGTCATGCCGAGTCCGACTGAATACAGATTAGGTCCTATATTAGAACCTACCTAGTGGCGATAGAGGCGGTGAAGCGTTCTCACTTCTCCGCCCTTATTGCATCGGCAGAAAATTGACCCGCCGCCCTGTTTAGAGTGACCCACTCCCTGCTTGGGCCGGGAGCGCAGGAGGATCTCTTGCAGGGAAGGGCAGAGGAGTTTTCACGATTTCTGCACGATAAAATCGCTCAGATTCGGGCCGGGTTGGACTCTAGTTGGGAGGTCCCGGGGGACGTGACCATGGTGAGTCTTGAGACGGTTATCTGGGACAAGTTCGACCCTGTGACTGCCGAGGGTATAGACAGGTTGCTGGGGCGGCTGAATGCCACCACATGTTTATTGGACCCTTGCCCCTCCTGGCTGGTCTCTACTACCAGAGAGGTGACACGGAGTTGGCTCCAGGGACTTTTAACGCTTCTTTGATGGAGGGCTCGCTGCCCACTGCCTTGAAAACGGCAGTGGTGCGATCCCTCCTTAAGAAGCCCTCCCTGGACCCAACTCTCTTGAATAACTATCGTCCTGTCTCCAACCTTCCCTTCATGACGAAGGTTGTTGAGAGTGTGGTGGCAGGTCAGCTTCCCCAGTACCTGGATGAAGATACGTACCTGGATCCCTTCCAATCGGGCTTCAGGCCCGGACATAGTACTGAAACGGCATTGGTCACATTGTTTGATGATCTCTAGAGGGCCCGTGACAGGGGTTATTCCTCTGTCCTGGTCCTATTAGACCTATCAGCGGCTTTTGATACTATCGACCATAGTATCCTATTGCAGCGGTTGTGGGGGTTGTGGGTTCGGGGCACCGTGTTGCGGTGGTTCGCCTCCTTCCTCTCCAACCATCTGCAATTTGTGTTGGCAGGGGGGAGAGACCCCCTCGACTGTGGGGTGCCTCAGGGGTCGGTCCTCTCTTCTCTCCTGTTCAACATTTATGTGAAGCCGCTGGGGGAGATCATCCGGGGCTTTGGAATGAGGTGTCATCTGTACGCTGATGATACTCAGCTGTACATCTCCACCCCAAGCCACCCCAACGATGCCGTGGAGGTCATGTCCCGTTGTCTGGAGGCCGTGCGGAACTGGATGGGTGGGAACAGGCTCCGACTCAACCCTTCCAAGACTGAGTGGCTGTGGTTTCTGGCGTCCCGATATAGCCAGGTAGTTCCATCGCTGGCTATTGGGGGTGAGATTTTTCCCCCTTCAGAGAGGGCTCGCAATCTGGGTGTCTTCCTGGATGTACGGCTGTCTTTGGGAGACCACATTACAGCCGTCTCCAGGGGAACGTTTCATCAGGTTCGCCTGATCCACCAGATGCGGCCCTTTCTGGATCGGGATGCCTTACGCACGGTCAGTCATGCCCTGGTCACCTCCCGACTGGACTACTGTAATGCCCTCTACATGGGGCTCCCGAATGGGAGCATCCGGAGGCTTTAACTGGTACAGAATGCGGCCGCGCGGGTGGTTATGGGGGCGTCAAGGTTCTCTCATGTGACACCCCTCCTGCGCGAGCTGCATTGGTTGCCAGTGGCCTCTCGGGTGCGCTTTAAGATTTTAGTGTTAACTTTTAAAGCGCTCCATGGCATCGGACCAGGATATTTACAAGACCGCATTCTGCCATTTTCCTCTCACCGTCCGGTGCGCTCCCACGGGGAGGATCTCCTGCAGGTCCCATCGGCATCTATGTGCCAGATGGTGACCCCGAGGAATAGGGCCTTCTCTGTGGGGGCGTCTGCCCTCTGGAATGGGTTGCCCCCAGAGTTACGTATAGCCACGGACCTGGGGACCTTCAGGCGTGCCTTGAAAACCTGGCTCTTTGACCAGGCCGGCTTGGGCTGATTTTAGATTTGGGTGTTTTACTTTTATATTAAGTTTTAGGGTTTTAGGGAGGGGTTTTAATTGATTACAGCCAGGGCCTTAGTTTAATTTAGTTTTAACTTCTCACATATTTATTGTTTTAATTGTATGGCTGTGCACCGCTCCGAGTCCTTTGGGAGAGGAGCGGTATATAAATAAATATTATTATTATTATTATTATTATTATTATTATTATTATTATTATTATTATTATTATTATTATTATTATTATTATTATTATTATTATTATTATTATTAGAAGGAAGTGAACCAGGATAACACAAGGCCTCCATTCCCATCCTCCAAAGCCACCCCAAGAGAATGCCATGGTCAATGGTATCAAAAGCCTTAGAGAGGTCAACTAAAGCAAGGATGAATGCACTACCCCCATCCCACTCCTGCCAGAGATCATCCAAAAGTGTGACCAATGCTGTTTATGGTAGGGGTTGAGATAACCCATTTCATCCAGAAATCTCTGAGCTGCCATGTGACCACCTCTCAACAACCTTCCCCAAAAAGGAAAGATTGGAGACAGGTCAGAAATTATCTAACCAGGTGGAGTCCAGCGATGGCTTCTTAAGAAGATGGTGGACCACAGCCTCCTTAAAATGCTGGGGCACTTCCCCCTCCTGCAGGGGAGCATTAATAACCACCAAAATCCACCCACCTATCACCTCCCAGGAAGCTTTCACAAGCCAGGAGGACATGGGTCTAAAACACAGGTGCTTGCACGTGTACTACTTAGGATCCTGTCCACTTCCTTGAGCAACAGGGTCAAACTGTTCCCAGAAAACAGCAAAAATCTGCCTCAGGGGCTTCCACTGAAACAGCAACCATGCTGGCATCTAACTGGGAACCAAGTCGAGTGATTTTGTCTGCCAGAAAATCCACAAATTCCTCAGTATGCCCCTTCAGGGGGACCTCAATCTTTTTCTTCCCCAGGAGAAGAGGAGGCTCACCTTAACGAAGGTTGCTGGGTGATTATCTGCAGAAACAATTAGTGTGGAGAAGTATTTACACTTTGCTGCACAAATTGCCATGAAGTAGGCCTTAGTAGCAGCTCTTACCCATATTCGATCAAGTTCATCCTTCAAAACAGTGGTTGCCAACAGTGAGCCGTGAGAAAAGTTTGGTGGGCTGCAGAGAAATCTCATCCCCAGAGCACCCCCCAAAAGCAATTAATCCAGGCTGCTCAGCCAACATGGCCCATGGGAACCCTCCCTACCCACTCACTCCTTACCCAGCAAACTTGTCTGCTAAGTTGCTATTTTTCCTTTTTCTGACCATCATCTGTTTTGCCATGCCAGGAGATTAGTTAGGAAGCAAGAAATGGTTGGATTTCTTGATTTCTAGCTAAGCACAGCCGAACCTCCCTTAGGACTGAAGCAAAGCAAGCAAATTTGAGAGACTGAGCTACCGATTGTAGATAGATAGAACACTGAATGATTCTGTGAGCAACTCAATCTACCTGCTTTGCCTGATTTTGGATAAAAGTTGTTTTTTTAAATAAAATATTCAATATTTATATACATTGTGTGTTGTGAGTTAATTTTATGAGTTTGCTTGCTAACAAATTTTATGAGTTTGCTTGCAAGCAAATTTTATGTGACAGACTGAGCTAGCCAATGGCAGATAGATAGATTTCTGAATAAATCTATGATTCTGTGAGCAACTCAATCTGTCTGCCTGCTTTGCCTGCTTTTGGGTAAAAGTTGCTCTTTTTCAAAATAAAAAAATCAATATTTACATGCATGGTGTGTTGTGAGTTAATTTTGTGAGTTTGCTTGCAAGCAAATTTTATGTGATAGACTGAGTTAGCCAATGGCAGATAGATAGATTTCTGAAAGAATCTGTGATACTGTGAGCAACTCAATCTGCCTGCCTGCTTTGCCTGATTTTGGGTAAAAATTGCTCTTTTTTTATAAAAAATTCAATATTTATATAAATATTTATAATATTTACATACAAGCCATGCCCAGCCGTCACATGACCACCAAGCCATACCCACAAATTAGGCGACACCCACAGAACCAGTTAGTGGTCCTTGGGATCTAAAATTATGAGTTTGTTGTTCCCTGAGGTCCAAAAGGTTGACGACCCCTGCTTTAAAACATTGCTCAATGTTTTCCCCCAATCTGTTTCCTAGTGGGTCTTTTTTAATAATAAGATGGTAGCATCATAAGAACCACACAAAAAACAACCAATATTCCAAAATGATTTTTAGATTAGATCAGGGTGTGTCAAACTCCTGGCCCGCTGGCCAGATGTGTCATGTGCTAGTCATGCCCACGCCTGGTTTAGCAAAAAGGAAAAAAAGCCCTGATACATCACATGACACCACCATGACAACATGATACCCCTGGATTAGATGATATATTAAGTAAAATAGAAAAAAGAGAACTATGTGATTTGGGAGAAAGATATCAAGTATAGGCCATTGTATAATTTCAGAATTATACGTATGGAATTCTAGCATTAAAACCAAAAATATTCTTCCATAACTTAAAAGGTGAAATTTCTGACTTAGATTACTGTCAAATTTATATACACAAAAAAATTGCTGCTCTCCTTGAGTTTCTCTTGCCACGCATGGTTATGGCCAGGGAAGAAAAGATAATGAATTTCTTTCCAGTTTCCTAAATTTAGGACTATTCCTAAATAAGGGCCCAACTTTTAGAATAGATAACTAATATTGTTTTTGACAGCAGCATCTCCCAGGTGTTTAAAGCAAGTTTCTCCAGCCCTACTTAGAGTTACCAAGACCTTCTTGTAGCAAAGCAGATGTTCCACGTTGAGCTACATCTTCTTTTTGTAATCTTTTGGCCACATCAAGGATCAGCTCAAGTGAAATAGTTTCCTATTATTTCATTTTTCCATTAAATGTATGTGCCACCAAGTGTGGAATATTCATCTGGTTTATGGACTTCAGTAAATTTGCCCATTTGTTTCTCCATTCATTAATTCATTTGTTTCTTAGATGCAAATTGTAACTGGCTTAATTATCATTCCATGAAAGTGCAGGTCTTTAATAGGGAATTCTTAGCCTCTTGCCAAAATCATCATCATCTAGACAAAGCTTGGCAGTTTATTCATATAACATCAATTAGCACTAATTTGATACAGGTTATTCTCATTTAATGCCCACATTTGGAACTGGCAAATTAGTCATTACGTAAAGTTGCCTCTAAGTAAAACAACAGCTATGCTTATGAAGTTATGATCTTACTTCAACTTTCCATTGCTTTACAGACTCACAAAGGTCATAAATGCAAGGATTGGTTATAAGGTTACTTCTTTATCACCATTATTTTACATTTTCTCTTCAACAAATGAAGTTCTTCATTCTATTGCAATTTTCAGTTTGTTTTGCAAAGTTATTTGGTGAAGCAAATATTCTTTAAAGAGTGTGAAAATACTTTTCTACGAACTGAGGTATCTTTTCTATGAATCAAGTCCATCTAGAGAAAAGAATTGTAAAGGGTGTTGAAACTGACAAAAATGGTAACCATACAAGGTACATATTAGAACCCCCAACTGTGTTAGGTACACATAATAGGCTGTGGAAACAAGAGGTCAGTTTAGAAAAGAAAATTGCATGTTACTTGTGATGAAGCATTCCAATTTTGACACTTCCTGCTCCCATTCATAAAAGACGTATGGTATGGCTTTCAGAAAATCATTGCACCTCATTTGAATAAAATACGTTTCCTTGGACAATAGGACTGAGCAAACTGAAAGTCTTTGGTATTTACAAGATAAATGACTTTGTGAAAAAAATTTTGCCTCAGCGGTCAAGGAAACCCTATGCCAAACAGTTCAGTCTGCTCTAATCCTCTGTTTAATGGGATGAAAGAAAAATGAGTAATTGTCATTTCCTGCATGTTATGAGGAAATTGGTGTGGCAGAAAGACAGTCCAACTTTGCTGTCAGTTTTATGACAGGATGTCTTACTGGTTTTTCAGAAACTGAAAGAAAGTTGAGAATATAGGTAAATTTCCAGTTTGCAGCATACAAGAAAGGAGGCATTGGCATTCACTGATTAAAAGGGAAAAATCCTTCAGTTTACAAATTAGCATGCTTATGTATACACTTCCTTTAAAGAAGGTAAAATATTAATGGAAAATGGAAAAAATGGCCAGAATGCAGTTTAATTATCCAGATTTTATATGCAACATACATAATGTAACATAACATAATGTAACATAATATCTTAACATAGCATAGCATATCACAGCACAGCACAGCACAGCATAGCAACAAACATAACATAACAACATAACATAACACTCCCATGGGTGGGATGTCCTGGCAGGTTTTCTTCTCTAGAGTATTCAATTCACTTCATTTGCATGCTTCAGGGATAATCAGGATTCATAACTGTCACAGTCTCCATTTGAAAATTTTTGCTAAAGAGTCAAAAAAGTGGTTTTTTGAGGGGTAGACTCCCCAGTATATTTTTCTTATTCATTAGTAGTTGCAGAGTGGTGATAGAAATATTAGAAACATTTTCTGGTGACATTAAATATTGAAAATCTGATACTTCTGAGGAACTTCCTATGTTTGTGAAAAAGAAATGTCACTATAAAAACAGAGAAAACTATTATATTAAAGAGCCTATTGCAAGGTGTGTGCAGATTAGCCTAATGAGTCTCCTAGGAGTCCTATTTGATATCAAATAAAGCCCCCTCATGGGCAGTACCGTGTGACCAGCACTCTGTTGACACTGTTGAAATGAATGAACATGTAATAACATTTAACATTTAATTGGATCCTTGTTCTTGGTCAGCTCAGTAGAACTGATTTTCAAGCTCTAAATTAGCCACATACAATATTTTCTCAGACTGAGGAGTATATATTTTTACCACCCTTTAAGTGGCATAAGGACCAGATTTAAATAAGTGATGGACAGGGCAGAATCTACATTATTTTAATTTTAATTTAATAAAATTAATTATTATGGTATATTTAATAATTTTCTCTTTTGCCAAGTTAACAGTTAAAAAGAGGTGGTAATATTGGAAAGGCAACTTCATTAGCTCCAGAGGTTTGTAGTACAACATGTATTTCTGGAACCTGTGCAGCTTTGCTCTCGTTGGGATGGATTCAAAGGGTGGAAGAGACACCTCTTCCCACACAAAATGGATGGAGAGATTTAACTATGCCCTCCTTTTAGTGAAGTGCATTATGCTATCATACTGGTTATGGGTTGCTTTTTTATTGGTCCCTGTGAAAGTATGACTTCAGGCAATTAATTGAACAGATCACTGCAGTTTTCTTAACAAGATTTTTCAGAAGTAGTTTGCTATTGTCTGCTTCCTAGGACTGAGAGAAAGTGACTAGCCCAAGGTCATCAGGCTGTTATCTTGATGCCTTAATCACTACATAAACCTGGTATAAAATTGGAAGTAAAATTGTAATATTTGAATGACCAGTCAAAATCTATTTATTCAACCATTTGTCTGTTAGATTATTATTGTGATGTTCAGCAATAATAGTAATGACTTCACCATTTTATTCCATAATCAGTGTAGTCAGTTTAACTTGTTTCATTTTGTCTGACTTATTATGTGATATCTATATGATCTAATATCTATAGAAAAACATAAAAAGAATCAAAAATGGTTTGCTTGATTTTTTTGCTAAACAATGTACTGGAACAATGATAAGTTAGGGACTTTTCTAACAAGAATTAACAACTATTGTCCAGATGTCATCTTTTGTTTATGCTTCTCCCTGTGTGTGTCTTTCTGTCTGTGTGTGTGAGAGAGAGAACGAGAGAGAGTCATTTTGTGTGTGCATATGTGATTATATGCCTTCTTTGCTCAAACTGACATAAATAATAGGGACCAAAGATACATTAGATGTATTTCATTGTTTGCTATGTTTAAAACAAAATTAGAAGCAAATAAAGCAGAAACCCATATAATTCTAGAAATTAGTACAGTATTATTTAGAAGTGATATTATGACCTTTTTCATCCTATTAATTAAAATATGACAGACTTGAAGCTACTGTACAGAATACAGTACATTTACCAACAGATTATAATATTTGCTTCCCAATTTTTTTTTATTCTTTATTTTATTACAGTGATCACTTAACCTGGGGTGCCTGATTATTTTTGAAACTTCACCTTGGTAGTTCTTGTTGAGCCCTATTTTAATGCATTGGCCCTTTATTTTACCACTTCTTACCTCAAAAGCTGTGATTATCTGAAACAAGAATTTATCAGTTTGAATGGCTATAGCAGGGAGATAAATTGTGATCTTTCAAATGTCTGTTGCCAATGTAGCTAATGGAGGTGGAAGGTGCTAGGAATTGTATGTTATAACATTTTAATTGCAAAGGAAGTTTCCTGTGTTCTTCCTCTAGCCTACATCTCTAGCTATATAACCAGAGCCCACTGGATTTTGCTGACCGAAAAAACTTAAATGACTATGGAGTCCTTGGTGTTCTATAAGCTTTGTTGTTTCCTTGCAGACATTTCACTACCCCAATAGGTAATATCAACATCATCAATGTATCAACATCATCAGAGCATCTCTTTCATAAATTCCATAAATTTAAATAAGTAGCAACAATCTATCATGGAATAGTAAGTACAATTGAGCCTCTGTTTCTGATGGATCCCTTCCCATCACTGTGAAATGCCTCTCACAAGATTTAGTAGGATAAACAACAATTGATGTTCATAGCCAGAGCAACATGCTGTCTTGTGATCAGTTACAATAGGGTTAGCAAATTTAAACAAAAATACTAGTTTATTTTATGAAAACTAAATTAATACATATGCACATTTAAGCGTTGCATTGCTAAAAGATGCAAAGTGCTTCTTTGCCACAAAAAACAAATAAAAGTATTGACCTTTTTTTTTGGCACTGGCATGTCAGAGTGTTCTAGTGCTCCACACCTTCTATTGTTGTCCAATGAAAATAAGACTCTCTATTTCTCTTTCAAGGTCTCACTATGACAGTTGTTAAAAGTAAGATTAAAAGTGACAATGGAAAGCCATAATTATGGTGACATCTTCTCTTTCCATTCTATAAGTGAATAGAAACTTGAATATTTGTAATGTGTATTTTCTTTGCCTAAAAGAGAATGGAATCTGCTTGGAAACCTCAGATTTACTAGAACGAGAGCTCCCTACAGTGTTCTCGTTCTAGCAAAGAAGAAGAGCTCCCTACAATGAGAAGCTCTCCATATCTAAAGCAAGAGAAGGTTACTTTGTGTTACTCAGATGATACATTTAAAAAAGTAGCACTAAATGCATATATAAATTGATGGCTTTTTATCTATTTTGATGAGATGGACAATGAATTATGGCATCTTCTTTAAATATAAGATTATGCAAGGTAACCGTAATGACAATTCAGTGGTGGAGATATATTTTCACTGGCTACAAGTTCATATGCCAGTGAGTGGTATCTTGAACTGACATCAAGAATTCTTCCATTATCTGATTCTGGATCCATATAGTCTATGTATTCATCATTATAATTAGCTTCTATGAATACCTGCTAAACACTTAACATTGTTTTGAGTTCTTTCTAAAGCTATATCCTCAAGACACTCTGTTCTAATCTTCCAAGATGCTTGAAGAGGAGGTTCACTGTACTTTAATTGGCATGTAGTAGAAGCAAACAGAAGACAATAAAACACAAAGTAAGTTCTTAATTTTATAGCTCATACTTTGGTTAAGAAGCTCAAAGCAGCACATACAGGGCTCCCTTCTGCAATATCCCCTCTTACCAAAATTTCCTAGGCTGAACAAAGGGAGAATGATGGGACCTCAGTTATACATTCTATGGCTGAGGTAGTACCTGAGTCTCATTTAACGCTTTGGTTTCAATCACACAAAACTATGATAACTTTTTTAACCTCACCATCCCCTCTTACTCTGAAATAGATCATTAAATCAATATATGCAGAAGGGAAGGACACCATACTACCCTTTTACTGAAATGTTCTTCCATTCATGAATGCAAGACACTGCCCCCATTTTATTTTTCAGTGGCAGCTATCCATCTGTCTCTTTCCTTTTTAGATCTTTATATATAGGGTCTTGTTTTACATAATTACTTAACTGCTTTTTTCCTTACTTTTTTATACTGTTTTATACAATCACACATGACTTCAAGTCAGTCTTTGCAAGTACACACAGTTCTTTTAGCAAGATTTTTGGAAGTAGTTTACACTGTCTTCTTCCTAGAGCTGAGAAAGAAACTGCTTCAAAGTTGCTAAGCAACTTTGTGTGTAAGCAGGACTGGAACTCATGGTCTCTCTGGGTTCTATTCTGGTACTTTTAGCCCCTAACTATATTGCTGTCTGTATTTTGTTAGCCATTCTGAAAGCTGTAAAGCCAAAATAAGTGGCTAGATACTTTTTACATCTAGTCCAAGGGTCTTCAAACTTGGCAAGTTTAAGACTTGTGGACTTCAACTCCCAAAATTCCTGAGCTAAAATGACAGGAAGAGGAATTCTGGGAGTAGAAGTCCACAAGTCTTAAAGCTGTCAAGTTTGAAGACCCCTGATCTAATCAAATGGTAAATGCCCTCAAGAGAACTCCAAAAATTTAGGCAGAAGTCTCCTTTTTTCTTATTTCGTCTTTTGAAATGTCAGTGAAATGACTATAGGACCCTTGGAATATAAAATGTTCATTCTGTCACAGAGTTATAGGAGTCTCTGTATGTAGTTTTGTATGTGTAGCTTTTCAGAATTCAAAGAATGCTTACTCTCAACAAACATATTGTGCACTTTGCTCAGACATTACAATAATAATATAATAATAATAATAATAATATTGATAGGTAGACAAAAATGCCACACCCAGTCTGAATATCTGGTTGACTGTGATGATGATGATGATGATGATGATGATGATGATGACGACGACAACAACAACAACAACAATAATAATAATGGGTGCTGCCTTGACGTGGTGGGAGGCTTAACTGTTCCAATGAAGCTGAGAGCTATGCTGGCAGTAGTGCAAACTACCAACAGGTCCAACCATGTCAGAGAGGTCTAGGCCGAGGAGCAGAACTGAGTGCACCCAACAATCCATGCAATGAATAATGATGAAACACAACCGAATGAAGCCTATATCAGCTCGGTCGTCACCCGGGTTAACAAGGACCGCGTCGGGTGCTGGGGAACCTGGGCATCCATCGATGCCTACAGGCCACAGGTCCCATAGCTGAGCACCAGGGCATGGGCCTGCAGGGCTACTGGAAGTTGAACAACCTAAGAAGCAGCAGAAATACACCATGTCAGAGAACCGCACTGTAATGAAATGCTACTACAAAGCAGAACCAGAAAAACGAGGCTACCAAAAAAGGATGTACAAGTTATGGAAGCAAGAATATCCAGACTCAAGGATAACTGAATTACGATTAGCCGATCAACGACAATTCATCACTTGGAACAAAGTGCTCAGTGAAGTCAAACTTGAAGAAATATGGAAAAATTGTGAAACGGGAATACAGACTGCTAAACAGCAGACTGCTGAAGTGGCAGCAGAAAATACTCCAATAGCATCTGGAGCAACTGAACAGCCTGAATTCGAAGAAAATGCAGATATTTTGCAAAAACAGTATCAGCAAGGGCCTAAAGTCATCATTGAAACACCAAGAGTACTCATTGCCAGGCAGCAAGAAGTGAAAGCTAAATCTTGGCACAACGCTGCAACAAATGCAAGAAGAAGAAGGCTTCCAACATTGAAGACTGCATAGAAAATATTTGGCACCATTGATGATAGATGCAAACTATGCACTTGCAGCAGTCCAGATAACATCAATTGAACAAACAAATCAACTTGCCTACAGTACAGCAGTCATAGTAACAGAAGAACTGGGGATTCAACAGCCGCAGCCCCCTAGAAAATTGACTGGAAAACTGCAGTGGAAAATCAGGTTGGAGTTGAAAATCAAGAGCCTGTGAGCAGATGCAAGCAACTTGAAGCATTTGCAGGAGAAAAAGCTGAAGAATAGCAAGATCAAGAAACATCTGATAAAAAAATATGGGTTCAGCACAAGAAAAATTGACGAAGCATTGGAAATTGTGAAGCAGCAGATAACAGCAACAGCAAGAAAAATTGAAAGATACGAAGCCAGAATCATCCAGTACAAACAAAATGAATTGTTCAAATCAGACCAAAGATGGTTCTATCAGAGTCTGAATCAGATGGGGATACGAAAATTGAAAACCTGAAAAAACAGCAACTACTCAGTTTTGGAAAGACCTATGGGAAACTGAGAAATGTTACAACAAAAATGCTGGGTGGATCAGAGACTTTGAGACGAAATTATCCAAGAACAAAATGGAGCAATTGGAAATAACTACTGAAATAATAAGCAACAGGGTGAAAAAAGTCAAGAACTGGACATCGCCGGCAATGATCAACTGCATGGCTTTTGGCTCAAATACCTGACCAGCCTGCATGGAAAATGGCCGAATAATTCAATGAGATGCTGCAGACAGGAAATATCCGTGAATGGTTAACAGCTAGGAAAACCTACTTGATACAGAAGGGTCTAGCAAAAGGGGCAACACCTGCAAATTACAAGCCAACCATGTTCAAGCTGCTGACTGGCATCATAGCTGACAGGATCCAGGACTACCTGGAAGCAAATAACATTTTGCCAGTAGAGCAGAAAGGAAACAAACGAGGAAACAGAGGCACAAAAGATTAGCTCCTGATCGACAAATGATTTTAGAGAACTGCAAAAGCTGAAAAAACAAATCTGCATACAACTTGGATTTACAAGAAAGCATTTGATTCACTACCGCACAGCTGGATCATCAAGTGCCTGGATGTCATCAGAATATGCAAGTGCTTTGGTACTTTCACTGCAAATGTGATGAAGCACTGGAAAGCAGAACTGTTTAGTGGAAGTGAAAGCTACGGACTGATCAACACCAAAAGAGGGATTTTCCAGGGTGATTCTTTGTCACCTCTGCTGTTCATCATCGCCATGACCCCCCTGTCAACAATCTTACAGAAAACTAACCTGGTTTATCAAACTGCTAAAAATTCACAGAAAATCTCTCACCTGCTGTACATGGATGATCTGAAGTTATATGGAAAATCAGAAATTGAAATCCAGTCACTGACCAATTCAGTTCCAATTTTTCAGCAGTGACATTAGCATGGAGTTTGGCCTGGACAAATATGCCACAGTGGCACTGAAGAAAGGGAAGATTGTAGAAAGTGATGGAATTGAAATGCCCAATGGACAATACCTGGGCCATATCTGTCATCAGATATATTGCTGGGACTAGACACAGGCAGAGCTGGACAGCTTGGATAGGAAAACAAGAAAACTGATGACCATACACTATGCGCTGCACCCGCGTAGTGACGTTGACAGGCTATATTTGCCCAGAAAAGCAGGCGGCAGAGGACTTTTGCAAGTGAAGCAGACAGTAGAAGAAGAGAAGCATGCTCTGGCAGATTATGTGAAAGACAGTGTTGAACCGGCTTTGGTGTAGGTCAACAAGAGGAAGCTGCTCAAAGTGCAACAAACCAAGAATCAATATAGAAAAAGTGATGCAAACTCGGGCTGACAGCTGGTGTAACAAAGCACTGCATGGACAGTTCCTTGAAAAGATCCAAGAAAAAGTAGATAAGGAAAAGATCTGGTTATGGTTGACCAATGGAACACTGAAAAAAGAAACAGAAGGCCTGAATCTTGCAGCCCAAGAATAAGACATCAGAATGAATGTAATCAAAGCCAGAATAGAAAAATCTGCTGATGATCCCAAACGCAGACTCTCTGCAAAGAAGCAGATGAAACTATTGATCACATACTGAGCTGTTGCATGACAATAGCTCAGACTGACTACAAACAACATCACAACACAGTAGCTCAGATGGTCCACTGGAACTTGTGTCACAACTACCATTTGCCTGTAGCAAAGAACTGGTGGAATCATAAGCCTGAAAAAGTAGTCGAAAATGAGCATGCTACTGTGGGACCTCCGAATACAGACTGACAAGTTTTGGAACACAATACCCCAGATATCACAATTGTGGAGAAGAAAGAAGTGTGGATCGTTGACATTGCCATACCTGGTGACAGCAGAATCGATGAGAAACAACTTGAAAAAGTCACCAGATATCAGGAGTTGAGAATCGAACTGCAGAGACTTTGGCATAAACCAGTGCAGGTAGTTCCAGTGGTAATTGGCACACTGGGTGCTGTGCTTAAAAACCTAGGCAAGCACTTAAAAACAATTGGCGCTGACAAGATCACCATTGGTCAGCTGCAGAAGGCACCTTACTGGGATCTGCTCGCATAATCCGCCGGTACATCACGCAGTCCTAAACACTTGGGAAGTGTTTGACTAGTGATTTGTGATACGAAACCCAGCATGGTTATCTTGTTTGCTGTGTATACTGTCATTTTTGTGTATAATGATGATGATGATGATAATGATGATGATGATAATAATAAAAAATAAAGATAATAATAAATATAATAATAAAAATAATAAAATAATAAAATAAAAATAATAGAAATAGAAATAAAAATAAAAATTGGATGTTTATTGGGTTAAGGACCACCTGGTGATATCATCCTATGAGAAGGGAACTCAGAAATCTGATTATGAGTCCTCCATCATCAAACACAAAATCAAAAAGGCCAGAAATCCCAGCTTCTCTAGAAAAACTGCAGTAGCATTTCCAGCTGAAGTTTGAGTCAGACGAATGAGGCTATTGCTGGTTCAAAGCCCATGAATAGTTCTAAAGTCTGGAACTGAGTAAACAGCCTGTACCGGGTAGTGTAGCACTCCCACTGAAGGTGAAAGAACATAATCTGAAAGTGCTTCTTGATTCAGTGTTCAGTTATCACCAAAATGCCAAGTATTATCTGTAATACAGAATGCCTTTTCCTATGTACATTTTGTACCTTAGATGTTCTCAGAAAGATAGCCTAACCTCAGTCAAAGATGCCTTTTTAAAATTTTACAAGCCTTGAAAATGACCCTTCCCCAAACTACAATTCCTGCAAAATAACTATAGTATGATACAAATAAAAACAACTATCAGTGAAGATAAAATGTCAATCAAGAAGAAACTGCAGTGATTTGTTCATAAGCTGAAATCTAGATAATAGATCTACAAAACAGCTTGATACATTGGCAATGAAAGAACTCCTCTCCTTAAATCAGCTCGTCTGTATTCCCAGAATTGAAAATGAGGCATATTTTGTAGTTCCAATAATAGATTAAATGTCATGGCACTCTTACTGACATTTTGATGCTGAATAAGATTTACCTGTTTTACTGGGCATTTGTAGAATTACTAGGATCCATGACCATTGATGGGGTGAAACTATTTTGTGGTTTCCACCTTTATCATTGTGTTTGTTGTTATGGGACTTCATTGTTCATGGCTGGTAAATTTTCATGAAAGTAAGGTATACACTGATACAACAAAGTAAATAAAAAATACAACATTGGCTGATTAAAACCGGAGCAACTTCCATTTCATTTCCAGAGACAACAGTTCTAAAAGGAAGAAGGTTTCATCCTCTAAATCTTGCAGGAAGTGGCAATGGAAGGTCAAGGTAATGGAGGACCCTTTTTTTCCCAAACTTTCACTGCAATGTTAATCACATTTAAGAAACCACGAAATAATTACCTGAGCTGTACTTGAGTTCTTTAAAAATGCACAAGTTCCACTCAAAAAGAATATGCTTGGAAGTACTCTATTAATAGATTTAATCAAAAGAAAATGTTTTATTATTGCATAAACCATTGTCTTAAATACAGCAGCCTTGCTGTTTCTCAAACTGATGGTCTGAATGGGTCCAATGGGCAACTCTGAACTCAACCACCAGCAGCAGTAAAATCCCCAGGATGCATCAGAATTTCTAAACCTCAGGCCATAACATTTTAGAAGCTTCCTTACCCATTAAGAGTTTATGATTAATATGATATAATGATACATTGTTTAGGAACTATATCAAGCTGCTATATCCCAAATCATTATCATCCAGTCCAGCATAAAACAAAAAAGAAACCTGGTGAATGTGTTTAGAGGATGATTAGGCCAAGGCCAAATGAAACAAGCCCATCCATACTTCCTTGGTTACCTTGGAGACTATACATTGTGAGTAAAGTAGCATTGTGGCAAGTAGCAGAAGCTTGGTATGGATATTTATTTTATTTATTTAGGAAAATATTACTTCTGCTTTTTATCTACTAGATGCCCAAAGCAGTGAAAAACTTAATTTAAAAGAAAAAAAGAAAACCACATATATTAACAAGAGAACTAAAGTAAGATGAAAAATACCCAAAAGCTGGCATGGGAAACAATTTAATAAAGGAATAGATTAATTCCTTCCTGGAATAAGAGAGAAGATATATTTCAGTGATGTAGCATACATTTGCATGTCAAAACATCGAACTTCAATCCTGGGATCATCTAATAGGACTGGCAGAAACTACTTTTCAAAAATGTGTAGAACTGACTCCTGTAAGTCTGGATGATGATCTATTAACTTTTGACTTACTGATTTGTTCATATATTGTGTTTTATCTGGTTATCAGTGTAACCTCTTTCAGGAAGTACACAAAATCCTGAATAATAAATCAAGCCATACATGATTATACAACATACTAAACTGCAAATAACCCAGACAAAATTAAAACTGACTTTAATTCTCGTTTGCAAATGCATGTATTAAGGTGTTCACATAACTTGGCTAAACACAAGTGATTACTGCTTAATCAAGGGTTGGAAAACTACAATCCCTGGACCAAATCCAGTTTATTGCCTGTTTTATACAGCCCAGGCTAAGAATGAGCATATTGCCATGCCCAAGCCTCAGCTAAGTCTATGGAACAAGAGAGAAGCAGAGGCCAAGGCATCTTGGGCAGCTATGACCTATTATCAGCTTCTCTGATGACAGTGTAATGGGCTGTGAGAATAACCTTGGGAGACAGAAGAAAGACCTGCAGCCAAATCAACAGTCTGTTAAGAGCCTTACAAGTCCAAAATAGAGTTGGAGTGGAGAATTTGGCCCAGAAAGGACCCTTCCTAGTTCCATGTAAATTAAAAGCGGGGGAGAGGGAAAGTGCTTTTGCAGTATTGAAGGCTAAGTCTATGCACTGCCAGGAGTTCAATCCTGATGGCTCAAGATTGAATCAGCCTTCCATTCTTCCAAGATCAGTAAAATGAGGACTCAAATTGTTGGGGGCAATATGCTTAGATAATGCTGTAAAGCACTATGAAATGGTATATAAGTGCTATTGCTATAATGGTAGTATTAATATTCATGATTTGGGTTTCCTGTCTGGAGTATCTCAAAAGGTTGCTAGATAGGCTGGCTTCCTCCAATGGCTATCGTTGCTGGTTATCCTCACAGAGGTAGAAAAGGGTGGAGTCTGAGCTTTACAAAAAACGGTTTGCTGGACCCCAGTTCAAATAAAACAACTTCCTATATTGTTATAGAGATCTTATGTGCAATTTCTAAATATGAACACTATGTAATGGAGAGCATTAGTCTTGTCAGTTAAGAAAAAAACGTATTTTTTATAGAATCACTACCTAAAGGACACAAAAAACGGTGACAATAGATAATGTCTGGGCAAAGAGAAGAATCAAAATAAATAGGATTCTATGTTGGAGTTCCTTTCAGAAACTCAAAATAAATATAGCTTTGTAATTTAGAGAGAGTACAAATGTGACTTCATCTGAGCTTTTCAAGAACCTTTATAACATGAAGAGCCGGCATATGAGTTTTCTTTCTGTTTCCTTAGTTTCTAAGGTGATTAAATAGGAGGATAGGAACCTGAAACATAAATTGCTTTTGGAGTTTCTCTAGGTGAAGAGGAAGTATGGACTTTTTAAATTAGGATGAAGATGATCTAATCCAATTTGTTCAGTCACCCAGTCAAATATAAGGCCACAAGTGGGGACTTATTCTTAAACTCTTTTATATTGTATATTTGATGGCAGTAACATTGGTTCTGTTTCTGGCAATAATGTGCATTTCTCAAATGGAAAAAAAGAAGCTAGGAAAAAAACCAATTTGTTCTTTTTCTAAAAGAGGAAGAAGATGAAATAATCCAAGCAAAGTTAATACTTGTAGGTATTCTTCTCTTTCAACCACAGGAAAATATGATTGGAGAAAGGGAAAGATTTTCTGCCTCAAATTCATCTCCTCTAACATTATGTGGCCCACAAAAAACTAGTGGAATCAATAGTGTTTGGTTCAAATTCAGTTCAGCATTCATAAATAAATAAATAAACAAATAAATAAATAAGTTGCTGTTAAAACTAGAAGAGCCTAATTTCATTAAGGCTATCGTATTTGGGTTTCAGAAATTCAGACAACCACTAGATTTTTGCAACCCAGATATGATGGCTTCATACAAATATAGTTAGGACACAGTATCTGTAATACGTGCAAAGGACTGATCTTTCAGTAATGAAGATATTATATACCAAGACAATAATTTCAAATATTTTATAAAGTCCTTTATTATTAGAAGCTGAATTACTAAGGAAATGCTCAGAATGTCTTTGGGACACTTTTATAGTTAAAATACAAATTTATGGTTACGATTCAAATTAAACATAATTGGAGATTGAGCATTAGGTTTTAATATTTATTTATTGTGTAATATGCATAAATGTGTACAAATGCAAGAAAATTATATCAGTTTTGTTTTTTTTCATTTCTTGTCACAAACCAATCAATGGAACTTTTCAATTTTTCAATAACATTTATAAGAATTTTTGATATGTAATTTTCCAATATATATAATCTTTAAAACAATTTCTTTAAATTTTTGGACTTTGTAAAGTAGTGCCATGAAGATTTGAATACTTGCTAATACAAAATTGGAAAAGTGTGAATTTGAAAGAATAAATCATAGTTATACAACAATCATTTCTGGCTCAAAAATGCAATTATAGATAATTCACATTTAAGCCAAAGACACTCTCTATACACATTCATGTCTTTTTCCAGCCCCCAAACAAAGACTTCTACCATTCATAAGTGAACAATCCTATTTCAGTGGTGTCAGACTCATGTCATCACGTGACATATCGGGACATTTTCCCCTTTGCTAAACTGGGCATGGGCATGGCAGTGCATGACACATCCGGCCTGTGGGCCGCGAGTTTGCAGTCTTGTCCTATTTAGTTTAAGACATCTAATGATAAGTCAGTTGCTAAATCACATATAACTTGTGATAAAATCACATATATATAACCTTTGTCTCTAAACATTTTGAACTATGACATGAATATTAGAAGTGGGGAGAGATAGTTCTTGAAAGATCAAAATTAAATAAGAAATGTAAGAAAAATGGATTTAAATATCAGATGGTATATACAGTTGCTTAGTAAAGCATATACATAAAAGCATACATGTGCCTTTGGGATGAAGACAGCTTTTTCTTGTTTGGGTTTTTTAAAATCAAAATATTATGTTTCATGAAAGTATTAAAACTGTTAGCATTTAAATTTTTGGTTTGTTAATTTTAAATATCAATTTGGACTATCTCAAGATGTAATTTCCATAAAAATTCCCTGAAAATGGCAACATGATATAGATTTAAAATTATCAGCACTACCATTTGTGTCTTAAGTAGAGACAAAATTGTAACATTCAATGTAAGTATGATCTTTGTTCATGACAGAGAAAAAAAAATCTGTTTTAACTCTGATCTCAACTGACACTCTTTTCTAATTAGATGCTGGGAAGGTTGTGGGAAGATTCCAGAAGATCTTAGGTGAAAATTAAATCTGCAGGTGCAGGAGACATCTCTTATATTATCTAGTTCAATTTTTATTCTAAAAAAAGAGGCATTACTGTTTGTTTGCTCCATAAAAAAGCAAAGAGGAATAGATATGTATGTATTAACACAATCTGGCAGCAAATCTTCCATTTCTAGCTTTGCTGATCCTGGGCTTATATTTATAATCTTCCTTTGGCTGTGAGCATCAAGATAATAAACATAATATTTCCATGCCATGTGTTCTTGTCTTCAATTAAGTCCTAGAAGAGGGGGTCAACTTATTTTCCAAAGCACCAGAAGGCAAGACCAGAAACAATGGAGGGAAACTAATCAAGGAGAGAAACAACCTGGAATTAAGGAAAAACTTCTTACCTTCAGAAGTTGTATCATTACTGGAGATTTTTAAGAAGAAACTGGACAGCCACCTGTTTGGAATGAATATAGGGTCACCTGCTTGAGCAGGGGGTTGGATTAGAAAACCTCCAAGGTCCCTTCTAGCTCTAGTCTGATTGATTAATTGATTGATTGACTGATTGATTGATTGATTGATTAACTAATATATGTTCTTCATTTTAATATATTCTCAGTCATGGGAAGAAAAAGGTACAACAGGGACTTCTTGCTGGAAGAGGCTGTTAAAATACAGTATAACATCAGATTCCTAGAAGCAGAGGTGGTTTATTTTTCCAACAAAGAATGGATAAAATAATGCCACCATTTATTATCTTTTTAAAAGATACCAATTCAACCAATTATTTAATTGTGTGAATGGGGGTATTCTAGACATTGAAGTCCAAGCATTCTTAGAAGAGGGTGATTTACAAAAAGATACTAGGCACATCCTGACCTAGGAGTAACCTGAATTCTTGAGATTTACATCACATAAGTAAATGTGGGTAAGATTGTGAGGAGGAGGTGAAATGAAGGATGAAAGAAAACAGCATGTTCACAGTACATGCAAGATGTTTAAGAAAGTGTCACAAGAATCATGCTATCATTGTCTCAGAGTTCAGTAACAATTTGTCACACATCCTCTCACTTCTGTCGAAAGGTTGACCTTTCGTTTATGTCAGCCCCTGTTACAATGGGTATAAACAGATGGCAATGAAGAACTTCAGGCTTTGTGAAAACAGGGCAAGAGGAAAGAGAGCTTAAAAACTGCAGAGTGACAGCTGAGCACTTTAAAAGAATGAATAAATTGTTCCTGGAATTTCTCACTGAAAGCAGACTGAGTAGCTAACTACAAATATGCACAGAGAAAGTGCCAGCCACTGTAAAAAAAAAATCATATTGAACAGAGAAGGTTGGAGAGTGGGCATTTTCTCCTTAATTGATGCAGCCATTTCTTTCTGATCAAAAATTACCCCTACATGAATTTCTTCCAGAGGATTTCACATCTCCATTTGTGAAACTAACACTCATTTTGCACCAGGCAACGGAGAAAGAAAAATGGGAAGCAGATAATTTGGTAAAAGCAAATGTAGGAAGGACCCAATTGCTACTTCATTGCTTAAATTACTTCAATTCCCTTCTTAGTTAGTTATAGTTAGTGAAAATATTACAGACCCCTCACATCCTGGACATAACTGTTTCATCTCCTACTCTCAAAACGACACTATAGAGAACTGCACACCAGAACAACTAGACAAAAGGACAGTTTTTTCCTGTCTGCTAAACAAATAATTCTCTCAACACTGTCCAACTACAAAGTCTGCACTACTATTACTACTAATCTTCTCATCACTCCTTATCCACCCATCCCCTCCCACTTGTGACTGTATGATTGTAACTTTGTTGCTTGTATCCTTACAATTTATATGACTGTTTCCTGTAGTAAACCTCGAGAGTCCTCTTGACATAAGGCCGTAAGAATGACCTTTTCAAGTTAGGAATTGCATGATAAGCTCAGCTTGGCACGACACGTAGGCAAATAGTTACAGGAACTAGCTGACCATAAAAATCTTGTTAATAGATAATCACGCTATCTTAGCACACAACAGTGGTCGCATCCTGCCATGGCGCCATTAGAATTATACTTCCTTGCTCCTCTTCACATATGTCTCGCTCCCCCCGCCCTGATAAAACTGCAAAATAAAAGAGGGTGGTGCGTTGCAATCGGGGGGACTTCTTCATCTACCCCGGGCACAACGTGCTCTCTCACCTTGAGAAACTATGGTGTCTGTGTCAATTATTGATTCTAGTACTTAAGTACTCACCCTCGCGAGGGTCCCTCTAAATTTCACCCCTGCGGGGGCTCTACGGGCTGATCAGAGAACCTAAGGACAACGAGCAAACCGCGGCAACGCGACAACTGGGGGCTCGTCCGGGATCTCTTACTTCTTCAGCTCCACAGCGTGACTTCTGTCTAGAGGTGCGCTGCCTTCACTCCCGTTGCTACGCACTGGCAAAGGCTCTGTACAATCGTAAGTAATGGGCTCCTCACTCTCCAAAGTTTCGTCAGTTCATAGGGACGAACTTTACCAATTAGTGAAGAAGGCTAATGTTTGCAGAAAATTAATGGCACCACTGTATATACCTTGTCTAGAAAATCTATCACCTCCTTCTTGCTTTATGTGGAGCAGCACGTCCTGCTTATCCGGCTGAGGGCACGCTGCGTCGCACTTTGTGGGAACGCTTGGGAAAATATCTGTATGATGTCCCCAGAGCTCCACCGGACATTCTTATGTCCTGGCGTGCGATAATGGCTGCGCTCAATACTATCTACCCCTCCACCACTCTCCCCGAGTCTTTATCTCTTGCCTCTAAAACTGCTAAGCCTCCTGCTGTTCACCTTGATTCTTCTCCCCCACTTACCAATCTGTCGCCTCTTCGGATATTCCTCAGCTTGCCTCTGCCCCTCCTTTTCACTCTGACACTCCGCACAATCGTCTGCAGCCCTCCTCTCCTTCTGTCTCTCCCATTCCTACTGATCCTCCGTCCCCACATCCCTCGGGGGGAAATATTACTGCTATCCTGGCTTCTCCTTCCTTCACCTTAGAATCTTGTGATATACCTTCTGCTTACCCTATGAGTCTTGTTCCGGGAGCCCCTGGCGCTCCTGTTCATACCAACATAGAGTTAAGAGTGTTGAAAAATTTAAAAGAGGCTGTAAATATGTATGGACTGCAATCCACTTACACTCGTGGCAGCTTGATTCTCTCGTGTCTGCTAACACTGTAATGCTGTTATATGATTGGAAGATGTTGTTTTCTATGCTTATGACTCCTGCACCAGTATGTTGTTTGGCAGTCTGAATATGAAAAATTAGTAGATGCTGAAATAAGGACGAGGCCTCCCTAATTGGTCATTGCTGATCACTTAAAGGGAACTGGATTATACTCCACCTGATTCAGCAACAAACTTGCCCTCGCGTGCCTTTGCAATCATTCATCTTTGTGCGATGAATGCCTGAAACGTGTGGGATGACTCAGACTCTAAATCCACACACAACCTTTTTGAAGGTAGTGCAGGAGGTTGACGAGTCTTACTCTTCATTCGTTAACCGTTTGCAAAACCGCTCTGGAATGCCAAATTGACAATGAGGCGGCCAGACAAGAACTTCTTATTAAACTGGCTTACACCAATGCGAATGAAGATTGTCAAAAAATACTTCAACCTGTGCTAATAAACTGGTGTAACCTTGGCTGAGTTCTGCAGCTTTGTAGGATTGTGGGAACTACTTCTCACAAAATGAGCGACCCTTGCCGCTGCCATCTCTACCTCCATTTCTGCATCCCTCCCCACCTCCCTCCGTGTCCGACGCCATTTTTTTTTGCGGTGTCTCGCTCTGGCAATTGTTTTAATTGTGGGAAGCCTGGCCATTTTAAAAATCAGTGTAGAATGCCGGGTGGGGGGGGAACGCCTCGTGGCCAGTCTCGGGGTACTGCACCCTATGCTGCCAAGCCAAAAACTGTTTGCCCTCGTTGCAAAAAGGTTTTCATTTGGGCTTCCCAATGTCGCTCTAACCCTCCTCCTGCTCAGCAATCGGAAAAACTAGGCATGGGGGTCTCAGCTAACCCGCTACAAAGGTTGAAACTTCTCTTTCCTCTTCTCTTTCCTTTTACAACCTACTTCTTTCCCTGCCACAGCTGACAGAGGACAATCGTTTATGATGATCCTGGTTCGGTCTTCACTCTCCTCTTTCTATCACTGTTCTGAAGCCACTTCCGTTTCCTTGCTGTTTTGCTCATACCTAAAAACTCCTCCCTTACCATTGAAGGCGTAGTCGCTGCACCCTTTTTGTACGATCCTCTTCTCTGAAAAATCTCTCTCTCGCTGCCATTGGCGGACCGGTGCTTTTCCCTGAAAGCGGGAATGATTGTGGCTACTCTCATCTTCTCCCTCTCCTGAACCCCATTCTTTGTTTGCTCTACAGCAATCTGTTCAAGCCTCCAAAACCTATGTTAACCATATTGCTGAATGGCAATCTTTTGCTGGCCTGATTGACACGGAGCTGACGTCTCTGGTCATTCGATCCTCTGAGTGCCATCCTCTTGGCCCCTTGCTGAAACAACTTCAGTACAAGGCGTCGGTGGAGCGGCAGGCAGCAAAGGTTAGCTCACTTGGAGTTACTGCCTCTACGCCTCATTCCTCTGTGACTGATTATCTTAAACCCTTTGTCCTTCCATTACATTGCAATTGTGGGGCCGTGACCTGCTATCTCAACTCCACCACTTCTCTCTACATACCTTGAATTATGGCTATTTCTCCTCTTTCTCACTCTCAAATAATATTCCTGTTTGGATGATCAATGGCCTCTTACAAAAGAAAAATTAAATGCACTTCACACTCTCGTTCAACAGCAATTGGCCGAAGGTCATATTGTACCATTTACCAGCACATATAACACACCAGTGTTGTAATTAAAAAGAAAAGTGGCAAATGGGCCTCTACAGGATCTCCGTGTCTGAACGATATATTGCAACCTATGGGCCCATTGCAATGCGGCCTTCCCAAATCCAAATTTTATTCCTGTAAAATTTGATCTCATAATCATTGGACCCTCAAAGATTGTTTTTCTCCATCCGCTGATACCAGAGGACAGGATACATTTGCCTTCACCGTCCTGAGTTTAATAATATCTAAACCTACAGCTAGATACAATGAAAGTTCTTCCCCAAGGAATGCTCAATTCTCCTACGATGTGTCACTATTTTGTAAATAAAGCTTTACAACCCTATCGGGACAAATTTCCTGAATTTTTTAGTGTATCATACATGGATGACCATCTGATTGCAGCTGATGGTCCTAAAGGTACAGTATGTAAAACTTTTCATGTCTTCTCTCTCTCCTTGCTCTTGTGCAGGACTGCATGTAGCACCAGAAAAGATGCAGTCTCATTATCCGTACAATATTTAGGACACAAGGTTTCTAGCCTCCACAGCTTCACCTCACCTTCCTGTTCTCACACTCCCTCAACCTGCAACCTTGGTTCAGTTACAGCAATGCCTTTATGGGCAAGCTCAATGGGCACGCCCATATTCTTTCATTAAAATACTATACTCTCTCGACATATTTCAAGCATTGGTCGGCCTTAAGCATCAGCAGATCTCATTGGCCTGAATGGCAACAGCTTAATGCTCTTAAAGAAATCACAGCGCATTTGCATAACCCATTGGGTGGACGCTCATTACACAATCATGCAACTCCATTGGCGCTTCTTACACACCCACACTCATATTTTTTCCAGCAATCATCGTTCAAATCTCGACTTCAAAGAGGCTACACATTTAGAGTGGATTCACCTTCCTCATACCCCAAAGCATCAATCAACCACAAGAGCTGCACAAATGACCCTTCTTATAGAACGGGGAGGAAAAGAGCTAGAGCTTGATGGGTTGTGGATATCTGCACGCTTTACACTCCCTGCAGACTAACACAATGGGAACCCACTCTTCCAAAATTCTGTTGCGTTACAAGATGCGTGGAAGGGTGGCAAGGGAATGTCTCTGCCATCTACACCAGACCCACGCATACAAGTACTGAAAACAATTCCGCTCACTCTAGAGACTCCTTAGTACAACAACCAGTGAAAGATAGTCTACTGTATTCACTGATGGTTCTAAAACCTCGGGGCTTGTGTGTGGCAAACTGACAATCAAGGCATAAAAAACTTACCCACACACAACCTTCTGCTCAACAGGCTGAACTGTCTGCCTTCAATATGGCACTCACACTTTTTCCCAACCAGCCAATAATGTAATATCTGATAGGTGTATGTGGCACAATGGCCTTGAATATATTTGATGCCTACATTTCTCCTGCAACCCTTTCCTTAATGACGCTTTTTTACAGTTACAAGACCATTGAAGGAAAGGAAGGAATCTCTGTTTGTGGCCCACATCAGAAGCCATCAGCATCTGCCCGGATTTCTTTCAGAAGGCAATCACATGGCAGATGAGGCCTGCAAGTGCAGTGTACCAATCTGCAGAATAACACCTTAACAGCAGGAGAAAGTCATGATTATTTCACAAAATAGAAAGGCTCTGATGAGACAATTTGGAATTACTCATCAAAGAAGCCGCGGCATTGTCCACAATGTCCTACATGTAGTCTGCAGGCACGAAGTGTACCAGAAGGAGTAAATCCTAGAGGCACCGAGGCCTGGACACATGGCAAATGGCGACGTTACTCAGTATCCATCCTTTGCGCCATGGAAGTATATTCACGTGTCTGTAGACACTTACTCGGGTTCATCATGGCACACACTGCAAAGGGGGGAGACTACTAAAAACACTATCAATCATTGCATCGGACTTTGTAACACTGGATGTCCAAAAAATTTTCAAAAAACCGACAATGGTCCAGGAGGGGCTGCTATACGAGCTCCTCCTTCTCGGAGTTCTGTCATCATTGGGTCCATTGTACACAAATTTGGACTTCCATTCAATAGCCAAGGCCAAGCTATTGTGGAAAAAGAGCAAATTTAACACTCAAAACGGCCTTGATCGACATGGGGAAAAAAGGTGTAGCCCCCGAAACTCCCAGCATTACAGAAGTGTTAAATGTATGTTTATATACATTGAACTTCTGGAATCTTACTGGCTCTCCTCTTTACGGCTGCTTCTCGTCACTTTACCACACCTCTGTCCCTACCTCCAGACATCGTGTTTCTTTCAGGCAACTTCCAGATCGAAGTGGAAGGGACACTGGCAAAAATGACACTTGGGGCAAAGGATACGCTGCTGTTCAAGCTTCTGATCGGTTCTTGGGTGCCTGCGCGCTGTGTTCGACCTTATCATGGGGAGGCTAAGGACAAGTGTTCCTCCCTAGCCCTTCTGATTTCTGATACATCTCTGTCTTTTCTCAGTTTCGGGCTGATCATGCTGTTATCTTCGCCATCGTCACACGCGTTACCTTGCCTTTGAAGACATCTCTCTTTCCGCCTGTAATTATGCCTTTCAACATCAGGCCGTGCCTTGCGTCACTCACCTCACGTCTCTCTTCTGTATGGCTACCAACCCTGTCGGGTCTACCTACATGTCTATGTCACCGCGAATACGGTGGGACCTTATTCATGCTTAGGCTTTCTGCTTCACGTCAATCCTTTCAATCATACAGTTTATCTCTTTCCATTTCTCTGGTAACTCGCCCCCACTACCCTCTATGTTTCTTTCTTGGCTACTTTGTCTCAATTCTCTCTCATTCTTTTTCCAATACCTGGGCGCATTTCTCTGCTTGCCAACTCCCTGTGATACCACACCAGCTGCTATGGGATACACCTGGCTCCAATCTCCTGACCGCTATCCTGGTTCCTGGTCACCGCTCCGTGGACAACGAATTCGTAGACGCTTCCTCGAGTCCTCTCCACATCTAAAATCAACTCCTTGATTCACACGCACCGTTCCCAAATCAATGAGGGAGCACTGCATCTTCGCTCTCAGGCCCTCTCCTGAGTTACCAGAGGGTCTCCAATCAAGAAAAGGGAATAATTCTGGCGTAGTTTTTCAACAAGACCATATCTATACAAGAGCTCACCCAAGGTATACCATCAATTATCATTTTAGAGCAACTCATCTTTCAGTAACTGATCTGACCCTCTCAGACTTTGGTCTTATACCAATGTGAAATTACAAAATGGTACGAGGCTTTGCCAACTTCTTCTCGGCTGACATTATCCCTACGACAGAGTTTTCCCCCCCAACGGAGGACACGAAGTGCACTCACCTCCCAAGATGCCAAACATTGCCCACCTGCTTGCAAAAAAATCAACAGGGGTGACCATCAGAACTACATTAATATATCACACTCATTTTATTTGCACCAAACCATCCACGCACACTGTGTGGGAATAGCACGAAGTATAGACTGTGAAGAGAACAGCAAACAAACCTGTTTGATCCCACAGCCCCACTCATCGCTACAACATCCTCATCACTGTCGGAGCCGGTCAACGAAAAAGACACTGGTCCCTCATGACTTTTATAATCCGAAGGCATCCCAATCGGTCAACTTTTTGATGCCTGGAAGCCAGGGACTATGGCACAAACGAATGCGGCTAAGTAGGTGACGGACATATCCAGCAACGAAAGTACATCTGTGGCCAGCACGTCAAATCAAAGACCCAGGGGGCAAAGCACCTACTGAATGGAATGGAAATGTGTGGATTTCAATCCAGCGGGCTCACAGTGCGACCCGAAACCTACCAAGAGGGATATTCTTAAAAAACTCTATATACCCGTCTTAGAGTCCGATCCAACTGTATGCCAACATTCAGGCAATCCCTCAATCTCACGTTTCCAGTACCAGAAAATTGGCTTCATTCCAAAACATGGAAAGGTACTGACAATGATAGGCTGGGTATTGATGGGAAAGGTAAACAAACCTCAGTAGCCATCAAATATAGTAAGCAAACTTCCATCGACTCAACCAGACAATCCGTATTTCATTCGTTTATCGGAATTGGCAAAATTGACTCACCGAGGTAGAAGGGTACAAAGGTGTTGGACATGCGGTGGCAACCACCTTTGTACACCTTGCAGAGAACTATTGCTAAATCATTGCAAGTTAAAAATGCTTTGGTGTGGGGAACTACGAGGGGGAACAATGGTCGGGCAGGCACAGGAAGTAAAATTACCAATGTCATAACTATTGGTCAACTTGCTACCCGGTTTATTACCTATTCTTATTTCAATGATCAAACGTAGTTTAAATGCTATTGCCGAAACTAAGCTGTGCGCAAACTTAATCTCTTATGCAAAATCAATGATAATGGCAATCACAACTGAGGAGTGCAGGGCTCGCTTTTG